>VONZ01000099.1:0-600000 GCA_012976165.1 Labeo catla
AAAGTGCCAGACGCCATCGAATGTGAGCATTTGCCCACTCAAGTCGGTTACGACGACGAACTTCAGTCAGGTCGAGATCCCGATGAGGATGACGAGCATGCAGATGAGCTTCCCTGAGACTGTTTCTGACAGTTTGTGCAGAAATTCTTTGGTTATGCAAACTGATTGTTGCAGCAGCTGTCCGGGTGGCTGGTCTCAGATGATCTTGGAGCTGAAGATGCTGGATGTGGAGGTCCTGGGCTGGTGTGGTTATACATGGTCTGCGGTTGTGAGGCCGGTTGGATGTACTGCCAAATTGGAGATGGCTTATGTTAGAGAAATGACCATTTAATTCACGGGCAACAGCTCTGTTGGACATTCCTGCAGTCAGCATCCAATTGCACGCTCCCTCAAAACTTGCGACATCTGTGGCATTGTGCTGTGTGATAAAACTGCACATTTTAGAGTGGCCTTTTATTATAGCCAGCCTAAGGCACACCTGTGCAATAATCATGCTGTCTAATCAGCATCTTGATACGCCACACCTGTGATTATCGTGGCGAAGGAGAAGTGCTCACTAACACAGATTTAGACAGATTTGTGAACAATATTTAAGAGAAATAGGCCTTTTGTGTACATAGAAAAAGTCTTAGATCTTTGAGTTCAGCTCATAAACAAAAGCGTTTATAATTTTGGTCAGTGTAATTATGGTGTTGAAGAATTGTATATAGAGGCACATATTTTTATGAGCCTGGGTTAATAAAAACTTGAGTATACTCTGTCTTTGAGTTTTTCCTCATTTAAGGGTGTATATATATATATATATATATATATATATATATACTTTATAAACACCTGACATTGTTTTTCAGAGGTCAGAAGTGTCTAATTGTTTGCCTTCTTGCAGTGGGAATCACTCGTGCACTACTGGGAGTGTGAAATACAATGACACAGAGTCGTGCTGGGGGCCTGTAAAACGCAAAGATGCCTACAGAGTGTTTCTGGTGAGTGTTACAAACACGCAGTCAAACACACGCACCTCGTTGGCAGCACTTATGTCTCGGCAGGGTGCTGGACTCACACCGACTGAAGGCTGAAGGTAAGAAAGACAAACGAGACACTTAATACTTCTGCGTAATCTCTGTGGACTCCTCGCCCCACGCGTATCAGGAGGCTCTCGAGTGCCCTTGAAATTCACGTAGAGCTACAGCACAAGAAAGCAGTGTGATTTCCTCCTCAGCTTTAGCATCGCAACAGTGATTGATGTGCTGATTCATTCCGCTCTGCTCCACCCTCCTTCATCTCTGGAAATGAGGGAAGTGGCTGTCCCGTCTGCCAATAAAAAGCATTGTTTCAGCTTTTCTTTTTTTAATCTCATCGCATGGATAAGCTTCTTTTTGCGTCTTAACCACAGGAAATATGCTGATTTTAGAATATGTGCCAATATGTGCTTGCCTTACAGATTAGGAGCCTTTTCCCCCTTCATGCTGGGTTTGTCATCTCGTGTTGAGTTTTAAGATGAGGTCATGTGCCGTGACTTTATGTATGTTGTGTATCGGATATAATTGAGTTTAGTTTATTAGATCATTTCTGCACACAGGCATTTAGGAAGCTACATGAGATAACCCACATTTTCTGTTCCCAAACTCTGACTAGAAGGCCTTCATTCATTCTCCTTCTGGTCATGCCCTTAAATAAATCATCTTTTTTTTTTTTTTTTTTGATGAAAGATTAATCTGCCCGGCTTATAAACCGAGTGTCGCTAGGGCTGTTCCCTTCCTCTCACCTTCACCTCCAACTGTCTCTGTTGTTGTGAGAGAAGAAAATTGACCAATTTTGAGTCTGGGGAATGTCCATAGGGCCCAACTGTCTGAACCACCAACTTTATGAGCTTTATCAGACCAGGTAAATCTGTGCCACAGGGTGTTGTCTTCCTTGGCCATTTAACCAAGCTCTTGGCAATTGTTGTTACAGCAAAACAAAAAGTAAAATAAAGTAAAATAAAAACTGAATTCTTAGAACTGTAATATAAAAATAGTGCATTGTTTAAATTTTAAAGTGCTATTGTTAAAATATTAATGTAATATTAATACATTTAAATGATTAAAAATGGCATAGTTGCATTGAGTGTACTGAATTTGATTTAATCTGTTTAAAAATAAATAAATAAAAGTGTGTCTGCAAAGAAGGATTTTCATTACTATACAAGATTAATGTGAAGAAACTTTTTCTACATTACAGTAATGAGAATTTTGGGGCAAAAGTGTCCTAATTTGTCATGAACATGAGAATTTAAAAATTGCAGTATTATATATAATATTATATATGTATATCTGAATTATTACTTTTTTATTAATTAATTATTACTTTTTTTTTTAAATCTCGTGGTAAAATATGAGCCAGGCATTTTTGTGAGATTCACCCAAAAATGAAAATTCCATCATTAGTTACTCACCTTCATGTTGTTCCAAACCTGTAAGACCTTCGTTCATCTTCGAACACAAATTAGGATGTATTTGATGAAATCCAAGAGCCTTCTGACCCTGCATAGACAGCAATGCAACTGACACGTTTAAGACCCAGAAAGGTAGTAAAAACATGGTTAAAATAGTCCATGTGGCATCAGTGGTTTATAAAGCTATGAGAATATTTTTTGTGTGCAAAGAAAACAAAAATAACAACTTTATTCAGAAAGCTCCCGAATTTAATAAAAAATATCTCAATTTGTGTTCTGAAGATGAACGAAGGTCTTATGGTTTTGGAATGACATGAGGGTGTGTAATTAATGACAGAATTATCATTTTTGGGTGAACTATCCCTTTAAGACTGTGTCATCAAATTCACCATGTCAGCAAAATTAAACACGCACTGGTGCTTCAGTGTTTTAACATGACCACAAAAATGTCAGGTCACATTTGCATGTAAATGAGTGACATTTACATAAATCCACCATCTTTGCACTAACTTTGTTTCATCTTATACCTGCGCTTGTCTGAGAACACTATTAGTTCACTGCTATGATTGCTTTTTAATAACGTTAATTAACAGTATCTCACTGGCACTCTGTAAACTTCTTTAAGACAAGTCAGAGTCTTTGTTATTTATCTGGCCTTGGAGTCTAGATCAGTGCTGATCATGCAAATCTATCTCCCGTACTATTAAGAAGACTGCTGCTGAGACGTAGCGCAAATCTTTTATAGGCACCATGATGTGAGAAAAATGAGGAGATCTAACAGTTTCAACTGATATTATATCCTAAATCTTCAGAAATGCAATTTTTGGTTGTCCGCTGGACCAGTTTCGAGCAAATATTCCAGATTATTGAATTGTATCTAAGTGCCCGTATGCCCTTTTAACATGTCTTGAATATATTCCTAAATTACTTTACTTTTGAAACCTGGCTTTGAGAAAGTGTGAATTATGGCTCCGCAGCTACCATAGCGCAGATGCATTAGTTTTTTCTGCTTTTTGATGTGTCTTGACTTTGACTTGAAGCCGTACGTGGTCTGCCTGAGAATATTTGAGAGCGATGGTCAGTTGTATCCCCTCGTGGCCGGCGGGATTGATGTTTGACACATTAGTGCAGCCTCATGGCATAAGCTTTAGAAAAGAAAAAAGGGAAGATTAAGAGGGATATTATGCCTTCACATAACACCTTGCCTCACTATAATCCCCGAGTGGGTGGCAGACTGTGACACCGTTCTTTCTCTACCTGTGACACACAAAGAGGGATGTTACGGTTGTCTTTCTTTAGGGGAATGCGGCCAGAGAGTTTCCAGGAATGGAGTGTACTGGACTAAAGATTCTCAAACTGCATATCTCAGCAAAGGCCTTTATAGCTGCTGTTCTGCTTTGTGCTGCTTAACGGCTGTTCACACCTAATACAACACAACCGTATATTGTGTAAAACGTCCTGCCTCAGTAAAGCATGACTTCAGTGTTTTTATTCTGACATATATAGCAGGGATAGGGGAGGATGGATGACTAGGTGTCTTTGTTTTTATTTTATTTTTAAAGCAGTGGTGCTTTAACTGGTTGGGTAATGGAACCAGCTGTGAATGGTGCCATAAAACTGGACAGTTTCTTGTTTAAATGCATGCCTTTTAAAGTAAAACAAAAGCAAATTAACCTCTTTCTACACACTCAAAGGTGTTTTCACCTAAAAATGAAAAATTTGTCAATTACTCACCCTTATGTTGTTACAAACCTATGCAAACCAGTTTCTGCCACTGAAAAAAAAGTTACTGCAACTTTTTATCTCACAGTCTGTCTCACAGACTTTTTTTTTTTTCTTTTCTTTTTTTTTGTGATATAAACTTGCAATTCTGACTTTCCTCCTCACAATTGCATGGCAAACTTGCAGTTGAGAGTTAAAAAGTCAAAAATAAAAACTCACAATTCTGACTTTCTTGTAATTACCAGTTTATATCTTACAATTTTGGCTTTTTTCCCTAAGAATTTACAATCTCACAACTGTGAGAATTGCATGATTTTAAACTTGTTCTTCTGGCTTTTTTCCTCGGAATTGCATGATACAAACTCACAATTCTGATTTTTTTTTCTGCCAATTGCGAGTTTATATCTTTCAATGCTGACTTTTTTTCTCAGAATTATGTGATATAAACTTACAATTGGGAGTCATAAACTCGAAATGATGACTTTTTTTTCTCGTTATTGCCAGTTTACATCTCACAATTCTGACTTTTTTCTTGCAATTGCAAGTTTATGTCTCGCAATTCTGACTTTTTCTCAAAATTGCAAGAATTGCGTGATATGAACTCACAATTGCGAGTTATAAAGTCAGAATTACTATTCTGACTTTTTCTCAGAATTGCGTAATTTTAAAAACTCTCAATTCTGACTTTTTTTCACAATTGTGAGAAAAACTCGCAATTGTGATTTATTTTTTATTTTTTTCTCTTTCTTCTCGCAATTGCCAATTTATATCTTGCATTTGACTTTTTTTTGAATTCTGACTTTTTTTCTCAGGATTGCAAGCTAACTTTTTTCTCGAAATTGCAAGTTTATAAAAACTCGCAATTCTGACCTTTTCTTGCAATTGCCAGATTATATCTCACAATTCTGACTTTTTTTATTGCAAATTCCGAGACTTTTTTCTCAGAATTGCATGATATAAACTAACAATTGGGAGTTATAAAGTCAAAATTACGAGATTATGATTTCTTTCTCGTAACTGCCAGTTTAGATCTTACAATTCTGACTTTTTTTTTTTTTATCACAATTGCAAGATTTGCATGAAATAAACTCGCAATTGCTATTCTGACTTTTTCTCAGAATTGCATGATTAAAAACATGCAATTCTGACTTTTTTTCAAAATTGTGAGAGAAAAACTCCCAATTGTGACTTTTTTTCTTGCAATTGCCAGTTTTTATCTTGCAGTTGACTCTTTCTCTCAATTCTGACATTTTTTTCCTCAGAATTGCATGATTAAAAACTCACAATTCTGACTTTTCTCATAATTGCCAGTTTATATCTCTCAATACTGACTTTTTTTCCTCAATTGTGACACAGACTCGCCATTGCAAGTTATAAAGTCAGAAATTGCGAGATAAAAAGCTAGCTATTCTGATTTATTTCTCACAATTCTGACTTTTTTATCGCAATTGCAAGAGAAACTTTTTTTTTTTTTTTTTTTTTTTTTTTTAAATTTGCGAGTTTATATCTGCCAATTCTGACTTTTTTTTTCTCAGAATTGTGTGATACAAACTTTCAATTGTGAGGAAAAATGTCTGAACTGTGAAATGAAAAAGTTGCAAATACCTTTTATTTTTTATTCAGTGAAACATGCTTCTATACAAAGCTGTATGATACTGACTTATATTTTGTGTTTCACCGAACAAAAAAGTAATTTTAAATAACTTATAGACACTTTCTTTCTGGAACTGATGTGAGCATTGATGTATCTGTTTTAAATATATCTATTTTGTATAATATATAGTATTATATAAAGTACTTTTATGCAGAAGAAATTGTTTCGATTATTTTCAAAAGTATAACGTGTCTGATCAGATGAAATCCCTTTTTCTCTGATTTGGAAGGAAAACCTAGTAGAATGGGTTTACATCTGCTTTTTAGGTGACCTGATTTAACCTATTTCTGAATGAAATATTCGTTGGAAATTAATATTGAAAGGGACTTCATCCATCAAGATTTGATTGGGTCATGAAATGTTAGACTATGATATAGTTGTATATTATTTTTTTCCCAGCCTGCGCTGATTTGTTATAAGTCATTTCATATGAAGAGTGAGGTTTAATAATTAACAAATGTACATAAAAGTAAATTAAGTCATATGTAATACATTTTTATATTAAAACATAAATTAAAGTAAATTTACTAGTATAATTAGAAAAAAACAATTTCAGGGCATATTAATTAAATATATTCACTGAAAATCCTACAATGGGGTGAACCGGGGTCGGTTATGTAATTATTACATTTATGATCTAATTTACACTCCATGTTTTATGACTCATTGCACATTAGTTTTCATAATGAACAGTGTATATGTAACCGCATGTACTTAATTCGTTTTGTTCTCTTCAAATTTCTTCCCATTTTTCTCCTTTTAAAGTGTTAAGTAGATCACTGCTGTCACTATTTTATTCTGTCATTAAAAAAAACTATTCCAGCACTTCCCGTTCTAGCGGCACAGCAAACAAAGAGCTATTTTTGAACTCTGGCTCAACAGCTGTCCCTGAGCAATGCTATATTTTTAACGTCCAAGACGGATGACACACAAACCTCTGAAAATATCAGGGCTTCGGGACAAGGACACAAAACGGCATTTCAAAGCTAAATAATAGTCATTTCTCTATCCTTAATTAAGCAGCTTTGTCAATTGTGAAACACTTGGGTAGATCTATTTGGGTTGTCTGAAATAGATATGGCTAAGGGAGGGTCTTTTTGTTGCCTGTAAAGTCAAACAGGCCCCTCTTCCCGGCAAATGGCGGCTTTGATCAGTAGTAAAGGTCCACACTGTGTAAAACTGCCATTTTTATCTGTCGTGTTCACTGCAAGCCGTTAAGAAGATCAGTAGACTGAGACTTCATCTGCTGTCCATTCTTTTCAGTGTCCAGTTTAAAGAGCTTTTTAAAGAACCGGAGTATCTGTTCAGGCTGTAATGACATCTGACCATTAGGCACTAACAGGCGTCTTTTGACCGAAACGTTGTCAAACAAGTACTCGAAAGTTTAAAAGATATACTTGGGTTCAAGTCCAAGACATTGTTGATTCATTTAGGCAACGTATCGAGAGCCTTCCTTTGTTCTGCTTATAAATTGAAGGGGTAATGTAGAGTGAGGCTGTAAATTATATCAAGGACAGGAAGGTGTCCTCCTTTTTCTCATTGGGCTGGTAATTATTCTGAAGGGGAAGCTGGATTAATGGCTGTACATGATCACCTTTATTCTATGGGTCCTTGTTAAATGAGCTCATTTTCTTAACCATCTTAATGGGAGGAACCTTCGTACCAAACGGTTTGCTCATAAGCTACGTTTCTCAAGGTGTCGTATGATGGTCATTTAACACGATGATCATTGCAAACGAGTGGATTCTTGTGACACAAAGTCTCAGAACAATCAAGGGACAATTATGTTGTAATTCTGTCGCATTTTATTTTTCCTTTGAATTCACCATGTTGTGCTTTCTGTTTGTCAGTGAATCCTGAAAAATGTATCATAGTTTCCACAAAAATATCAAAACAGCACAACTGTTTTAAACATTGATAATGGTGTTTCTTGAGCAGCATCTCAGCATATCAGAATGATTTCTGAAGAATCATGTGACACTGAGGACTGAAGTAATGATGCTGAAAATTCAGCTTTGCATCACAGGAATAAATTACATTTTAACATGTATGCAAATAGAAGAGTTATTTTAATTTGTAATAATATGTGACTGTTTTTACTATATTCAAATGTCAATCAAACAATCTTACCAGCCCAATTTTTGAACAGTCGTGTGCTTGTTGTGATCTCACAAACATAATGATTTCTATATGACTTTATGCCACGTATAGTTTCACTCAATGGTGTAGATTTGTTTGGGAAGTAGTTTTATTTTTTTATTTTTTTTTTTCTGAAACCCTATTGTAATTGTTAGAATAGTCACGGATCAGCGATTTCCAATGTAAAAATGATTGTGCTGACCAAACCGTAAGTTGTAGAGACTTGAAACTTGGAGGGATGGTAGTACTCACATTGCCTACAACGTGACCAAGACTCGCCCCATTTGGCCTGATGCGGGCGCTACAGCGAACAAAAGTACGAAATCGCTCATAACTCCTAAACTGTTAGTCGTAGGCTCAAGTGTTTTATGTCGTTGGAATCCTTGGCTCATGGCAGACAAAACACATGCCTCAGATTCAGTCGTGAGCCTGGCAAAATTTTCAAGTATTGGAGCTTGGCTGCTTGGTGGTGCTGTTTGAGGGGTAAAAAACAAAACAAAAAATGGCTATAACTGCACAACCATTTGTCCATTCAACATGAAAATCGGTATGCACAGTCTTGGTCCAAGTGCCACAAATGTCTATAAGGGCATTCGTGTATACACGTTGGCCATTGGCCAACAAAATTTGAGCACCTGTTAGACAAGGTTAACGGAGGCCAATCGGAACGAAACTCGGTGAGCCTGTTCGACTCACGGCCCCAAAGGTCGAGAGAAATCTGAAAGAAATCCTCCACTGCAGGGATGATATAGCATTTTTCAAGGGTGTAAACGATTGTACGTTGCGTGGTTTTCACACATATGTGTGATACTCGTATCATGCGATAGAACTTCTCATTCCAAACACCTTTGCCTCTAGAATCTCTGCTGTTAATCAAATCGTTTGTTAAATGACTGAGAAAAACCTTCTTTTGCGAACTAGTCCTAGGTTTTTTTGCTCAATCTGGAAAAAAACATTGCAGTACCATTCTCTGGACTTTCTTGGTCAATAATTATCAAAACGATGTTTAGAAAAGGGGTCTGTTTAACTTTACCCAAAATCCTATAAAGCCTAAAGTGATTTTAAACAAGCATTCAAAGTTTTAAGGAGATCAGACCACAGCTGGTGCTATAACAGTCATAAACATTAAAAACGTAATATTTCTTTGGTAAATGACCTGGGTTTGCCAAAAATGCGTTATTAGATCATCGATTTAGGTGCTTACAGGTTTGCTAAATGTATTTTTTCATATAGCTAGCAGCTATATGTATAATTTTTAGGGCTGTCAAAAGATTAATCGTGAATAATCGCATACAAAATAAAAGTTTGAGTTTGTCAAATATATGTGTGTTTACTGTAATTATTATTTATATATAAATACACACAAATTAATGTGTATATTTAGGAGAAATATGTTATTTGTGTGCAAAATATCTTTACTTCTGTATAATATAAATTATATAAAAATTACAATGAATACATTACTAATACAATACTTGTAAATATATAATAAATATATAAACATAATAATTACACACAGTACACACACATATATTAGGCAAACTCAAACTTTCATATTGTATGTGATTAATCGTGATTAATCATTTGACAGCCCTAATAATTTTATTTTATTTATTTATTTTTTTAAACATTTTGCTGGCCAGGGAATCTGGCCACTGAGAGATTGTCTTCCTGGTTTAAAAGCACCCATCCTTTCAGCAACCTCTAGCTTCCATTGACTGCCCTCCTTGGTCACAAAATTGCTTACTTCCTCTGTGAAATATTGGTCACAAACCAGCATAAATACATTCAAGATAAAGTTTGTGTTTTTTCATCTTTGGGAAAATGTGTTTATGAATTAAGATTAAACTTCATTTACTTTAAGGTATACAAATTATTTTATACATTTGTCTTTATTTTTCTTCCCCAGAGGAATCGTGAGTTGGTCCAAACAGCCAGAGTTGCAAAGTTGGTTCAAAATGTTTAATGCCAATAATACAGTATTAGGCAGTTTAACTTTTCAGGACAAACAAAAGACTTATGAACAACTATCACTAAACAAACAAACAAAAAAAAACAGATCATTCAGGTAACAACACAGTATTAAAAATCAAGCATGTGCAAACTTATGAAAGGGGTCGTTTTTATTAATTCAACTATTATTTTCTCTTGTGAACTATATGTAAACATCCTTTTATGTGAAATATCTTATTCAGGTCAGTACTAAATAAAAAATAATGTGCATTTTGTATGATCCCTCTTGTTTTGGTAAAACAGTTAACATTTTGTAGATTCTGCAAGGTGTATGTAAACTTTTGACCTCGACTGTACACCTAGGATGGCTTGAATGTGAGTAATTGTCATTTTTGGGTGCACTATCCCTTCACATTTCTATTGTGTTCTCATTACTACCGTTTAAATTTTCTCCATCTCGGTGCTTTCATGCAAGTTTAGAGCAGTTACAGCAGTAACGTAAACATTTGAGAGTAGATTTTGGTTTCGCAGCTCTCTTTGAGAAAGCTCTTAGTGTAGATGTCTCTGCAGGAATAGGACAACGCAGATGGTTTAGTGGATATTAGCACAGCAGGACGAGGAGTTGGAGCAGTGGCCCACCAGGGGAAGAGTCCTCTCTCTAATCCACAGTGGGACCATCGTGCCAGTGCAAACACTGGCTGACCCACAGTCACACTGGCGGTTCTTGCCAAGCGGGGAAGGAGTTGTCGTGAAGACTATGAAAAGATGTGCCAGATAGACTTAAAGTGAATGACAGGGTAGTAAATGCAGATAAAACAAACCCAACCTTGGGTTAAGATCATGATATACCACGCCTGTAGCACACCTGACAGCTCTTTATATCTTCTGTAGGATATGCAAGGATGAGTCTGTCACAATGCAGTAAACATTGCAGTAGTTGATGTCAAATGCTCCCAAATGCTGTTTAGGATCCCACAGCTGTCAACCCGTATTTTAGTGCGTCTCGTTTTGTTATTATCAATGTTAGCTGTCGCTAAAATCTCACTGATTTACACGGAAGATACTGGAATATAATAGAGACTTGGTCTAGTAAGTAACCCAGAACGTCCTGAAAAACACCGACAGCTCTCAGAAATTTGTGTCTAGTGTTCCTTCAGGTCCTCCTCTGTCTTGTTCTGCTGTAGCCCGCTTTAATAATTACTTCAATTTCCCATAAGTCCATTTCTGCATGCTTAACTTCAGTCAGCGGAACAGCTTGTGTGTTCACCGGGAGTTTCCTGCTGGGTACAATATTGTTCTCGGGTTGGAAAAGCTGGTTATCTGGTCCAAGGACATCGCGGAGTGATGTAATGGTCTTCCTCTGTGGGTGTCAGGACGAGGCTGTACGTGATTTCCATGAAATGAAATCCACGAGCACAACCGATGTCTCATTATTAAAACATCCTTGCATTATGTCATCCTGAACACACACAAGCTACTTGTTTGACCTTCATACCTCATGTTTGTTGCCTGAAAGAGGTTCAGACTGTTGTTTAGGAGCTTTTTAGATTTACAAATGTTTTGTAGTGCAAGGTTTGAGATGTTTTTTTTTTTTTTAGTACTTACCAGATGGAATAATAATTGGTAAGGATCATTTACTAGATTTGTTGATTTTTAGAGTTATTGGGTGGAGATTCTTCCAATATTTTTTAGTATTTCAGTCACACTTCCAAGCCCTGACCTGTCATTTAAAAAAATATCATTAAATCCCCCGACTACTGAAGAGTGAGGAAGGTCTAAGTGATATTTTTAAAGAAAATTGCATGAGAATGAAATTACATGAAAATGACAGACTCTTTCCACTCTGTTACCTGTTATGAATACAAAAACGGTTTGATTTTGGGGTTTGGGGTTTAGGGGTTGGCAGTCGGTAGAGGTTTTGGGCTATCGTCTTTAGCACGGTGACATGTTGCTGTACTACATGGTCACAAAAACATATCGTTTGCATGCAATTTTAAGGATTGCAGTATAAAAACAAGTGATTTTAAGCTATTGCAATCAGCAGTGAAAGAGAAGTCATTTCACCGTATTCACGTTTAGACGGTGCTCATAGAGTATTGGAGTATTAAAGTTTTGAGTTATTTTTGCTGCTTTATAGGCTGAATGGTTAAATACACATTTGTCGTGTCTTTGCAAGTATCCATGTAAACACATTAATGTAGATCTTAAGTGAAAGAAAACGCATGTAAGGATCCGGGAAGCTCTTAAAAGAGAAGTCCTCTTCCAGAACAACAATTTACAAATAATTTACTCACCCCTTGTCATCCAAGATCCAAGTCTTTCTGTCTTCAGTCGTAAAGAAATTTATGTTTTTTGAGGAAAACATTTCAGGATTTTTCTCCATGTAATGGACTTCATTGGTGCCCTGATTTTGAACTTCCAAAATGTAGTTTAAATGCAGCTTCAAAGGCCTCTAAACAATCCCAGCTGAGGAAGAAGGGTCTTATCTAGCGAAACGATCTGTCTTATTTATTTATTTAAAAAAAAAAAAAAAAAAAAAGTATACTTTTTAAGCACAAAAGCTTGTGTAGCACAGGCTTTGGAATGTGCGTTCACAATGCTATGAATTAGTAATTGGTCGTTCTTGAACGATTTGTTCATTTTGAATGTGACTTGGGTAGAACGAGTCATCTCGGGGAGTTATTCTGTATGTTCTGTACTGGACTTAGTTCACCTGTTTCGAGTCTTCGGGTTTTTCGAGTTGTTTGTTCATCTTATAGGGCTGTCACGTGATGAACGAACGACTCAAACCTGAAAACTTGTCAGATAAGTTGAGGTGAGCTAATCATAGACTAAAGACCCAGGTAAACAATGAATTAATCTTTTCTGTTTCTTATAGCATTATGGTTTTGTCTTGTTTGTAGTGTGATCAACGTTTGTGTAAGCAGTAGATGTGTTAGGAAAGTAACACGTAACATTTTAATTATATTTTTTGCTAAAATGAATGAAATGACTCAAAAAGATCCGTTTATTTTGCTGAACGAGACTCAAAGGTCCAAGTTGGTAAAATGATCCGAACTTCCCATCACTACTACAAATCACAGCTGAGTTCATTGTCTGTGTACTCCGGCTAAAAAAGGTAAAGTATGGTGAAAACTCCATCTTATTTTCTCCTACAACTTCAGATTCGTCCGACATCATTGTACCTTTTTGTTTGTAAACAGCGTTTCACTTACTTGCACTTTCTTAGTCTTTGCGCGTTCGCTTTGTAAACACTGGGTCTGTAGTTCCGCCTACATTCGGCGTGACCTTTTGACATGATTCAATAGTACGTGAACGCGCATTCCAGAACCTGTGCTACACAAGCTTTTGTGCTAGTATACAAATTAGTATTTTCCCAAAAAAATTACAGTAAATTTGTGAATTGTTGTTCTGAAAATGAGTTCTCCTTTAAAGTGACTGCAGTCTAATATTCCGGCAGTTTGTCATTTATGTTAATCAAACAACAAAAAGAGATTGAGGAAAATCTCTCACTGCTCTTGACTAAATCACTTTTGTAACTTTAATTAAAAGAAATATTTAATTTAGATAGTGAAGAATATGCAGTGTTTTTCTACATTTAAATTACTTTATACAACATATGTAGCTGCTGCCACTGCACGTGCTATTACTGTTTACTCTATCGCACACTGAGTGCATCATTCTGTACCTGCATTCTCAGATTAAATGCAGCGATCCAATCATAAATCTAATCATCATCCAGGCAAAACTTTGCTTCAAGAATGAGCTAATCGATAACACACCCTGAGCACGTTATTCCTCTTATGGGCAAGACATATCGGCATAATTTTTTTCATATCGGGCTGATTCCAATATTTACATTTCCGATATCTGTCCGAGAATATTGTGCATCCCTAACTGAAATAAATGTTTTAGGATTATACCAAATAACGAGGATTTCGTAACTCATATTTGTAATGAGGTTTTCATAACTAACTTCCATTTTCTCTCTTTTAATGTTTTCTCTTCATTCTCCTCATCTTTACCTTTTTCTTTCTCTTCCTTTCTTTGTTCTTTTTCTCACTTTTATTTTATTCCTTGCCTTTACCTTTACCATTTTTGTCCTTTTGTTTTTTTTTTTCTTTCTTTAATGTGGTTAAGCTTAATTGATGCACGTCGGGATTTTTTTTAACCAACAGGTTGCATATTAAAAAACCTATATTTGCAAAACTTCGTATATCTCTGTTGTGCCCTTGGTCAAGGCACGTAGCTCCCGCTTGCTCCAGGGGAACGTAGCACGGTGACGTGGCGTGAAAGTCATGTCGGCCCCGATCTTGGTGAGAAAAAGGTTCAACTCTATTTAGTTTCCGTTCAAATGGACAAAACGTAAAGCTCTGTGGTTACAGAAGAACTAAGTGCTTTGGTGAACTTGACACAGTATTACAAAGTCATGAGAATTAGATCTGCTCCTCAGTGGCTCCCGCTGTTTTAGAAAGGTTTCGGCTTTGATTCACACCACAGTTGCCAGAGTAATCATGCTGTAAATGACTCTTAACGGACGAATGGTTTCTTTTTAAAAATATATAGGCGTTATTTATTTATTTTTTTTT
This sequence comes from Labeo catla, assembly GCA_012976165.1. Classification (NCBI taxonomy): domain Eukaryota; kingdom Metazoa; phylum Chordata; class Actinopteri; order Cypriniformes; family Cyprinidae; genus Labeo; species Labeo catla. The sequence continues at coordinate 14,492 of VONZ01000099.1, forward strand.
AAGAAAGGCCTTTAGGAGAGAGCTGTTGACCCATGAATGGCGGAGTAATGCAACTGTCCAGCTTTAATGAGCACCGCCTGACTCACGACAAGCTCTTCCATAGTGATTTATTGGGCTGTGTGACCGTTAGAAATACAGATTGTGTGATATGAATGAGAGAGAGGTAAATTAAACCCATTCCAACAGACTTATTGATCATATTTACAAGATTTACAAGAATGTGACTCTTGAGTTGGGAGGCTAATTGGTATTTATTAGTTGTAGTTTCAACTTTTCAAACAATTAAACTTGTTTGTTTGTGCTCAGGCTTACTAAGCACAAACATGTAATACACAAGCTTCATGTTTTTGTTAGCAAGCAAAAAGAGAAAGAAATTGCCCAACGCAACTGGAAAATGTTGTCATGGGTTGAGACCAACAGCCAAAATATGTCAGGGACAAAAAAAAACAGTCATGATCTTTTGACCTTTCCTACTCAGATTCAAGCAGAAAAAAACAGTGACCTCTCCAAAGAGTCAGATATACAGCATTGATTTTATGATACTTCCTGTCTTAATATGGAAATCTACTGGGACAAACAAATATTCCTGCTTTCTGTGATTGTAAAGATCAATATGCAGAAAAATCTCTCTTGACAGCTTTCAGTATTGTGTATTTGCTGCTTTTTATATAACGTTTGCACAGATACTTGAATCATCAGAAATGATTGGGGAGAAACTGAATGAGTCACAACTTGAACCATCATCCACTCATGGGATCTGAGAATCTTATTTGAGCTTGTTTTGCCTCTGCACGTTTCTGATGCCTGTAAGTTTCTGATTTGTGTGAATTTTGTTTCAGATCATGCCATAAGTGACTTTCGAATGATCATTTAGGCTTGTTTAATTGTTAATTAATACACATCCTACACTCTAAAAAATGCTGGGTTAAAAACAACCCAACTTGGGTTATTTGGCAACCCAGCACTGGGTAAATATTGGACAGAACACATGCTGGGTTATTTTAAGTCAACTATTGTTAAAGGGGTCATCGGATGCAAAGTTCAGTTTGAATGTTGTTTGAACATTAATGTGTGTTGGCAGTGTATGTACAAATCTACCCTATAATGATAAAAATCCATGCTGTGGTTTTTAATTAATCTGTAAAAAAAAATCCCCTTTTTCAAATCGAGCCGTTCTCAGATGCCTGTTGGTGTGGAGTCACATGAGCTCTCTCCTCAGATCAGCTGTAACAGTCCGACCTCCATTGTTTTGATGCCAGAGCAGGGATGTAAGTTAGACAAGAATATCTCCGATTGAGCGATTGAGGTGTTGTGTTGCTGGATGTGATAATAATGAACATAGTGGTCGTCATTTACTCCCGACATCTGAGCCACTGAAGATGCAGTGGATTACGTTTGTTTGTGAAGGGAATGCGTCTCCCGATCCACATAAATCATTCGTGCATTTGCATTTAAAGGAACAATCCCTTCAGAAAGGGTTGATTTTTGAAGAGCTGATTTTGACAAGGTAAAAAGGGTGTTGTTTTACACAACCTTTCAGAATTTTTAACCAAAGTATATCATAGACTTTTCATTAAGACCCTAAAAAATCATATCAACTTGTGGAAAATGGGCATCCGATGACCCCTTTAAAAAATTATTATATCACCAGCTTAAAATGGACTGGAACTTACAGAATTACTAGAGGCAACAGCAATAATCAAAAGATGAACATTTATTATTAAGCAAGAGCACATGGACAAAATACAAGACAAATTGAATTTATTTGGGTGAATACAGCATAGTTTACCATATTACATACATTTAAATTCATTTAACAAGCGTTTTGGACATCAAGAATTTAACATTTAAAAGTAGCATTTTAATTTTAGTGTATTCAACCATTGTCTAATTGCTTTTTTCCCTGACATTAGAGACCATATTTTAATATCAAACTAAATTAAATTCGGTACAATAACAAATAAAATCCATTTATTTTATGCAAGGCAAAAGGCGTTTTCATCCAGCGAAACAACTGCTGCTGACGCAGCTGACTGACATCTCGCCCTTATGTTGCGTTGCGTAAAATAATACCATTTCCAACACAGTAAAGACTTTATCAATGAAATGTATACAAATGTATACAAACCTTTATTTTGCTGATGAAGTGCACCAAATTGGCAGAGCTGAGAGCTGGTCTCTCCTGTAGAGGACTCAAAAAGCCCACGCTCTGACTGACTATAACTCAGCAGCTGGGATGATTCGTCAGAGACAGGCTCAACCCAGCGGTTGGTTATAAAAAAATAACCCAGCGTTAAACGACCCAGCAGCTGAGTTGCAAATGACCCAACAAGTTGAACCCAGCATTTGGGTTAAAAAAAAAAATAACCCAGCAGCTGGGTAAAAATATTAAAAATAACCCAATAAAAAGACCCAATGGGCTGAACCCAGCATTTGGGTTAAAAAAAAAAAAAAATAATAAACCAGCATTTTTTAGAGTGTACAGAGTTTTTATCAATTATTTTTGTTGTGTGTCATGAAGTTGTTTGTTTAAAGGAGACGTATCAATAAAATCTGACACTTTCCATGTTTAGGTGCTATAATTGGGTAAATAGCTTTGTTTTGGTAAGACCTTATTATAGTTTTACCGCCACTTAATCTGTTAACTTAAACGTTTCCACCTACGGCACCTTCATTTTGTTTTCGCACACAACAACAGTGTACCAGTTCTAACGCCATGGCTGAAGTTCGAGCAAATCATGGTAACTATTGTGTTGCTGGCTGCATAGATGAGCACAGAACACTATTTAGAGTCTCAGAGAAGAGAAAGCAGTGGATTTATTGATTTGTTTACTGTATATTACACTGCTGCCACCCAGATCTAAAATGAACATGCGCTTTCTGTCCCAGATGTTTACCTTCACAGACATAACTGACTGTTTTTGTAACTCATGTGTTTTTAACATAAATTTATGTGTATTTGACAGTTCAAGTGCAATAAGACATAAAAGAGAACTTAGCTTAAACGAATATGGTTTAAAACGCATCATTTCAACGTGATAGACATGACAATCAAAACCAAACAGATGTTTTTTCAGCAGAATATCTGAGATACGGACTGTAAAGGCACAGCTCTATTCTGGAAAAAGAGAGTGGGGAGCAGCAGCTCATTTGCAAAAGAGACATGCACATAAACAGCATGTTTCTGCTTCCACTCAAAATGAGTTTTCAAAATGATGTAATAAATGATCTGTGGGGTATTTTGAGCCAAAAAGACACATAATGACTTATAATACATATTGTAAAAAGGCGCATAATAGGTCTAATTTAAATCTAGTATTTAATTTGTGCCCATATACTGAGCCCAAAGCAAAGCAAAGCTTTAAGTGTTTTTCTTGTTGAAGGATGGGTCAAGCTGCGGTTGCACTCAAATTTTAGTTTGCTTTCTTTAATGCATTTGTTTTGATCCATTTATTCATTAATTGAGCTCTTAATTGTGACGGCTTATTGCAGCCCATTTTGGAGGTTAATGATGCCGCCTGACAGATACAATGAGCTGAAAAAAGCTCAATTACAGAGTCATTATTGGCTCACAGTTTTTACACTGCTTTAGCAGGTTTATTCTGCCTGATCAATCTATTTACCAGCCTGTTTTACACTGTTGGCTTTAAATCCGAACTACAAGACTCCATAGTTAGAAGTTTGTGGGAAGTTTAGACAATGTAGCATATGTGTAGTGTTGTAGTTAAATGTCATTAATTGAATTTTGAGTGTAAATTAAATATCATTCTCTAGCCTTTTCTGTTGGCTGGTGTAGTAGCAGTGTAGCTGCTTTTCGTTTGTTGATCCTGTCTAGAATGTCTATCAAAGATTAGCAGTGTAGACAAATGCCACTGGGATCTTGACACTGTGGGGATTGTAAATTTAATCCCTGTTTTGCATGTTGCTATCAGTTGGGTTATAATCCTGCATTCTGTGCCGCCACATGGGCCTTACCAGCCACAAATGCCCACTAGAGCCAGCCACACTTGGTGCATCTGAAGTTAGGGGAGTAATCAGGAAGAAAACCATACTGGCTTTACTCACTACACACTAGAGCTTAGATCAGGCCCAAAAAATTAAACCATCGGGTTTACCCGAGCCCGTGCACCTTGTGTCCGAGCCCGACCCGGTCCGACACATTAACTGTAATTATGAGCCCGAGCCCAATTTAAACCCGACTATTTTTTAATATGTGAGCCGTTATAACAGACGTTCTCAACTACAATTCTAAGTTGTTTGAACTACAGAAATTAGTTTAGATTTATCTTAATGAAAAATGCAACAAGGACGAAGCATGTAAACTGCATTGTTTGTTTATTCAGAATGGATCGCAAATAGATCTGAATGAAAAAAAAAATAGCCTAAAAAAACGTGAACAATGATAAACACAGAAAATGAACAAGTAATTAACTTTGGATGGCATATTTAATAAATATGATAAGTTTTAGAATATTTTTAAATAAAATAAATATTTTAAAGCCTATTATAAAACGTAGTGCAAAACAGCTTCATGACCCTAAAAACTAGATTTTTAGCAATGATCTAAAACATGCAAAACGAACAAGAAAGAACTTGACCTAGTCTATAGGCATATAGCAAAATCAATATAAATCGAATAATTTGAAAACACAACAAATAGGCCTATTTTGATATTTTCAAATGTAGGCATTATTGCAAAAACGCGGAGTCACATCAAGGGACAATGGGGATGGGTTAATGATGCAGGGTAGCCTACAATGATTACACTCCAATAAAAAAAAAATTAACATACAAAATTAACAGAGTAACATCTGATTTAGACTAAATAAAAAAGTCTTATTAAACTGAGGTGATTCAAACACTCCAGGTTGATGGCACGTCAGTTCTGATGGCAGCCTCCTGCCTGTGTATGAGCCTGTAGATGAAGTGTGGGGAATTGATTAGGCCAAGGTTATATGCTGCCTGCTATAAGCCTACATATAATGTAACCATTTTATAATAGCATATTAATCAATTCGATTCAATTCAATTCAACTGAGCTTTATTGGCATGACTGTGTAACATATCACAATGTTGCCAAAGCAATGAGTATATTATACAAACATATAATCACAAAGTTATAGCCTACTTACATGGCTCTACATGTTGTCATGCAAGAACAAGATTGCGTCCACAGTAGCTGGTTTCAGAGCGGTCCTCCTCTGCTCTATTGTCCGGCCAGCTGCGCTAAACACCCGCTCGCTGCTGCTGCTGCTTGCTGGAATGCAGAGGACGGATCTTGCCAGTCTGGCTAGTTTTGGGTAGATCAATTCGTTGACTTTCCACCATTACCAGTCCCTGTCGTCATCCATGGTATGCCTCTGTGAATTGTACATGGCCACTTCATCCTCCTCTGGTTCGTTATCCTCGTCTTGGTTCTCCCACTCTGCAAAGTCGGAGTCTGTCCTGGGCCTGGCTGCTGGTGGTGTGAAGCCAGTACTGCCAGCCGCAGCAGCATCTTCATCCATAGGCAAGAGTAGGGTGCGAACGTGGGTATGTACTTCAGATATCTCTTCAGGAGACATCATCCTCAATTTGTTGAATTTTGGCCAGAGGAAAAGAGCAACTTTGTGCAGCATGTTCACCTTGATTTTTTGCAATATGAACTTGGCATGTCTCTGGCGCACAAAGGCTTGCTGCGGAGAGTCGGTGGGAGAGGGTTCGCAATGTTTCTTCAGTTTCTCAATCCAAAGGCAGACCAGATTTATGGTTGTATATTTATCGCCCTCCAACTCTCTCTGGGCATTATAGAATGGCTCCAAAAAGGTGACCAGAAAGCTCAATAAGTCGGGTGCAATATTTTGGATGCGCTCAAGCTCACCGCGGGTCTCCAGCTTCTCCCATAGTTCTGGGAATATGTCCTGCACTGACTTGAGTGTGAGGTAAACTGTGCTAAATCGTGTTTCCCCCATCTGTAGCACTGTCTTCGATAATTGCGCAGCCAGGCCAGAATGTTTCAGATACCTCACGAGTCCTTTAGCAGCAGATAAAGTCTCTCCTATATCTGGCGCGTTGTCGGGCAGTGCGTCGGCATGCAGACTGTGGCGAAGGACAGTATTAATTAGGTGATCAAGACAAGAAAGCCTCCTATATGGTTCCAGGGCTTTGATTATGTTGCTGCCTTCATCTGTTACCCACACTATTCGGCTGAGGGAGCTAGGGTCAAGGCCAAATTTGTTGACCAGGAGGCGCACTATCTCGCGTCTGATATTTTTTTCTGTTTTAGCATCCTCCACGGGAAACATTGCTGTGGTGAGAGTTTTACCAACCAATGTATAATCATCAGTGATATAATGGCACGTTATTGCGATGTAACTGATCTTTTTGTAGTTGTCCGTCCACATGTCGGTGCTCATCCCTACATCTCCATTCTTCAGAGCATCTTTGAGCGTCTGTGCTAGAACTTCCCTCCTCTCATCGGCCTTTTCTAGGCAAGCTTTGGAAATGGTGCTATGGTGAGGCAGGATTGACTGGGCCGGTACACGGCCATATGTACCGCCAACATTAATAAGTTCTTGAGCTAGCGCCTGGAAGCCGTGGCCACTTAAAACGTAAAATGGCCTTATGTCCTTGCAGCAAAATTCAATGCATTTCTCAGTGAGGGCTTGCCTCTCTCTCAGGGGTATGCTTGGAGAAGTAACAAAAGAGGACATTGAAGGCTGACTATCATCCTTTCTGCCATGGCAAGCCTGCTTCATGTGTCTGTTCATCGTGGAAGTCCCCGTTTTTTTGCTATCATAAGCTAGCAGCGTGCCGCACTTAATGCACTTCACAAAGCCGACACATATGTTGTCACTGCTCACAACTTGTTGAAAATGTTTCCATACCTCCGACTTTCCTCCAAACTTGCTCAAAGTTAATTCCCCCGTTTTAATTTTTTTCTGTACGTCTTCAAGCTCCATGTTGCACTTAAGCTATACACATACACAATACAGCACAGCTGGCCCGGTGTTATGTGTGCCAGTGGAGGAGACGCTGTCGCGGGAGCTAGAGCGTTGCTGCGCATGACACGCGTTGCAAATTGCGCAACTTTGTAGACCTACACGTGTTGCTCAGGCCGACTTTGCTAAAATATTCGTATAATATTTATAATTATGGCATAGCTCTCCACCCAATTAGGCTAATTAAGTAATGATTTAAAAAAAATAAAAATAAAAATAAAAAAACACACACAAATGCTTGATCATGGCCCCGCCCAGCCCGGCCCGGGCCATGATCAAGATAGTGGCAGGGTCGGGTCGGGTCGGGTCAAGTCTGGGCTCGGCCTCGGGCAGAGAATCTAAACTCTACTACACACTTTAAATAGAACAAGTGTTGTATATACTGGGCAGTTTCTGGAGTCACACCTAAGGCGGAAGTATGTATTTCTTCAATTCACAAGTTTTGCAAAAATAGTTTGTAAGTCATAATACTAATGTTTCACTTGCTCAGCTCTTTGTTATGCTGAATTTGATGTCTTGTGCCCATGACAGTAGGCATCCCCTGGTGGCAAATAACGGTCATCGACTGCTGGTTTCATTTCACTCATATTGATGTGATAAGTCCTGCTTTTCCGTCAAGCTATTCACCTTTGCATTTTCTCATTTAATTTTTTTGCCTTATCTTATTTCCGTCAAGTGTTGGGTTTAGATGAGCTCAATATTGCTGAATTTGTTATCTGATATTGCTTTAGGTACATTACAGTCACCCAAAAAGATATCCAAATCGGTCAGAATGCCCCAGTGACCACAATTTTTGGCCTGCAACAGAAGGACAAAATTAGCATGGAAATTGACTCTGTGTTTACTCAGCAACAACTTGTTTATTGTGAAAGATAAAGTATATTAAGAACAGCATTAAATTAATATTGCCTTTGAACGAAGATTATAATAGATTATATTGTTTGGGTTTTTTTTTTTTTGTTGCTGTTATTATTATTATTATTATTATATTTTATATTTTTGTATAATTTTTAAATAATATTTTATAATGTTTAATGTTTTATTATTAGGGATGCACCGAAAGGAAAATTCTGGGCCTAATCTGAAACCAAAAATTCTGGGATGCACTTGGCCAAAAACTGAAACAGAAAATGCTTTTTAATAATTATTTATTATTTTATTAAATAATATAAAATAAATTTGTAAGACTTTTAATTTAACTCAATAATTTTAATGTTAATTAGTTTAAAAAATACAGGACAATAAAATAACCACACATTTACTGACGGTAAAACAATAAAATTGGACAGAAAATATATTAATATTAAATATAAATGTATTATTTTCATTCAGTTCAATGCAACCAAATCAGATTTAACAGAATTGTTGCTGTTGTTGTTTAATTATCCAAATAATTAAATATAGAAAGTCCTACAAAGCTATTTTTATAATTTTATTATTTTTTTACTATTACTATTACTATTTTTTTTTTTGTTATTGCATTGCATATTTTGTTTGGTCAGAAGGGGTCAATCTTATTTTGTCAACCCTCTTTCCATGATTTTTTTTTTAGCTGTTGATTAAAATTTGCTTTGATTTCAGGCTAAAGATTTTTCAAAACTTTAACCCTAGGCATAAACAGTCTCGCAAGCCCTGCGGTGAAGTGTCAGTGTTGCCAGATCTTCATAGAAAAGAAACAACAAACAAGGACAAGCACAAGAAACACTAAAAAACCCAAATGGTTTATCTTCTGTAATACCAAAAAAAAATCTCATATCTGCAACAGACAACTTTATTAACTCCATAAAGTGCCTAGTGCTTGTAAATATGAGAACATGGCAACACTGCAAGACAGCACTCTCTAAAGCAGCCTCCTGAGCATAAACAAAAAACAGCATGTCTATCAGCAGTAGTTTGATTAAAATCGAGAACAAAAAGAGTCTTTAGCCAAAAAATGGCAAATACCAAATGGCTAAATTCACTCCCGCAAGACCCCATGTTGTTTCGTACACACATGAAATGATAATTTACCAGACCCACTCTTGCATTTAAATGCACTCAGTCCTGAAACTTGTAGTGTGTATGTGATCAGAGATTGTTTCCTTAGCAAACAGCGCTAACACTTCCATGTCTTGAGTTTCATGCGTGGTTATTTTACACTATTAGAGTGTAATGAGCTGTGTGTTCTGATAACAAGTAGAGTGTCACAGTGCCTCTCTGTCTCTCTCCATGTCATGTCTGAGTCACCAAGCACCCCGTGGCTCTTGCTCGTTCTCCTTCCCCTGATGCCCTCTCTGCCTGGCCCTGTCCCTCCATTCCCCCCTCACTCCTATCCATTGCCAGACTTCCTTCCTGTTGTCCTTTCCTGGCACGCGTCGTGCACCCGCGTGCCAATGTTGCACCATTTTTACTATCAGCACCGGCAACACTCTAGAATGGGACAGGGAATGGAAATCCGTTACTATCGCTCTGCCCTCCTGGCATGTGTGGACGAGCTTCTGTCAAGTTTCCAACCTTTCTGCCAGCGTCCCTTTTCAAATCGGAAACTGCAGCATATGTTATAAGTCAGGCTTCAGATGAAGAGCTACAGCAGGGCCCGGCCATCAGAGCTGAAATTGGTTAGCTTAGACATTGCCTCCCATAAAAAAACTGAGCTGTTTTACAGGGTTCATGTTTTCAGTTTCATTTTGTGTTGACGTGAGATTGCATTTGGTATTTTATGGCCGTTCTCTGATGTAGGAGTAAATGGTTAGGGCTCATGGTTAGGGTCGTGGGTGTTTCCGACCATAGTTGAACGGGGGTTGGTTGTATATTTTTGTGTGGTGGGAGTGATGCAGGCATGCACTTTGAGATAGCTCATGCTGACAGCAATGCATTATGGGAATTCATCAAGATGGATTTCTTCCACTGAAGATGGAGATGCTTATTTCTTGTATTGTTCGTTTTATTGGTTGCTCTGAGGTGCCTTTTATGTTCGTTGTGTAAATAATGACTTGGTAAAAGTTGCCGTAGGTAATCACAGCATGCCGATATACAGCCTACGAGTGTGATATTGCATTTATACAACAGTTTGATGGCACAAGTGTGTAAATACATAAGAAACAACAACATAGTGTCTTTAAAAACCCTTTTTTTGTGCAGAACTACTTTCTTCTGCCACAAATTCAAATCTCAGTTTGACAGTTTAACAGCTGAGCCCAAACCTCTGTTACTACTTTGAAAACGTCACTTTAGAACTAATAAAGAGTTGCTTCATTGCAAGCTTATTGTATTACTGTGTTAAAAGCTCACTGTATTATGTAGAGTATTATGAGAAAGAGATGGACTGAGTGTAATTACCTCTGCATCTGAAACAGCATTCATTCTTCAGCTTAATCTCATATTCACAATAAAACAGTTTGAAGTAGGGCTGCACGATAAAGCAAAATAAAATCGCAATTAAAGAACTCCACTTCCAGAACAACAATTTACAGATAATGTTCTCACCCCCTTGTCATCCAAGATGTTCATGTCTTTCGTTCTTCAGTCGTAAAGAGAGGATTTTTCTCCATATAATGGACTGATATGGTGCCCCAAGTTTAAACTTTCAAAATGCAGTTTAAATGCGGCTTCAAATGATCCCTGTGTGTATTCTGTGTATCATCTGTGTATTCTGACTCAAGACAGTTAGGGTATGTCGAAAAACTCTGATCATATTTTCTCCCTCAACTTCAAAAATCATTTCAAAATCATCCTACATCACTGCAGAAGTTCAGACCCAGTATTTGCAAAGTGAACATGCAAAGGTCATCAAACGCCCTTAAAAAAAAAAAGTAAAACGGCAATATAGGACAATTTTGACGGTAAGGGGGAGAACATGAGATGGGAGTTTTTCAACATACCCTAACTGTCATTAACAGGAAGAAAACAGAGGTCGGGAAGAGCAAGACAAGATGAGCGTTTGACGTTAAAAATTATATAAATCGTATTATTTTTATGAAAATAACCAATCGTTTCGCTAGATAAGACCCTTCTCCCTTGGCTGGGATCATTTACAAGCGCATTTGGGATAGTTTGAAGCTGCATTTCAAACTATCAAACATCGGGGCACCATATCAGTCCATTATATGGAGAAAAATCCTGAAATGTTTTCCTCAAAAAGCATAATTTCTTTACGACTGAAGAAAGAAAGACATGAATATCTTGGATGACAAGGGGGTGAGTATATGATCTGTAAATTGTTGTTCTGGAAGTGGACTTCTCCTGTAAGCAAAAGCTGCAATTGTCATGTGCATTTTGTCAGTGAAGCATGTTTCTGTGATCAGTAGTAAATCTCCATCCGAAGGCCAGAAGGTGTTCTTGTGCGGCAACTCCAAATATGCCAGAAGAAGAGACCCAGGAAATTGTGATCACTGCAGCTGAAGAAACAGAAGATTTAACTGCTTTCATTGATTCAACATGAATAAGTTTATCTGAGTTCTTCTTATAGTTTTCCTTAAAATACAGTATATATTAATGCAATGCCTTTATCACTGCTTAGAGTACTTTTTGAATTTTAATTAAAAAAAAAAAATCAATAAATACATACTTTATTCTGTGTAAAAAGCCACATCATCTCACAGAAGGATTTATTTCAAACACTCAACTAATGTAATTAAGTGAGTTTGGAGTAAAACGGGTTGTTAAATGTGGTATTTTCACATGCTTTCAGATGTAGCAGCATTTACTACACAGAGCCATTGTTCGCTGGGAAGCTATGCAAACAGCTGTGATTATCGCAGAACAATTTCTTTTGATTTAATAATCGTGCGATTAAATCACCTGCGATAATGAACACGATATTGCGTAGCTTGTCAGTGAACTAAGGCTCTGTGTAGTAAATGCTGCTACATCTGAAAGAACGTGCTGGAAATTTACTACCAATTGCGCAACCAGCTTTACTGACAAAATGCGTATGACAGTCGCCTTTGATTAATCGTGAAGCACTAGTTTGAAGCGATATCTTTGTCGTACTGTCCTTCCATCTATTAAGGGTGATTTCCGATGACAGCGCTGCTTAGTGCATTTGTTGGCTGCGTTTTACAATGTGTTGTTGAAAGTAAAAATAACTTCCTTTTTTACATCTCTGTTTTAAAATAAAAGGCTTTACTCCTGACTCACTAAACATAAAAACAGCTCCTTGTCACCATCTGTGGAACGACGTAACTAAAATCACCATTATGAACACACACACACTGTTTCCCAAATACTGAATACTATTAATAAATACTACCATTAATTATATAAAATATTATTTATTAATTAATATTATTTAATAAGAACAACAGCCATCATAAAAGTTACGAGGCAATTCAGTCAAAAGTACAAAGGCAGCGCTTTGATATACAACATTGTTACATACAATATATTACGTGATGAGATAAATGATAATAGATAGATAAGAGCAAAGACTGCCTGTTAGATTTACCTAAAATGAATTATATCTCATGTTTAATCACTGTAGAGACATTGGACAGTGGAAAATTCCAGAAGATCTGGCCGAGGTAAGGCTGTTCTCGGCGGGTTCATGAGCACTGAACGGCTGCTGATGCCCTGGTGCTCACATCTCCGAAAACATTGAAGCAAATTTTCAAATAAACAGTGTCTTTATTAACAAATTGCATATTTGAAGTTTAAACAAATACATTCACCTAAAAACTTTTAAAACTACATTCCATGACACAAAAAATGATTGTGGATTTGGATTTCCGCCATGACACTCGCTGTGAGAAATACCACAAGCGGAATGATACAACCGGTGAAACGGTAATTCTGATGTCGCTAGAATATCACACTCCTCTTAGCCAGTCTGTTTTGAGGATTGGAAAGAACTGATGTATAAAAATATATATCACACATAAATCTAGGCAATGTGCTGCCAGTTTCAGAGCCAAATTGAAATGGAAAAAAGCACCCATCTATCCCTCTCTTCAGTATCTTTCCTCAATTATCATTTGAGTCTAAACTTTTTCCTGGTAACCGTTTAATTTTTGCCATATTGTTTCCCATTACAATCCTTTATAGGAACGGCACATGAATTTAGAGTCTTCTGCTCTTTTGTCTTGTCCCTACAGGGTTTTAGCTTTTGTCAGCCTCTCTGTCAGCTCTTTTATCAGGGCAGGCATTCAGGCATCATGATTGACTGCTATCTCACCCTCACCCTATCTGACTATACAAAAACCAAGACACTCCTCACCTCTCAAGATAAAGTATGAATGGTGTCATGATGATTTACAATTCACTCTTTAACGAGAGACATCCATCAATATTGAGGAGTGTATTAAAGTAGAGCAAACTGCAGTAGTTGAGCTCTGTTTTTAGCCATTGGTCTGCCTACTCAAGACATCAAAATTGAATCTGTTTACTTAAATTCACATTCCTGGTCTAATTGTGAATGAAAAGGAGAGATTTTTATTCAGCAGTGTTGGAAAACATATCTGTATGCTGGTGGCCTGAAAACCAAAGCACCGTATGCAAAATAGTGAGTCAGAGCTTCTGTAATGTAGCAGAAGAGACCAGCTGAATCAGATTAGAGATTACTTTCAAGAAAATATCACCAGTAATCAGTAATAAGAAAATAAACAAGTCAGGAATATTAATAATGCTTTAAGAATAATTGTTTTTAAATGAAAATCAAAGATCACTCCTTAAAAATAGAATGCAGCTTCAGTTAGAACAATTACCTTTATTTAGGAAAGATTACTTCATGCCTTCCTTTATGGGACTTCCAGAGTAAATGCTTTGATTGTATGATCATGCACAATAAGTTTGGGAGGTCCTGTCTGTGGAGATGCTAAATTCTGTAATATACATATCAAAGAGTCTGGCATCAACACTTTAACTCAGTGCAGTTCATTAGAAGTGAGTCATGAATCTATGTGCCTGCTCACACAAGCACATAAGAAGTAATTATGTGTGTGCCATGAATGTCAAGAGCAGGCCGACACAGAATCTGTGTCCGTAAAGCTCCACAGATTTCCATAGAATTGGAACACCCATCTTTCATGAAGTTCTGCGTGTCAATGCTCCATGTATACACTTCAGTTGTGGCTGAAATAGGTGCCAAGTTTGGTAGTTATTTAGGTCAAAATACCACAGAATGTTTGCTGAGATCTATCTTGGTATCCTACTTGCAGCACACTGTTATTACTCAAAGTGTTTCATGCTTTCATTGACTTGTTTTCTGTATTTTTATTTCTTTTCAGGCTATCTTCACACTGTTTTTGGGGCCTTTTACCTTTTTCAATGCACAGAAGACCAAATATCTCCAGATCCTTACCTCGCTAATGAGATGGATTGGTAAGTTGTTTACTGTATTATTCATTTACTTTATTTTATTTTACATTTCTTTTTTTATTTGATTTGACCCTGGACCACAAAACCATTCATAAGTAGCACGGGTATATTTGTAGCAATAGCCAACAATACATTGTATGGGTCAGAATGATTCATTTTTTTTATGCCAAAAATCATTGGGATATTAAGTAAAGATCATGTTCCGTGAATTTGCTACCATAAATATATCAAAACTTAATTTTTGATTTGTACTATGCATTGCTAAGAACTTCATTTGGACAACTTTAAAGGTGATTTTCTCTAGATTTTTTTTATATATATATATATTTTTTTAACACCCTCAGATTCCAGATTTTCAAATAGTTGTATCTCAGCCAAATATTTCAGATGATGTATAAACCTCAGTTTTAAAAAACTGACCCTTATGACCGTTGTTTTGGTCCAGGGTATAAATTATATATATATAATTTTTTTTTTTTGTATCAGTTGTACTGGTAGTCCACTGTATGAAGAATTTTTGGGTATAATATGTCACAGTTTACTTTTATTTTGCTGTCCTCACTTACATAAATTAACTATAGTGTCCTGCACCCACTAGTAAAGAAACATCAAAAATTATATCTGGTGTTTGAATATTTTTTGGTTTGACTATATATATATATATATATATATATATATATATATATATATATATATATATTGTGTGTGTGTGTGTGTGTGTGTATATACAGAGCCTAAAATTAACACTCGCCAAGTGCCAAATGTGAGTAAAAATCGGCGTTGGCGAGTAAATGTAAAAGTGTTGGTCACCAGTTAGCGGGTAAAAAATTTCTGAAATATGACAATGCAATGTAGTGAGCACAACAGCTGGTTTTTAAAGAAATTTGCTGTTTCTGACGTAAGCGAATAAAATAATCTTTTCCGAAGAGAATATCGTCGTGATTAGCTGTTCTGTTATAAGCGACCAGAGCGAATCAAATAATAGGATACAAACGGGCTGATAAGGTCACAGCAGTGTGATGGCCAGCTTGTCCCTAGACACAGTTCTAATAACTTTTACCTGAGAAGATATTGCGGCTTCATTTCGGAAGATTAATTTTTCTCTCCTTTATTCTTCATAACCCGCGAATGTGGCGACACGTACCTGGGGTTACTCCACCTAAACAGTGCAGTGAAGTATAGTTTGAAAGCTTGTACGTTCGGCTGTATGCTTTTGCTGAGCCGCTTCAGACAACGCATCAGTAAAGCTTGGATTGATGAAAACACACACAGTTATGTCAAAATGCACACATAGTCTTAAATGAGTTATAAAGTCTTAAATGACCGTAAAAAGCTGGGAGGAAATCGGATGTGTGTCAGATCCACATCATGTCCATCAGGTTTTAAAGACGCAGCGCTGATTTTAAAGTGAAACCTGCTGTCATCGATGTATTCAAAGAACGAAAGAAAAAGAGAAATCACTCTAGTCTCTGATTAACTTTTGCTGCTTCAATAAAGATGAATCCGTATACTTTATACATATATAATTTATAGTTTATGTGAAGATTGTTTTAAAATCACTTAAATTTAAAGTTGTTGTATATTTCAGAGCCTATTCAGTGTTAAAAAATAATGGCTTTTAATTATAATATTAATGTTGAATGGCTATAATTAATAGGTAAAATTGAGGAAAAATGCAAAAAAAATGTATCACAGCACCGACCACTGACACAGGGCTCGAAATTAACTTTTTTACTTGGTAGCACTGGTGCTCCCAACTTCAAAAAGTTAGGAGCACCAAAAAAAATTTAGGAGCACCAAATGAATATTAAGGAGCATCACAAATGCCTCGGCCTGGCATTTCTTTTTAGTAATGCACCGATCTTGCTTCTTAATGGCCGATTCTAATTGCCAATGTTTTTACAATCAAATGGGCTGATTCTGATTCTAAAAAAGCCTTTTTTAAATATTTATTTTATGCCTTAAGCAAGGGACAAGAATGAATGAAAATATGAGTACATGAATAAGATGTTTATTTTCTCGATTACATGTAGAGCCATTTAAATTAGAGGCAACCACTGCATTTTTAAACAATCTACAGTATAAATAACAAAAATAAATGACACAGTTCTTTCTTAGTCGTATTAAGTGCAAACAATAAATGCAGCCATATTCAAAGTAGGCTAGTCTCTCAATATTCAAAGTGCAAATAGAGACCGAATTTTTCAAGCAGAGCTATAGACGACTACACAACCTATTACAGCCTAGACATGTTATGTAGCCTAATTTACGCACATTGGGAAGTCACTCTCTAAACGTGTGGTATTAAAATTGCTTTTGAAGGCGCGTGCTCGTTTTACTATCGGTTTCGTTTTAACGATGGCGCGAAACTCTCGGCGGTGCTGAGCGTGCATTCTACAATACAAGACATTAATTTACCAAAACAATTTGAAAGTGAGGGGACACAATCGGGATTTTGAAAAGTGTGTCCTCAGTGGAAATTACACCCCTGCGTGAGTGAAACTCTGAAGCCGAGTTATCATTTGATGTGAATGTAGGACAGAATGTGCGCTGTAGCACAAAATATAGCATATTTCTTCAAAAGCAGATTGTGGAGACATTTTAATTGTCCACAGTCAAAAATCGTCATATCACACGCCCCTAATTTTAATGTAGTTTGTACAAATCCGGAACAGAGGTTTGTTGAGAGAAACGGCCGGTTGAGATTTTCAGTGACAGGGAGTGATTGACGGCTAATATCTAAAATCTGCATTAAAGTTAAGAATGTAAAGATCAAGTTTAATTAGTAATGTGTAATGTTGGAGAGAATGGCGAACCTGTCACTGTATCAGCTCACAGCACTCTGGGCAGTAGTTCAGCTAGCGAAAGTTTTGTAAAGAAATGAAAAGTCGCACCGCAACAGTTTCTCGCACTGGCACAAATGCTCCCAAATATATTTTCAGGTCGCGCAGATTAAATTTTGGGAGCATATGCGACCAAAACGGTCGCAATTTCGAGACCTGCTGACAGGTGTGACAAAAAGTTAGTTTTAGTAACATAACCAGTCACATCGCGTCATATCGCATCATATCGCAGTCTCTCACGTGACTTTCTCCCATTCATCTCAGTTACCCCCCACTAAACTCACGGCACGCTTTAGGAGGTCTGTTAAAACTCAATGGGCTCAGGGGAGGTGAGAGAGACACGGACTCCCGCTGTAACTTTACCTGCTGGTGTCACAGCTAGACAATGTTTCTTTAAAAAACAAGTGATTTTATACACGTTCTAATAAGTTAATGTTTGCGTTGTTTTATTTTTGTACTATTTTTTTTTTCCTCATCCATTATTTTGAGACACTGCCTCTGATATATAGTGGTTTGTAAATGTTTCTGCAAGTAACTTTTGTGAAAGTTTCAAAAATATATGTACAGGATAAGTGCATTAAGTGAATTTATTTATTTATTTTTTAATTTCCCCATTAACCTTTTTATTTACTTACTATATGCCTCTTAAAGGTATGCCATCATGGTTAGTACATTGATCTCCTCCTTTGCATTGTAGCCAGGGTCTGTCAATCATAAATGCGTCCCGCTCCATGTCCCCGCCTTCTGTCTCCCTCATACTTCAGCCTGACAGGCTAGACAGGCCGTCTCAGGCGTGATTGGGCAGTCACTTACCAGACGACAGGCCCAAAATAAAACCGCCCATCCTCTCCCACCGCTCAAATCACAGCCGCACCGAATTGTGGCTTCTGTGTGCGCAGTGGTGAATGAACATGTACGATGTGCAAAAAACACGTTTTCCTCTCAAGGACCTTTATAGAAACAACCATACGCCCTTTTGCTAACCTTTTTCTGCTCTTCGTCTCATTGATCATCAATGAGATGTGAATGAGAATCGTTGGAGGTTGGATACATTTCCTAACAGCTCCACGGGTGCTAAGAAGGCAAAAAAATGGAGGTAGTTGTTCTAGCTGTGTAGGTTTCAATAACGCTGAGTGGTTGAAAGTGATGCTATGCAACATTGTGTAGCAATTACTCAAAATTTATGTATCAAGAAATGTATAGAGAGACTATGGAAATCTGCTGATTAGCATGTGCGTCCATATTTCTGCCATCTGTGTTTTAATGCACTGCCCATTTAAGGGCACTATAACCTGAGGGGCGAAGCAGCCCATTCTGCTTGCTTCAGCAACATATACTGCTGAATGCAAGTGATGAACTTCACAGCAGTGACTGTTTATCCACATCGCTATTAGCCATGTGAATCAATAGGGGTCATTTGCATCATGTATGTATTATGTATGATCCCACTCGATCGTAAAAAACATCACTGGTCTAGCTGGCTGCTGTTTTGCTTTGTATTGCAGTTTTTTTTCTTTTTTGAGGAAATGCATCACAGGTGCCCTGCAGCAAAGTGGCCATCGTTTTTGTATGTGTGCTACTCTTATCTTTCTCTGTTGCTGTTGCTTTTCCTTCCTCTATTCTGAATCTCCAGAGAGCTGAAGTAATTATTTGATAATGCATTCTTCTCATTTTTAGTCTACAGTATGATTTAGAGCCGTTCAGATCTAGAACTAGGATATTAAGGAGTCCTTAAGGTATTAAAATGTCTTGAATCTACTTTTTTAAACTGTATGGCTGTGTAAAAAAAAAATCTTTTTAAAAATCTGTGTAAAAAATCTTAAATATCTTCTATAGTAAAAACTCATTTAATTGTCATCAAAATATATATATTTTTTAATATTTTAAGTTGCAAAATTCATCTTCATTCAAGTAATCAAATTGAACAAACTTTTTATTTTATACTTTTAAAAAATAATAATAATAAATAAATAATTTGACTTCTACAAGATGATTCAAATATTCTGCAATAGTACTTACAAATTGTTTTCCTCTTATTAATCGTTTTCCCAGACAGGACCAAATTGATTCACAGGTAAAACAAACAAGGCAAAAAATAAAACACCTAAAAATCTTGTCTGAGCTTTAGATTGGATTGAATTTTTTATGTGATCCAGCAGTAGTCAAGGATTTTAGTTCCTTTTGTATTGCTATTATTAACATAAACATTTGTACATTTAATATGCAGAGTGATCCATGAACCATCTCAGTTTTTAATTATTTTTTAAAAAAACAGCCTCATCTATGTTAATGGAACTTTTAAGTTAAAATACCCTAGACTTAACCATAGATTGAACACTGCTATTTATCTCTGAGGAGAAAAACAGGTAGCCAAATCTAATATAAAGTGTGTGAGTATTTGGTGGTATATTTCTGCAAAAACATTATTATGACCAACATTTATTAAATATAAAGTGCCTTTTTAATTTTGTGAACAGTCATGAAATTTTTACAAGAAAATCAGTGTTTATTACGCTGCTTTCTGGAATACTTGCATCGTGTGGACGGATATTTTTGTATGATAATGCTAAACTGTATATTTGACTTTCCCCTGGAAACTAATTTCCTGCATATTGGTGCTGGTTTCATTTCTCTCATTCGCTCACGGCTTCTTTTTATCCCATGTAATACAATAATTTGATCTCAAATCAATATTTCATGTCCATTTCATTTATTTGGTAAGTGGTCTAGTAATAACAAGGAGAAGGTACTCAAGCAGTCCTCCCAAAATAAACCCCTTCTGAGTGATAAAAGACACTTTCAGGCCTTCGCTGTCCTTTTAGGATTTATTTTAACTAGCTGACTGAACTTTTGTCCATTATGTAGTGTATATGGGCCATTCTACAGAATTGGTGCAAAGTCAAGAGTCGGGAACATCTTGAAAAAAATGTCTTTTTCCAAAACATTTGTATGTATGCAAATTGTGTGATGTGCAGTTTACACATTTCTAGTAATTGTGCAGTTTCATATTCTCATATTGTATTTTCAGAAAGTTATATTGGTTATATTGACCTATTAAGATTTTGCTTACATCTACATTATAAATTATTATTATTGTTATATTTTTTTTTTGCTATTTTGTAATTTTTTTAGAGGTAAATCAATAACAGCTACATTTTTAACAATATTTCAAGTGTCATTTTTAAGATTTGTTGTATTTTGAATCCAATTTATCTTTACATCGCTTACAATGCAAAAAGTTGATCATACTGATTTCAAACTTAAGGATTCATTAGTTTGAACGTACATTGAGCCAAAAACTATTATAACATCTTAGTATGTGCATATTTGTAAAATTTGTACCAAAAATGGTATGTTTTGTCAAAAATAAAGTATACTGAGCTATCAACTTTCACATACTAAAACATACTTAAATGTGATAAAGATACAAATAAGAAAATTGCATAACTGTACTAAAATTTAGTTTATTTCCCCCAAATATGAGGATTATGTGTTCCTTTTTGTCACTACCGAAACAATGATGATATTCCGTAGTAACAAATTTATGGAGTTGCACCCAAAACAATCAATGAAGTCACTACCAACTCCACCAATTGTTTTGGTCGCGCCTCTTTCGGTAGTGACAATTTTAGATAATTTTGAACCTAGTGCAAAGATGCTAATCAGCGCATGGTTAACTAGCACAGTTCTGAACAGTTGTACACATATAAAAACTAATGTTATGGAATAATTACCAAAAAAGTATGCTGAATGCAGAAAAAAGGTGTTCGGTAGTGACATTCCTTAAAGTTACACACAGATTTTTTTATACTTTTGTACACATTTATCTTAAAATGATGGGGCCCATCTCACACCTTGTAGCTGTGAGTGAGAGGGACACAGGAATTTTTCCTGATCATAAATTTAAGGGTGTAGTTAAAGTCAGTCTCAGCCAATGGACTAAAAAGGAATTTCTATTAAACTTCACTTTTTAAAAAATCAAAAAGATGCTTTTAAAAACAACAATGGAAGAAAATACATAAATTATTTCAATATTATTTTCATAAGTTGAACTTTATGGGTTAGGGTTCGGGACAGCCATCTCCCAATTGAAAGCACCCAATAAATTATGATTTTATATATATTAAGCTGACTGATGTTTTAAATATTACTGTAGGTTTTAATAGATAATAAAAGGATCTTACACTCTTGAAAACAATCTCAGTGGTTCCATGTAGAACCTTGAACATCCATGGAACCTTTCAAATACAGAAAAGGTTTTTTAGATTTTTAAAATGTTCTTCAAAATGGTTCTTTTAAGAACTTTTCACTGAAAGGTTCTTTGGGGAACCAAAAATGGTGGTTCTGTGGCATCACTGCAAAAACACCCTTTTGGAACATTTATTTTTAAAGGGGTCATCAGATGCTAAGTTCACTTTTACATGCTGTTTGAACATTAATGTGTGTTGGCAGTGTATGTACACATCTTCCCTGTAATGGTAAAAATCCATGCAGTGGTTTTTAATTAATCAGTAAAAATAATATCCCCTTTTTCAAATCAAGCCATTCTCAGATGCCTGTCATTGTGGCGTCACACCGACAGAGGCCGCTCCCACGATAGTTGATTGACATGAGTGTCTTACCTCAGATCAGCTGTAACAGTCCAACCTCCATGTTTTGATGCTGGAGCAGGGATGTAAGTTAGACAAGAACATCTCTGATTGAGCGATTGAGGTGTTGTGTTGCTGGATGTAATAATGAACATAGTGGTCGCCATTTACTCCCGACATCTGAGCCGCTGAAGATGCAGTGGATTACGTTTGTTTGTGAAGGGAATGCACCTCCCGATCTACATATATCCATCTATGTTCGCGCAAATCATTCGTGATCCAGCTTCACTTACAGCAGAAGTGAGTATAAGGGTTTTTTTTTTTTAGGAATCTTCGCGAACGCCTTTCCTAACAATGTGCTAGTTAGCAAGTTTAGCGGCTAAATGTGGCTAAATGCGACTAAAGTAAACAGGCTCGTCAGTCCACAGAGAGAAGAGGGGGCGGGGCGAGCAGAGCTTATTTGCATTTAAAACAGCCTCAACCAGAATGAGATGATTTTTGCAGAGCTGATTTTGACAAGGTAAAAAGGGTGTTGTTTTACACAACCATTGAGCATTTTTAACCAAAGTGTACTATAGACTTCTCATCAAGACCCTAAAGAATCATATCAACTTGTGGAAAATGGGCATCTGGTGACCCCCTTAAGAGTGTAGAAAAGATCTAAAATTTGAATACTTAAATGCTTTTAAAGTTTTTGGTTATGGGACAGCAACAGTTTGTACCAATTCTGTAGAATGGCCCAAATACAAACCAAGTAATCATATATAGTGCTCTTATTTCACACCAAAACCGAAGCTGTCAAACTTCCCTCAGCATTCTTCCACATTTTTCCCTATTCCCTACATATATATTAGTACAGCCATTCTCCTGTTTTATGAATTTGAACCAGACATGAACTTCTCATTGCCAATAGGTTGTCCAGTCGCCTATCATTTCTTTTCCTCGTTCTATTTGCCCTTTCCAGTCTTGTGCTTTTTCCCATGATCCTCTCTGCTCTCAGTCATTACTCACAGCAGACAGCAGGACAAGCAGGCACGTCCCTTGTGTGCCTCCGTTCACCCATAATGCACGGAAGGAGAGACCGTGCCTGCTCCTGTGTCAAACGAGATGTGGTAAGTAGGGTTCGGTTCAGTTGCCGTCTGGGGAGCCACTTTGTGTTTTAGCCTCGATGCCATCTACTGCCCGCGCTGTCAGAAACGTAGCAGAAAGCAGAGCTCAAGTAGAAGCTCAACGACCACGGCAGCCTCATACTCAAGTTAATACTGCTTCTTGGGTGTTGTTACTTGTCTGTGCACAGATATAAAACCCCAAGCCGTAGACTCTCAATCGCCACTTGTGTGAAATTCATGAAGCGCCTTGTTTACCAGGAACACGGATGTGGCGTCTTGTATGCAAAGCTGTGCGTCTTCACATGCATTATTTAAAGGCGGTTTTATTGCGGGGGTAATTTAAATGGGAAGGATCACCTCCTCTCAGTGCAGAAGTAAAGAACATTTATCAGCTTTTGACGTGGAGAGCGAAATGAGTCAGTGAGGTTGCCGCTTTAATTCAAATTTAGTGGGAACGTTGAGGAACGGACAAAGAGCGTGTGATTACTCACTGGAGATTAATGACTCCATGTTGCATTGCTGTGGTGGGCTGCCGAATACTCCTCAGAGACTGTATTACTGTTAATGGTGCTGGAACAGCATGCGCAAGACTCAAAAGATCTGTTGTTCAGGTTGAAGACTTCATTTGCATCCTTATATATGTTCCTGTAGCTCTAACAGTAGAGTGCTAACAAGGTCATGGGATCTATTGCTCAAACAGGGGTTCAGCTTGAATTTATAACTTGAATGCAAACAAGCTTTGGATAAAAGCATCTGCCAAATACGTGAATGTAAATGTAATGCCAGGAAATGTGTGCATATAGTGACGGAGGCATGTTGACTGAATTTTAACTGTGAATTTTGACTCTACAATGTAGTTTGCATGATAAAACAAGATTTCCCATCATCCTTGCTTATCATTTTGTTGTAGTGTTAAAGAAATCTTATCTTTATTGTGAAGTGCAATTATTTGTTTATTGTAAAATTAATAAATAAAAAAACAATAAAATAAATTGGCCAGAGGTTGCATTAGACTTTAACATTGTCTGTAATTTTGACGTACAGACAGGGTCGTAGAAATTCTGTCACAAACTGTTAGTAGATAAACAGAAATGGTGCGTCAATTTTCATGTTCAACACCACACCCAGCAATGAAAGCGGAGGCCGCTAAAAACAACAAAATATGCTAGGGCTGGGTTAAAAAAAAAGTACGTACTGCGCCTTCCATCAATTAAATCGCAATAGGCTAAGCTTTGTGCTTTGTAACTTTTGATATGAAACAAAATCTCAGATTTCAATGAGATCGCTCTGCTGGTCAGTCAAGTTATCCCGTCCCATAGCCCAAAGTCACATGACTTGTTTGGTGTGTGTGGAGGAATTTCTTCACAAAATGCATTTCCCTCTCCCATTATTTGAATGAACCCTTTTTCACATAATTTCATATGTATATGTATATGTATATGTACAGTATATGTGTGTGTGTGTATATATATATATATATATATATATATATATAAATATATACATATACATATATATATATATATATATATATATATATATATATACACATATATACATATATACACATATCACATATACATATACATATATATATATATATATATATATAATTTTTTTTTTTTTTTCGAATTTTGGTATTTTCATCACTCATTTCTGATGCGATACTTCAAAATGCACATAAAAATGCACATAAATGGTGACTTGCTTGCTGTCAAGATGAATATACAAGAGCAAAATGAAAATACTTGTGCAAATTTATAGCATTTACAGATAATATAACTATTAAAACTAGTATTGTCAAATCGATTAATCGCATTCAAAATAAAAGCTTGTTTACATAATGTGTTCACTGTGTATGTTTAGATGAATATTAAAGTATATTATTATTAATATTAATATAAAGTGTTGTTTCTACTTAATTTAAAGATTGTGAAATGTGAAATTATTGCAGATATTTTTATATTTAAAAACTTTAGTGAAACACGATTAATTGTGATTAATTTCAGAAAAACTTGCGATTTGATTAGTTATTTTTTAAAATCGATTGACACAAATTATGTAAACAAGCTTTAACTTTTGATGAAGTTAATCGTAATTAATCAATTTGACAACATCGATATAACATTTAATGAAGTTCTTTCTTGTTTTTGAGTTTGGATTTTGCACTTTTCATGCAGATCACTGTGACCTCAGTCGTTTTTTTTTCTAATGCTTTTTTTCACTGCACTACATCACTGTGACATCACAGTTTTAATTAATTTCTATATAAATGTGATCAGTTAGTTGCAACTTTATTTCAGATAGACTGTGTGAACAGCAGCACCACTGTAAGTATGTAGCTCTAGTACTATTTAAATGTTAAGGGTTTTCCCCATATTAATAGGCATGCATTGAGAATCAGACTTCATAGTGCTTTTATTGGTTAGACATACTGTAAAAGGTGCTGGATCTGGAACAGCATCAGTGTGGGATATTGTTTCAGCAGTGTAGTCTCAAGGTGTTCTGAAATATAGCTGTGCCTTAATGAATACCCCGGGCAATGGTTCAGCTCATAGAGCCTGAAAATTGCTCTCAAGGAAAATGTGTTGGCGCCTCTCATTTAGCAGGCCCTGCAATATGGACAAGCTACAAACTACCATGCACTGCGTTTCTTAACAGACCATAAAACCACTCGCTCATTTGCTTGAAAATTTCAGAGGATCATCAATTGGTCTGAAATGGCTCGGGCTGTCCATAGTGCGGATGCTCTCTGTTGTTGTGTTTTTTGTGTAAACTGGGGTAAAATAGACATCTTAAATCTTGCACTCTCTTAAGCCTATGCTATGTATTGATGTCCACATTTCCTTCCTTAATGAGTTCCTGTTAAAACTTTAATTACTTTAACAATTAGGTACAGAATAAAGTTTAGGTGATTAGGAAGATGTGTGTACACTGTATATTCGCCCTCTGTCACATAAGCACTTTCATTCAATAATTACCAGAACTATATCACAAAGACAGTTCAAAAATCAATTCATGGTCATTCCAAATGACTTTTTTCCAGTACAGAATGGACTGTTAGAACGGACGCTGTGGTGCTGCATACTGTAGGTGTTAAAGAAGTCTCTTATGCTCACCAAGACTGAATGCGTTTGAAAAAAAAAATACAGTAATAACAGTAATATTGTAAAATATTATTACAATTTAAAATTGTTTCTATTTAAAGATATATATTAAAAAGTCATTTATTCCTGCATTTTTAGCATCATTACTCCAGTCTTCAGTGTCACATGATCCTTCAGAAATCATTCAAGAACCATTTCTTGTTGTGCTGCTTAATACTATTGTGTAAACCATCATCCATTTTTTCAGGATTCATTGATAAATAGAACGTTCAAAAGAACAGCATGTATTTGAAATAGAAATCTTGCTGGCCTGTCGGTACCGATAGCCCAGTGGTTATTGTGCCGACATATAGAGCAACTGTGCTGCTGGCGACCCGAGTTTGATTCCCGTCTAGAGGTCTTTTGCTGATCCCGCCCCCTCTTTTCACCCAATGCTTTTTTTGTCTGCTCTCAACTGTCCTATCAAATAAAGGCAAAACCCCCCTGAAATATAACTTAAAAAAGAAATCTTGCTGGCACCAAGCTTTTTACCAGTAGCGCCACGGCTGTGATTCCACAATAGGTAATCACAGCGTGCCGATATACAGCCATATCACACGGGTACGAGTCTGATATTGTGTTTATACAACAGTTCAAGGGTGTAAATACATAAGAAACAACAACATAGTGTCTTTAAAAAACATCTTTTGTGCAAACTACTTCCTGAACTGATTCCGCCATTAATTCAAATCTCAGTTTGACAGTTTAACAGCTGATCCCAAGCCTCTGTTATTAATTTGAAAATGTTACTTTAGAACTACATTGAGTTGTTTCATTGGAAGATTATTGTATTACTGTATTAAAAGCTCACTGTATAATGTAGTATTATGAGAGAGATAGACTGAACGCGTGTGATTACCTGCATCTGATACAGCATTAATTCTTCAGCTCAATCTCATATTCACAATAAAACATTAGTTTGAATGTTCGCTGAGGAAAGCGATATCTTTGTTGTACTATCCTTTTATCTGTTAAAGGTGATTTCCGATTTGTTGGCTGCGTCTTACAAGCTGTTGTTGAAATTAAAAATAACTTCATGTGTTTACAAGTCTTTACTGCTGACTCAATCATAAAAACAGCCTCTTGTCGCCACCAAAAATGAATTATATATCATGTTTAACCACTATAGAGATATCAGAGCAAGCGGCAAATTCCAGGTCTGGCCGAGGTGAGGCTGCTCTCGGTGGGTTTAGCGCTGAACAGCTGCTGCTGCCCTGGAGCTCACATCTCTGAAAATGTGGTAGAAGTGAATTTTCATTATTGACAAGTACATTCTCACCTAAAAAGCTCTTAAAACTACATTCCGTTATAGAAAAACAGTATTATCTATAAAATTATAGCGGATTTGGGTGTCCGCCATGATACTCACTGTGAGGAACACCGCAAGTGGAGTGAAACAAATGGTGAAGCGGTTGGAGTTCTGATATCACTAGAATATCACACCCCTTTTAGCCTTAGATTTGAGGACCAGAAAAAAAAAAAATATATATATATATATATATATATATATATATATATATATATATATATATATATATATATATATATATATATATATATATAGTTCCCTGAAACCTGATTGTTTGAAAGGAATGTTCCAGGACAAGCAAGCAAGGTTGTTGATCCAAGAGTGTGTCCTACCTGGCAAAATCAAGATTACTGCAAGTTGTTTTGGATAGCTAAATAACCAAGTTTATGGATGATGATTGATGATGCTTTCACAGATGGCATGTTTTTGACGTCTGCCTAATGTACTCGCCACTCACCGTCCTCCATTCACACTTGATGGTCACAGCTGGTCATGTGACTCAACATCTCACGGGTGCTTTGTTAATGAAGAGCGTCCTTCAAAACCCAACACGCCTTCCTTTGGGGAAGCTTTAGCAATCAGGGTCATTTTGATTGCAATGCAATGACAAGTTTGACTTTGCTGCATTTATTATTTTTAAATATTCGCCTCTATATAAAAATATAAATATTCACTCTACCTGTGTGGTGTCTTCCGACCAGGCTGTGCTGCCGCTGGTGTCAGATACAGACATATTGTGCTGAATAAGACTTGAAGACATAGATACCAGCGGCATTTTCCATGGCCATGAGCATGTACACTGAGGGGAATTTATAGCTTGTGTGATGAATCGCTATGCCGTATGTGGCGGGATGCAATCACATCTCATCCCTAAACAACAAAAGGCCTCTGTGCTGAAGGTTAAGCGTCTATACAATGACTTGAGTTGTGTCAGGAGATGTCAGGAGAATTTGGATTAAGTGTGCCCTTGATTTTTTTTTTTTTTCTTTTTTTTACTCTACCCTTTTATTCTTTCGGTGCGAGACTCTTTGTACTCCGCTATTGTTATAAAAAGGAGTAATGCATCTTGAATCTGACTACATCTCTTTCATGCTTCTATCCTCTCCGGTTGGTTCTTCGGTTACATTATCTGTCTCTGGCGTTTCCCCCAGTGATTTGCACTCCCATTATTGTGTATGTCTACATTTGTCCTCTAGTCGAGCTCTTGCGTATCTGTTTTGCTATATTAAGCATATTGCACAATGAAGGTTACCTGTTAATGCAGTTGTTTGCCTTTGGCTGTGTGTTCTATATTTTATCGCCCTTTCTTAGCTGACATGTCTGTGATGGTACAATGTTCTATAGCCTGACAGATGTGAATTTCTATTATTATTATTATTATGTAATATATTTGTATTTTATTTATTTATTTTATATCTAAGATATCAATATACACTACCAGTCAAAAGTGTATTGTACTGAATTAATTAATTAATTAATTAATTAATTTATTTATTTATTTATATTTTGGAGCATTTCAAATAATTGCTGTGCTTGTGAACTTTCTATTCATCAACAAAATTAATTAATTATTTGTTAATTTTTATTATTAAATAAATGTTAAAATACATAAATTGTTAAATGCGCAATTTAATTATTGAAAGCATAAATACATGTATAAATAAATATTTATTTATTTATTTATTTATTGATGCCCACTTTTGTTGAGTAATGTGCCAACAACCGTAAACCTCAAAATGAAATGTGGAGGCAATAAATAAATAAATAAATAAATAAATGAATGAATGAATGAATGAATGAATGAATGAATGAAATAATAAATAATTAAATAAATATTTATTTATACATTTATTTATGCTTTTAATAATTACATTATGCATTTAATGATTCATTTATATATTTAAAAATTTATTTAATGATTTAATTTTGAATAATTTGGCCTTCCATATGTTTTGTTTTATTTTATGTTATGCTGTGTTTATTATATTATATTATGTTATATTATAGTAATAATGTTAAATGTATCGTGAGTAGCAGATCAGAATATTTGATTTTGGAAGGATTATGTGACACTCGAATGGTTTTAAACTGTAATAATATTTTAAAATAATTTACTGATTTACTATATTATCAAATAAATGCAGCCTTGGTGAGCAGAGGAGACTGCTTTCAAAAACATTTATAAATCATACTGACCTGAACTGTAATTATTACATTACATTACATTACATTACATTACATTACATTATATTATATTATCAGAAGGATCATGTGACACTCATGAACAGTTTTATATTGTAATAATGTTTTAATTATTTAATTTCATTTCATTTTATTTCATTTCATTCACATGGATCAAATGACTTGTTGGTTTGGTGTAAAATGAGACTTGTCTCTCACATTATAGATTCAGTGTTTGTTACTCTCTTTTTTTCTCTCCACTTTATCCTGCATTTTGATTACTTTCAAAGCCTTTCTAAAGCCATTTATAGTGGTTATTTGGTTATTTGTGTACTTGAAATGAGGTAATTTGTAGTTTTCCTGGCAGCATGCACTCCCCCTTGAGACACATACCCTTTTACTGCAACATCACTGCGATTATTTTGTTTGTTATTTGCAACTAGTGAATTATTTATTCCCCTTACATGCATCCTGCCCTTGGTTAAAAGGCTGAGATTAGTGTGACATGCACTCTGCCCCTTGTTTGCTGCCAGAATGTTTTACTCCTGCCAGGAAGAATGAATCTTTCTCAAACACTGAATGAGCATGTGTGGACTAATGCTAATGGAGACCTTTGGGTCAGCACTGCTGTCACAAGCACCTCCGATTAATTGCACATCAGCTGGACTCTCACATGCGTGGACAGACCCAATCCATTTTCCTCTTTAAATCACGATGACTAGCATCTCAGATTTACATCTGTAGTCCCTGAACTGGCTATGTGATGCATTAGGAAAGAGGATGAGGCCTGGTTATTACTATCGGTCCTCTTAGCTATCTAGAATTTTTAATTTGCAGGTAGGTTGTAGTACTAAAATTAAACTAAAGTTACACTATTTTAAAATGACCCGAAGTCAACTTTATATACCTTGGATTTCTGGCTAAACAAAGCAGTGAAGTTATGGTTTGAACCTAGCAGCTGGCCTTTGAACATTGGACACATTGAGCCGTACATCAAGCCACAGTGTTGACAGACTCAAATTGTTGCATCACTGACTTCCGGTGTAAATGCAGTATATGAGCAGCAAGCTGTCAATGTGGACAGACCAGAAGTCCATCATGACAACTCCTAAAGCACAAAACATACACAAAAACATACACAAAGTCCACATCTAGTTGTGTCTCAATTGATGGAAGATAAACTTGATATCTGTTCGTACAGTTCATGCTGAAACGGATCTACTCAAATCCAATTTAACTGGATTTCAAGTCACGTCCTCGTGAGACTTGGATTGATTTAGTTGAAATCAGATTTCATGCTTTTTTGGCTATTCAGGCTACCAAAAAAAGGGTTATTTCTAAAAATCGGCTTTAGGCAGACAGTGTTAACAAATAATCATCTCAGCTTGGCAAACTCATGTGTGAGATGAATACACAGTATTAAAGCAAGACACCGCAGGAGAATATGCTAAAACATTTGTCTTATAGATATCGCCATACTTCCCCAGTTCATTTTTATCTTACAAGTTTTTGTGAAATGTTTAAATGCATAAATTTTAACATTGATTCAAAATTCTTGTTCCATATTGACATATTAGGCCAAGGCAAGTACACACTGCAGCTGAATTTGATATGTTCATCTTTTAGTGCTTAATCCTATTTTCTACACCCAGTTCAGTAATTTTACAGTAATTTTAAAACAGAATTAATTGATGAAAAACCATGATGACTGTTAATGACAAACCAAACCATGCCCAAAGACGCTTAAAAAGCATTGCTTATAATAAGTGGACATGGCAACTCTTCAAGAGCACTTCCAAACTCAAACAAAACACAACAGCTGTGTCAGTTAAGTTAAGATAACCAAACGTAAGTCTTTTGGTTGCTGTAATATTGGTTTAGTCAAAAATAGTGGATAACAAATGCATGAGATGGCAGAACATTGTAATAGTTGGCATCTTGTCAGTCATCACAATTTCAAGAGTTCTGTCCCATGCACACAAAATGACTTTACATGACCTTAAAGTCAGATGTTTTTACTGAAGAGATTTTGGATTTCTCTTTTCATCACTCCATAAATCAGAAAATTGTGGAAGCCTGTTTCTGCTACTGAATAAAAAGTTAAACTAGTTTGTGGCTTTTTTCATCTCACTCAATTCGGATTTTTTTTCTCACAGTTGCGAGATTTTTTTTTTTTTGCAATTCTTCTCCCAGAATTGTGAGATATGAACTCGCAATTGTGAGTCGTAAGTCCAATTTTGAGGGGAAAAAGGACTTCTTATAATTGCAAGTTTATATCAGACAATTCTGAGAAAAAAAGTCTGAATTATGAGATGCGAGAAAAAAGTCATAATTGTGATACAAAAAAAAAAATCAGTTACCTTGTTTTATTTGTTTTATTTTTATTTTTTTATTTGGTAGCGAGACTTCCATAGAAAATAGAGTCAACAGGCAGAAAAAAAAACATTGTCACAGTGCAAATAATATATGAACAAACTCCTCTGTAAAAACTTCTAGAATGTAGATAGGAATAAAACTGTGATGTTTGGTATATGAAAGTGTTACTGAAGTGGAGATTTCTGGCTTAGTGTTCAACTCTTTCCCACCAAATGTAGAATTTTCCGTTATTTTTGAGACAGCGCTTCCCGCCAAACACAGAATTTTCCACTTTTTTTTTTATGAGAAAACACTTCCCCGCCAAATGTGGAATTTACCGTTATTTATGAGACGGCACTTCCCGTCAAACATAGAATTTTCTGTTATTAATGGGGCAATGCTTTCCTTCCGAACACAGAATTTTCCGTTATGAGATGATGCTTCCCGCCAAACACAGAATTTTCTGTTATTTATGAGACAACGCTTCCCCACCAAACGCGGAATTTTCCGTTATGAGATGATGCTTCCCGCCAAACACAGAATTTTCGGTTATTTATGAAACAACGCTTAACGCCAAACACAGAATTTTCGATTATTTACAAGACAATGCTTCTGTGTTTCCACGTTTTCAACATAATACTCTAGGGACGCTATTACGCATCTCCTGAATCTCGAGTCCAGAATCTCCCAATCAAGGCAAGGAAGATGCAGGAAGAAGTGATATGTAATATGTAAGCAAATGCATATAAAAATTATTTGATCATCAACAATAAACAGCATATAAATAAATACTGCCTAATGTTACTGAGTGAAATGTCGATTCAGGAAGTGTAATAAGACTGTGCATGCTTTGGGGGTGCTGATGGAAGCCATCTACTGCATCATTGCTTTGATCATTGTATTAAATGTAATCCAGATGTAGTATTTGTCTCAGCTTTTTTGCTCAAAATGTTTTTTTTTAATTATGAAACATACCTACATTCAAGTGTTGAATAAAAAAAAGAATGATTGAAGCTAGAATAAAACAGATACAACAACATAGTCTTAAGGGGCCATTATTGTTTTGTGAACAATGATCAAAAATGCTCCCAGTGGCTGACAACTTTTTTTAAAAAACGCTGGCAGTAAAAAGAGTTAAAAAAAAAAAAACATTTTAAGAAAACAGCCTTTAAAGACATGTAATTGAAATCTAAAGATGCACGTTTCTTTACACTAGTCTGTTATGAAAACCAAATATGCCAAAATGTACAAGTGCATGAAAAGGCTTCTTATCTTCATGTAATTATGATGCTACGTGATTTTCTATAATTATTTTACACTAGTTTCTCTGTGTTTCTTTCAGCATTCACCATGATGATCATCCTGGCTTTGATTCGCATTGGCAAGGGCCACAGTGAGGGCCACCCATCTGTGGCTCAGATCTCAGGTGTGCCCAACCTCTTTGGCGTCTGCGTCTACTCGTTCATGTGCCAGCACTCGCTGCCCTCGCTCGTGACGCCCATCTCCAACAAGCAGCGCATGAGCGCCCTGGTCATGGCCGACTACATCCTCATCCTGTGCTTTTACAGCCTGCTGTCCCTCACAGCCATATTCTGCTTCGACAGTTCTCTGCTGCGGGACATGTACACTTTAAATTTCACCGATAACTGCGACGTCCTGAGCATTCCGGTGTTGCGATACTTCCTGGGCCTCTTTCCCGTCTTCACCATTAGCACCAACTTTCCCATAATAGCCGTCACGCTACGCAACAACTGGAAGACTCTCTTCCATCGGGACGGCGGGACATACCCTTGGGTGGTGGACCGTATCGTCTTCCCGCTCATTACCATAGTGCCGCCCATTATCGTGGCCTTCTGTACTCACGATCTGGAGTCGCTTGTGGGTATCACTGGGGCGTATGCCGGAACGGGCATTCAGTATATCATCCCGGCCTTCTTAGTATATTTTAGTCGTCGTCATCTAGAGCCCGTGTTGGGAAGGGATGCTGTAAATAAGCACCGGTCACCTTTTCATCATACGTTCTGGGTTTGGTTTGTGATATTGTGGGCAACATTCTGTCTAATGTTTGTGACGGCTAATATTGTTCTTACGGAAACCAAGAACTGAGTATAAAAGTAGATTTGTTTTGTCAAGCCATGTTTTTGTTTTAATTTTTGGTTTAGGTTATATGTTAAAAGAATGGCATTAGCTGAAGTTTCATTCAGTCTAATTTAAAGAGGTAGTTTACCCAAAAATAAAATTTACCCCATGGTTTATTCACCCTCAAGCCATCCTAGGTGTATATGACTTTCTTCTTTCAGACGAATACAAGTCAGAGTTATATTAAAAAATGTCCTGGCCCTTCCAAGCTTTATAATGGCAGTGAATGGCTGTTGAGGTTTTGAAATCTAATGAAGTGCATCCATCCATCATAAAAAGTACTCCACACGGCTCTGGGGGTTAATAAAAGCCTTCTGAAGCAAAGCGATGCATTAGTGTATGAAAAAAATCCATATTTAAGACTTTATAAAGCATAATATCTAGCTTCCGCCACTTTCACAAGCGGATGATTTAGGATTTCAGATGAATGCGGTGACAAACGCAGAGGTGAGAACAAAACCGGTCACAAATTAGAAGTACAAAACCAGAATTGGTTTTGTACAAGATGAGACTAGGTTTCCTTTGCTGTAAACACACATACGACAGTTAGCGAAAGCTAGAGATTGCGGTTTTTAAAGTTTTAAATATGGATATTTTTCTTACACATTTTTAAACACATCGATTCACTTCAGAAGGCCTTTATTAACCCCCCGGAGCCATGTGGAGTACCTTATATGATGGATGGATGCACTTTATTGGACTTCAAAATTTCAACATCCATTCACTGCCATTATAAAGCTTGGAAGAGGCAAAACATTTTTTAATTTAACTCCGATTGTATTTGTCTAAAAGAAGACAGTCATATACATCTAGGATGGTTTGACGGTGAATGTATCATGGGGTAATTTTCATTTTTGGCTGAACTATCCCTTTAATTCAGTGTTTAAAAGGGACCAAAACAGGTTTTGGCACTGGATTTGTGACTTTTCTCTTACAAATCCACAGTCCTTTAGTGGATAATCTAAAAGTCAGGATACAACAAAAGCATTATTTAAAACTCAAATTTAAAATTTGTGCTCATTCAAAACATCACTTCATTTGTTTGTTCTTAAGTTATTTTTAAATTTCCTCTTCAGTCAGGTGAATCTCATAAAAACTTGACCAGGTCATGCTTCACCCCAAAAGCAAAATTAAATAAAAATAATAAAAATACAATTAAATCATATGCATAAGAATAAAAAAGACTTTGCATACATTATGTTCTTTAGAAGACAATTTCGCACATTTACCCCAAAATCTGTACTGAGTAATGATTCTCATTTCTGTAAAATATAGAGGGTAAAAAAATACTGGGTAGTAGTAGAAAACTGTTAAAATACTATAATCCAGTGATTGTGATTTTTAAATAAAATTTTGTTACAAATTACCATGCATAAATTAACAGCAAATATACTACACTGATTTATAAATACTTCAAAGTTTAAATATATAAAATGTAAATAATTTTCCCTTATTTTATATTATAATGTTATATTGTTCCTAATTTTTATATTATTATATTATATTATATTATACACTACCAGTCAAAAGTTTTTGGACAGTAAGATTTTTTTTTTTAATGTTTTTCAAATTGGATCATTGGATTCAAAATACTGCAAAAGCAGTAATAATATTTTATATTATTTAAAGTATTATTTAAAGAAAAAATATATTTTCAAATGTAATTTATTCAGGTGATGCAAAGCTGAATTTTCAGCATCATTACTCCAGTCTTCAGTGTCACATGATCCTTCAGAAATCATTCTGCATATGCTGATTTGCTGTTCAAGAAACATTTTTTATATTATTATTATTATTATCTATATTTAGAACAGTTAAGCTTTTGTAACATAATACATTATACCATTCAAATTGATCAAAAGTGATGATAAAGACATTTATAATGATACAAAAGATTTCTATTGCAGATTAATGCTGTTCTTCTGAACTTTATATTCATCAAAGAAACCTGAAAATCTGAAAATCTACTCAGCTGTTTTCAACATTATAATAAGAAATGTTTTTGAGCAGCAAATCAGAATATTAGAATAATTTCTGATCATGTGACTGGAGTAATGATGCTAAAAATTCAGCTTTGAAATGACAGGAATAAATTACATTTTAAAATATATTCAAATTGAAAACTTATTTTAAATAGTAAAAATATTTTACTGTTTTTGCTGTACCCTGGATCACAGAAATTCAGGCTTGGTGAGCAGAAGAGACTTCTTTAAAAAAAAAACATTAAAAATCCTTCTGTTCAAAACGTTTTGACTAGTAATGTATATTATATTATAAACAGTGATTTATATATATATATATATGTGTGTATATGTAATGAGAACTTGGGGTGTGGTTTAATTGTCTTTTTAAATTATAATGTTCTTAAGTGTTTCATCAATTTTTTGATATTGGGGTGAAATGTGGCCTTCACATGTTCATGACGATTTCTTGTCACTCTCTGATGTTCGTTGATCTTCAGAAGAAACGACAAGCTGGTGTGTCTTTGTTCTTTCAGACTGAAAAATTCTATCCAAAAAAAAAAAAAGTACACCAAAAATATTCCTAATATTAATCAAATCAAAGACAAACAGACTGACAATAAACGTTCCTTGTTTTCGTCTTCCAAGATTGTTAGCGTTTCGCAGCTGGCATTTCCGGCGTTCCTAACCGGGCGGCTGGCACCTCGCTGCGTCTCCTGTGCTGACGGATGGTGACACCAGCGCAATGCTCGTCTGAATAATGTGCCCAGACCTGGAGTTCAATCTCAGTTCATCAGCAGATTGATAGAGGCATTGAAAGCTTCCATATGTTCTCCATGTACTGACGTCTTACCCGAAGCTCTCAGCTCCTCAAACGGGCCCTTAGGGAGGCAGGAAACGAAGACAAACCAGATATTAAATGGACACATCTGCCTCATGATCTACAGAGACCGATATTTATCATGATCAATATGGAGCACCTTACCGTGCCTGAGAGAACACATTCACACAGTTATTAATGTTAATGTCACTTTAGCTTTGACAAAGTTGTCTCGAGTTTGGCTTTAATTCAGACCAAATGTACGGCAGCTGATACGCACCCTGCCCTTCGTTTTGCACATTTTTGGTTCACTTTTACTTCTTAAAGGGATAGTTTACACAAACTCATCATTTACTCACCTATGTCTTTGCAAACAGTTCGACTTTCTTTTCTGAAACTGCTTATTTTTGGACATATAATGAAAGTCAGTGTTATTTTGGACCCCATTGACTTTCATTGTATGGCCAAAGCAAGTGAAATGAAAGTCAGTGTCGTCCAAAATAGCATTGGAGGGTGAGTAAACAATGACAAAATTAAACTATTCATTTAATTCCTCTAATGTTTTTCTATTTGTGGATATTTTTGCTCCGTCCACCTCATGTCTGCCTCAGATTTTGGACGGCAACATGAATCTGTCCCGGACTTATTAGTTGGACACGTTTTTCCTGTGTTGTTTGCCAGTGGTTGATTCGTTTGATCTGTGACATGATCGCTGCTCTCTGTGAGAGCGCTGTCTCCTGATCTGAGAGAACCGTATCTAAACCTGCGCTTGAGTTTACACTGTTTCTGCTGTAGGTTTGGGTTCAAACTGCTGTCGATTTAAAGGGAAATACGTCTGTG
The DNA here is from genome assembly GCA_012976165.1 of Labeo catla. NCBI lineage: Eukaryota > Metazoa > Chordata > Actinopteri > Cypriniformes > Cyprinidae > Labeo > Labeo catla. The sequence continues at coordinate 52,057 of VONZ01000099.1, forward strand.
GGACTTCGTTTTGTGGACAGAATGGACGTCTCCTTATTTCTCTGATGTGCTCCACAGACAAACTGCAAGAACTGAACTACTTTCATTGGCATTTATGTCTCCCTGAAGCACAAAAGCAAGTCATTTCACATGGGTGAAATGTTATATTGTTACCAAATTCAAATGTAATATGTCCATATCTGTTTTGAACGAAAACAAATGTGCCTTCTTTCCAGGAATCTTCCTACTTTCACTTTAAAAAAAACTATTTGTCTTTCTTTCTTGCTCTCAAATGTCTTTTTCCTGAGTGTATGTTCTGTGCAGCTTGTCACTTGCATGTAAGTCACTTCAAATACTTGACAATCACATCCTCCGGTGTCTCATTAAAATAAAAATGGAAACGCTCTTTTTGATCTTTGAGATTGACTCGTGTATTTTGTTGTTTTTTATTCTTTTTTTATTCCATGGTTTGTTGTCACAAAAACATATATATATATATATATATATATATATATAAAATAAATGTTTTAAAATCATTTTAAAGTATGTGTAAAGGTAATTTTCAAAGTGTATGTAAAGGATTGTTTTTGCATATAAAAATGTTTATATATAAAAATATATTTAACATTTTTTACTTTATCTTTTCATTTTAATGTTGCCTTGATTGCCTTGATCTATAATTGTCTCAAATCATGTGCATTTTTTTTAAAAGATGTGTTATGATTGTGAGAAAAAAAAATTGTAATCATTTATTTTGGCACCTTTAGAAAGTAAAATGAAATGTTTAATCTAGTTGTAATTTGGCTAATATAAAATTGGCCGAAAATACCTTCCATATTCTCTAATACAATAGTACTTGCTAAGCTTTTTTATTATATTCATTAGCTTGATATTGATACAATAGTAACACTTTACGATGTCATTTGTTAACATTAGTATTAACTAATGTGTTAGTATATTAACTAACACAAACAATCAACAATACATTTATTACACTTTTGATTAATCTTTGTTAACCTTAGTTTAAAAATACAGTTGTTCATTGTTCATGTTAGTTTACAGTGCATTAAATAATTTGAACAAACACAGCTTTAGTTTGTTTGATTTTAGTTTCTTTAGTTAGTTTGATTGGTTAGTTTGATTTTAATAATCTATTAGTAAATGCTGAAATGAACATTAACTAAGATTAATAAATGCTGTAGAACTATTGTTCTTTCTTAATTTGTTAACTAATGTTATCTAATGAACCTTAAGGTCGTTGCACGGCGAGTCTGAAATGTTCGCATGCGTTTTTTCGTATTCATCATCCTAAAAATTCGTCAGGCACAGAAACCTTGCACACAGAGTCCGATGCGTATTAATACGTTGCAAAACAATTCGCAAAACAATACAAAATTGAGTCTTCAAGCAGTGAGGATGATTTTGTGAGGTGAGGTTATATTTATTTTTTAACGTGGGAAAATTTCGGCTGAAAATTTCACACTCAAGGTCCTTGCACAGTCCGAAGTTTTTGCATGCATTTTTTCATATTGGTCAAAATTCGTCATGCACAAAAAAAACCGGCATATGCTGTTAGGTATGTTTTGATGCTGGAATGCTGGTTAGGTAGATTCTGATGCTGGTTTAAGCTGGTCCTTTGCTGGTTTATGCTGGTCCTTTGCTGGTTTTGCTGGTCATGTTGCTGCTCATGTTGCAGCATAAACCAGCAAAGGACCAGCTTAAACCAGCATCAAAACATACCTACCAGCATATGCTGGTTTTTTCACCAGGGTTTGCATGCATTTTTTCCTATTCGTCAAAATTCGTCACGCACAAAACGTCACGGTAGCTTAGAACTGTAAAAACACCTCTTAAAATTCTTGCTATGGATGCGAAAAACGCAGAAAATTGAACCCAGTCCGAATTGACGGAGTTTTCGGGGGGAGTGTACATATTTTACAAGGTGGCTAATTCATACGAATTTGTACGCTTTTTGATAAATCATATGTATTTTACGAGTTCCCCAGACCCCAATTCGTATGAATTTGTAAGAATGACCTACCCCTAACCCCGCTCCTAAACTTAATCGTAGGAGTGAGGTTGTACAAATTTGTACTAATTAGCCACCTTATAAAACAGGACCTTCAGTGTGCAAGGACTTTAAAGTGTTACCAATATAACCCTGCTGGTTTTGATGCTGGTTTAAGGTGGTCCTTTGCTGGTTTATGCTGGTCATGTTGCTGGTCAAGGACCAGCATAAACCAGCTAAGGACCATCTTAAACCAGCATCCCAGCATCAAAACGTACCAGCACATGCTATTTTTTTCACCAGGGTTTAGCTGTTTTTTTCAGCAGGGAATTTCTTTATAGATAGCACAGCAGAAATCATTTAGAGGACAATACTAAACATTCACTCAAAGACATTTTCATTTCACAATTTTGAATCTTTTCCAAAGTTCTCCACGTTAACAGGTTTAGCTCTTTACTGTACCATAAACCTCTGAATTTTAATCCCAGGATGTCTGCGACAACCCCGTTCTTTTGCGTCTGTACGGAGCTGTGTTATTGTAAATTAAAACGTCCCTCTTAATTCATTCGTATTTCACTAAATTAATCTTGATTTATCCCACATTCTTGGAGCCGCTTGAAAAGGCAGTGCAGTTGCTGGATTTTTCCCTGCTGGTTTGATTGGATAAAACGTGGCGTTTTTTATGGGTTCTGTAGTACATGCTCTGAGTAATAATAGTGGAGACGCCAATTACTTCATCATAAACCTTACTTTACTATCACGTTTTTTTTTTATTTATTTTTAAAGAAATTTATTTTGCTTTTAATTATACATCTTGGTCTTTAAAAATGCAACTTTTTACAGTCCATCAGTCAGTCTAATAAACGGACGTCTTTTCTTGGGTCAGCCGTGTTTGAGCCTCACCTGCATTCATTTATGTCCTACCTTTACTCTATTGATTAGATAAAGAAGGATATTGATCCACACCTGCAGCACAAACTAGACTTAATAGAGTACGAGCAGAGAACATCGACTATAGTCAATCTATGTTTTGGAACGAAAGTACAGGGAAGAGTTTGCATACAGGAATCTCATTTGTGTTGCTTATGCGTCATATTTTCTTTTATTATGGTTAAAATATGATATACTGGGTTTTTATGGAATTGTGTTTAATACAAATTCACAAGGACTCTTCGGCTTTCCACGAACTGCATACTGAGGTACAGACTGTGTTGTAAACAGCGTTTTTAATGCTGACCGTCTCACTGTCTATTGATCAACTGTGAGACAGCTGCAGCTTGAGTATTGCAAAGCGAGAGCACGGACAACATGTCATTGTTTGATTTATGACTGTGCTTCTCTACATGACACCGTATTAAAACCATCTTAATCATATTCTGCATAGCGCTTTTAAAACTGCTTTATATCAGAAAGTGTTGGTAAACGCCGGTGCTGACGAACTGACCCGTGAGATTCGCTTTTAGGCCCCAATGTGGCATCAGTACGATCCAAAATGAAAATGAACAACGAGTAAAGTTTCACACAACGCTGTAATATACCTGTATGAAGTACATTTTTGTCGTTTTTCGGAGTTGACAGTCCCCTGATAGCACAGGTACATCTCGGAGATGTCTATTTGACGTCTGCATTTACATCTGCAAGACGTAATAATTAGAGTGTTTGCTCATCTGCAATACGTCTGTTGGACGTTTCCCATCAGATGTCAAATAGACGTCTATTAGATGTCTTTAAGATGTTTATGATTTAGAATGTATGTAAAACTGACATCTTACAGACGTCTGCCAGATGTTTTTACACAGCAGATCCTTTCCAGATCAAGTGATCTTTAACAGACATCTTGCAGACGTACGTGTGCTATCTGGGTCATGGACAGCATCCACTTTCATCTTCAAAGAAATGAATAATGGAAGATTGGAGCTACATGAAGGTGAGTTGGCTAAATGATGGCTAAACTTTACATTTTGGTTGAGCTATTGCTTTAAAAGGACTTTTGTGATGTACACCCGCATCACAGATTAATATCTGTGTTCACCTGTTAATCAAAATGGTTTTATATGACTTTTATTCGTATTACTTATTCTTACGGAAAAGCATTGTAAATCTGATGACTGATGCTTAATATTTCTGCTTATTGTGCCATTAGTCAGCTGTTCATTTTGATGAATAATAATAAGTACACTAAACTATTGATTTGCTTGCTACCCCATTGTCAGATTAATTCTGTATTATTATATATGGCTGCTCCATAGTTTTTATTGATTGATACTGAGTGTCTTCTATACAAATGTGTTGTATTGGGTTGAATGAACTTCTGCACTGTCTTGCTTTCAGTGCTGATGGATGTTATGGGACTGGTTGTGTTTATTCCAGACAGTTTAACCAGGCTTGTGCTGTCAGTCGGGACACAAGCACATGTGAACCATGTCTGTAACACAATACATTTGCCTTTTGTCAGAATGATGGAAGCATTTTGACCAAAACGTCCATCGAATTTAGTCAACATTTTGTCATAATTATTAATTCTATACAGTTTTACTGACTACAAGGGCATGAACAAAGAAACGGATTGATGTGAAAGTCTCCATGTCTGTACATCGTCTAAACTTTTGTGCATCTGATGAAGATGTGTAGAGTAATATAGTCCATAAGGCTTTCTTCTTACACACAGCAGTTGAAATAAAGAAGGATCAGGTGCTTAAAGCATCAGGGGAGGTGTGGAGAGAGAGAGGGGGAAATAGAGAGCTGCATTTGATCTCAGTGATAAAGCTCGCTGTCAGCGCCGCTGCATTGTCTGATGGAGCACAGCTGCATGTGTGTGCCCTGCATCGATGATAAGACACTTTCACTCATATATACTGTCCCAGCTCTGTCACAGCAATCGATCATTAATTAGTGCTCATTCACACAAATAACTAGGTAGTTAAGTCATATTACTGATTGTACACAGCAGGTTAATTTCCCGTAACAAGTAGATGATCTAAATCACACATTAATGCAGCAACGGTAAAACCTCCTTAGAGTTTTGTGTTGTGTTTTGTGGATAGCTCACCCAAAAAACTGTCATCATTTACTCACCTTCACGTTGTTTCAAACCTGTATGAATTTCTTTCTTCTGTTGAACATGAAAGAAAAATATTTTGAAGAATGTGGGTGACAAAACAGTTGACAGTAGCCATTGACTTTTTCCCGCCATACTATTGAAGTCAATGGGGACCAATGACTGTTTAGTTGTTAATGTTTTCTTTTGTGTTCAACAAAAGTACCTCACCAGAAGTATTCTCATAGCTTCATAACATGACAGCTGAACCACTGATGTCACAGGGACTATTTTAACAATGTCCTTACTATCTTTCTGTGTCTTGAACGTGTCAGTTGCGTTGCTGCCTATGCAGAGTCAGAAAGCTCTCAGATTTCATCAAAAATATCTTAATTTGTGCTCTGAATATGAACAAAGGTCTTACATGTTTGGAACGACATGAGGGTGAGTAAATGACGACAAAGAGTCAGCTATCCCTTTAATAATATATACATTTTACAGCATATAGGCGTACATTTTTAGTATTTGCGTAATCAACCTGATCTCATGACGAAAACGTACCTTGGGAACTTTGTAGCCATGTACATTTCGTGACATATTCAATGTCAAATGTCTACTGAGTGGCGCTAAAAGTGTGTTCATTTTTTTCCCTGGAACAGATGAACATACATGTGGCAAGCATGCCGTTTTATCCTGTTTTTCGATCTCTCATCTTTCAGGTCTTTCATCGTAAGTCATGTTTTTTACGGGATTCGTATGAAAGAATTCCACATCCTATATCCAATTATGTGCCGGCTGAGCTACCGAGCAAGCTTGTTATGTCCGGAAAGTGAAACATATGGAGCTGTAAACATAACTGTGTATGAAAATGATTACAAGTGCTCGCAGTTTTACTGCCTCCAGTTCGTGTCCGTTGGAAACTGCAGAGATATGTACTTATTGGTACGTATTTCGCTCTTGCGAAAAAAAAGTTCCCACAAGTATTCCCACAGTTCATCATGAGATCAGGTAGTAGGCTATTTAATGCAATTCTTTTACAGCTTTATTGTCAGCTGAACTGCACTACTTTCCCATTGTTTTTCTATGTAAAATGCAAGGCGGACAAGTTTAAGTGTTGTTCTTGTGTCATGTCACTTTTTTCTCCTTTCCACTTTTTTTTCTTTTACCATCCTAGTTAGAGTGTGATTCTAAATTACATTTCTAGCATTTATTTAATGCTTTGCAGCAATTAGAATACGGTGTATTAAAACTTAAGATGGCTTAAATACGCACACAAAAAATGGACCATTTGGCTTTACATGTTTAATTGCCCATGTCTCACATATTGTAATATTTAAAGCAAATCATTGTAAAACCTGAGACTTGAGCAGTGAAATGGGAAAACAACACAAAAGTGTGACTTTTACCTTGTTTTTTTAAGTAAACACACTTTTGACCATTGTACTCACATCTTGCGTCTTTTGCAGCAGCTCCCACATGACGCCTTTGTAAAAAAAAATGCCATGCTCAAATTAAAAAGTTCAAAAGTCTTTAAATCGTGCATATTTCACTACCCTGTGTCTCACATATTTGCATTCCTCTGCACTGCTTTTTCAGTTCATGCATGTAAACATGCTAGACATACACTGCCCTACAAGTTTGGAAACACCCCTGGCAAAGTGTGGTTTTGGACGATATCAGCATAAATCCTTATCATTTTTTGGTGCAAATACATTTAAGTAACTTGACATTATTGTTGTAGACCAGCAATAATAATTTTCTTTTTGATTACATAATAATGGCATATATATACATGTCGAAGTCAGACATGCCCCTTTGCCAGCTGTGATGCCTGGTTACTGGTTTAAACTTGACCCAGGTTTTTACAAGATTTTTGGGTTGGCACCCCTTAAAAGTGTTAACAATTGATTGCCAGTTAAGTTTAGAATACAATGAATTTAGGCCCAGATTATGCAGAGCTGTAATAGCTGCTAATGCTGGATATTTTGATGAATCGAAAATTAATTTTTTTTCTATGTATAAACTGTTTATGTAATAAAATATGTTTTCGTAGTTTGTGCTGTCCCTTATCAGTGCAAAATGATCACAAATTAAAAAGGATTCATGCCAATATTGTCAAAAACCCCACTTTTCTAGGGCGTTTCCAAACTTTTGGAAGGCAGTGGATGTGTTTGACTGTTACGTCTAAAAGCATAGCTCTCAAGTTATAATCATTTTGTTTTTATATTTTGTGTTTTTGCACAGTTTTTCTGTTGTTTTTTGAACATGCACTAGACAAATGTATTTAACCCATGGTGTACTTGCGACTTGGATTATTCTGAAAAGTCCGTCATTAATTACTCACCCTCATGTCATTCCAAACCCATAAGGCCTTTGTTCATCTTTTAAAATCCAATAAATTAAGATCCAACATCCAAGAGCTTTCTGACACTGCATAGACAGCAATGCAACTGACACGTTCAAGGTCCAGAAAGGTAGAAAGGATGTCGTTAGTCCATGTGACATCAGTGGTTCAACCGTAATGTTAAGAAGTTACGAGGAAACTCTTTGTGCGCTGGAAAACAAAAATAATGACTTTATTCAACAATTTCTTCTCTTCCATGTCAGTCTTCAACACGCGTTCGTGACGCATACGTGTAGTGCTGCTGACGCAGGAGCCAGCATTCTGCTTTATAAAATTACAGATGAACAACTGATGTCACATGGACTCTTTTAAGCTCTCAGATTTCTTTACAAATATCTTAATTTGTGTTCTGAAGACGAACGAAGGTCCTACGGGTTTGTAATGACACGAGGGTGAGTAATTCATGTATTTTCATTTTTGGGTAAATAATCTCTTTAAAAGTAGTTCAACTATTAAAAACTACATCTAGATCTTGTGTTTTTGTTGTTTTATTCCACTGTCCTGCATCTCTTGCTTTAATATGCAAAACTATGCTCTGTTTGAATTGCCCCTTAGGCCTCTGTATCACGACTTAAACTGTTTTTGAAGCACTGCGTTTTAAAAACAGTTTGTCTTTAGTTAAAATAATCTGACAAAAACTTGTCTTGGCCCTTTGTCCCCTCCAAAACAAATCTGATTGAGATCAGCCCAAACCCTGACTATTTATCTCCTTTTTAACCTTTTGCACTTGTTTGTGTTTTCAGCACACTGCGGTTCACATTCTGTTTAATTGACCGACCTGTTTATAGCCGAACTGTTGTGCCTCCTAAGTGTTTCCTATTTACATTAACGCTACTTTTGGTTGACTGGGATGCTATAAGAAGGGCAATAATTTAGCGGTTGTTGGAAAGGTGGCTTCCTGTGACAGTGCAATTTTGACCTTCATTGTGTGGGTCTTTCCTATCTCAGCATTAGTGGATGTTAAAGGAATAGTTGACTTAAAAATGAAAATTCTGTCATTAATTACTCACCGTCATGTCGTTCCAAAACTGTAAGACCTTTGTTCATCTTTACACACGTGAAAGTATTTTTGATGAAATCCAAGAGTGTTCTGACCCTGCATAGACAGAAATGCAACTGACATGTTCAAGGCCTAGAAAGGTAGTAAGGACATTGTTAAAATAGTCCATGTGACATTAGTCCCTTTAAATTTATCCCTTTAAATGCTGCCAGTCATCAAATCCTCTATTAGAAGTTTTTAGACACTGACCACTGTAAGTTGGTATTGGTATAAGCATCACAATATTTCTGCCAACCGTTTGCATCAAACTATACAGAGGTTTTGGAACAAAGCTATAAAGTCTGTGAATTTCTCCAAGTCATCACCTTTAATTGCGACAGAAAAATATTAGTACAAGATGAAACCTGCGGGCAGTTAGAGGGTGTCTGTGTGTGCCTCACCCCTGGATTTCCCATCCCTCTCGAGGGCCTCCATCTGGGCTGGTGCAGCTTCAGAGGAAATGTTTGGATTGATGTTGTCCGACAGAAGGGTCAAACCGACAGCCTCAAGCTTATGTTGGGTATTAATAGTCTTGACCCAAATAAGCAAACAAGACAGGTTTCCTCTGTATTGATGGTGAATAGTTCACTCTCTGTTTGCACAGTTTCTCACTATACAGTAGGTGCCCTTTCAAGGTCACGCTGAATTTTGCTCTGAGAATTTCAACTGATGTAGAAGCAGTCGTGTGAATATGTGTTTTTTCCAGATAGACTTATTACTGGCTTTTCACAAACTTCTCTAACCTCATGTACAGGGTGGTGTCTGTTGGTGTCTTCAGCATGCTGACAGGGAGTCTATTGATTGTAACATTCACACCTTTAAAGAAGCATTTAACCTTTCTGTTTAACCTCTGTTTGTGCTGATCGTATTAATCGGGTTGATTATATCTTTTGCTGAGGTTGTGTTATGTGGCCTCCTGCTCTCTCTGAGGAAAAATTATGCAAAAAGCGTATTCAGTGACTGGAATACATATGGGTAAAATGTGGACTCTTTCTGTGGCTTTGAGCACAAAACAATTTTCGGTTCTGAAGTGTTAAGCTGTCATTTGGTACATTGGTTGTCAAAATAAATCAATGTTTTGACAGAAAAACATCGTAAACTGGTCCTCAGAACACCAAATGATTTTTTAAATCATTTTACCAGCTTGTATGTGAGGGTGGTTAGAAGCTCCCATATGTCCAGTCAAAAAACAAATCTTGGTCTCAATTAAACTTTCATGTCAACATCTGCTAACAGCTCCTATGTCAAATACGTTTCTGCACGCTGAGGTGTACGTGTTTGGACGATAACGGTTCTCAAGCGCAGATGAGAAATTTGCTGGAATGCTGTATTAAAGACTATTTAAATTTGAATGACAGGAAATGGAATTAACTCAAAAACAAAATAAGAGAAATTTCTGTAAGATTAATTGATTTAGTGTTTTTTTTTTAAGAAATAAATACTTTTATTTAGCAAGGAGGCATTAAATTGATCAAAAAGAGAGTAAATACATATAACACAACATTCTACAGTTGTGGTCAAAAGTGAACATACACCTTGCAGAATCTGCAAAATATTAATTATTTTACCAAAATAAGAGGAATCATACAAAATGGATGTTATTTTTTATTTAGTTCTGATCTGAATAAGGTCACTTGTTTGATTCCCGCACCAGCAGGAACTGAAGGTGGGGATTGTGAATGAACAGCGCTCTTTCCACCTTTAATACCATGACTGAAGTGCCCTTGAGCAAGGCACCAAACCCCCAATTGCTCCCCGGGCGCTGGAGCAATGGCTGCCCACTGCTCCAGGTGTGTGTTCACAGTGTGTCTGTGTGTTCACTTCTCACTGCTGTGTGTGTGCACTCGTGATGGGTTAATTTCGAGTATGGGTCACCATACTTTACAATACGTCGTCACTTTCACTTTTTTCTTTTTTTACACATAGTCCACAGGACAAAATAATAGTTGAATTTATAAAAATTACCCTGTTAAAAAGTTTACAAACACTTAATACTTCTTCTTAATACTGTGTTGTTACCTGAATGATCCACAGCTGTGGGTTTTTCCTTCAGGTCTCACTTTTTTTGTTTTTTTTTAGCATTTTTGTGTATTTGAACCCTTTCCAACAATGACTGTATGATTTTGAGATCCATCTTTTCACACTGAGGACAACTTAGGCACTCATATGCAACTATTACAGAAGATTCAAACATTCACTGATGCTCCAGAGGGAAAAACTATGCCGGGGGGTGAAAATTTTTTGAATCTGAAAATCAGTAAATTTAACTTATTTTGTCTTCTGGGAAACATGTAAGTATGTAAGTAAGGGCAGTACTAAATGAAAAAAATACAATATTTAGGCAAAATAAGAAAAATGTACACATCTTGATTCTGTTCAAAGTCCCCCAGCTCTTAAAGGAGAAGTCCACTTCCAAAACAAAAATTTAAAGATAAATGTACTAACCCCCTTGTCATGCAAGATGTTCATGTCTTTCTGTCTTCAGCTGTAAAGAAATTATGTTTTTTGAGGAAAACATTTCTGCATTTTTCTCCATATAATGGACTGATATGGTGCCCTGATTTTGAACTTTCAAAATGCAGTTTAAATGCGGCTTCAAATGATCTCAAATGCGGTTGTAAACGGTCCCAACCGAGGAAGAAGGGTCTTATCTAGCAAAACGATCAGCTATTTTCATAAAAAAATACTAAAAAAAAGTAAATAATTTTTAATATCATACGCTTGTCTTGTCTTGCTCTCCCTAAACTCTCTGTACTTTCAAAATAATCCTACATCGCTGCAGAAGTACCGACCCAGTCATTGCAAAGTGAACATGCAAAAAAGATAAAAAATAGCCGTTTCATTAGAGAAAACCCTTCTTCCTCGGCTGGGATTGTTTACAATCGCATTTCAAAAAGTTCAAAATCAGGACACCATAGCAGTTCATTATATGGAGAAAAATCCTGAAATGTTTCCCTCAAAAAACATAACTTCTTTATGGTTTCAGATACACAAAAATGCTGAAAAACCAAAAAATCTGTGGGACCTGAAGGATTTTTCTGAAGAACAGCAGGCAGTTTAACTGTTCAGGACAAACAAGGAATTCGTGAACAACTATCATTAAACAAACAAAAACAAAAAAAACCACAGCTGTGGATCATTCAGGTAACAACACAGTATTAAGGATCAAATGTATGTAAACTTTTACACAGGGTCATTTTTATAAATTCAACTATCATTTTCTCTTGTGGACTATATGTAAACGTTTTTTATGTGAAATATCTTATTCAGGTCAGTACTAAATAAAAAATAACGTGTATTTTGTATGATCCCTTTTATTTCGATAAAACAATTAACATCATGCAGATTCTGCAAGGTGTCTGTAAACTTTTGACCTCTACTGTAAATGCAAATTAGTTACTAACATAAGTCACTTGATTTCAACAGTGAGACTAGTGTATTTCAAGGGGATAATTTACTGTGTACCATACATTGTGTGTGTCTTTATGAGGCCACTGAAAAGATAGAAAGGGCAGGAAAGGCTAACTAGCTTTCTTTAGAGATATTACCCTCTTGTTAAAGGAGAATTTGAAAATTATGCTCACAGTACGAGCAAGATGGCCACACGGCAGTCTTTTCTCATTGACATGGAGTTGACTGATGGTCCCAAAGGGCTTCTTCACCACATTCAGGTTGTGTGGAAGAACACTGGTTACATTGACATTCATAAACCTGTCAGCTCATCAATTGTATCATGTTTCTGTTCGATATTCACTGCTCTAGATTTAATTGCATGGCCTTGAAATCATCAGCAGGCTGCTCTTAGTTGAAGTCATCCTGACCTGCCCTCATCTCGAGAGCTCCTTTTTCAAAAATTCCACACTCAGTCAACGAATGCAATTTTCTAGCTCCATTCAGAGCTCTATTTCTTATGGGGAAAACTGCGTTTTAAGGTCAATGTTCATGGTAGACTTTGGTTATCAACTGTGAATGATGGTCTTTCATTTCTGCAGCACATCTCCACATACTTGGACTTTTTCCTCCTGCTTCCCCTATAGTTTGTACTGATTTTGACAGTAGCCATTCTAAAACAAATGGATATAAAAATATAAACTTTTTTTGTTTTAAATATATTTAACCCTCTGGGTTAGGAACATTTGTGCTTTTTTCAGTTGCTAAAAAAACACAAATGGCTAAAGTCTGAAAACACTGTATTCAGCACATTAATTTGTGAGCAGCATGTAGAAACCAACGTTTATACTTGGTTAGTGAAAAACTAAAATTTTGAAGTCACTAAATGTATTTTTTAAAATATCCTTAAGTGTTAGAGGTTAAAAGTGATCTATCTATCTATCTGTCTGTCTGTCTATCTATCTGTCATTTTTATCTTTTATATTTTTAATGTCTTAGTCATACAATCTTAAATGGTTTAGAGCTAAGTTTGTCATTATGATAAATTATACATTATGAATACATATTACATTATTTTAATATGATATAATTATTACGAGTACACATTCGAGCTCTGATGATAATATGACTCACAGTTTTTGGCTCATTTTGAATCGGACAAGTGATTTCTTAGCAGCTGTTTACATTAAGATATTACCAATAAAGATGACGATGAAGACATAGTTTTAAAATAGTAAATAGTAATAAATTAGTAATATTAATATTCAAGAATAGCAGAGTCCACACCACAGCTATAACGTTAAATCCACAGGGAAACGATATCGTTGGAATCACTTTCTGAACGATTTTCCAGCACAATTTCCAGCTAATATTGTTATCTTTATAGTTATAGCTCTTGTTGTGAACGGGCCTTTAAGTGAATCATTAACTGCTGCAATCGAATCAGTCGAATTTACTGCTAAATTATTTAATTCGACTTGTAAACCGGTTCGTTGAAAAAGAATCGACTCAAAAGAATCATTTGACCCTGAATCGGACATCGCTATTGCGTCATAAAGCAGTTCGCGATTTCTTCACTTCAAAACAACAAGGAACGGTATGTTTTTCTGAAATATAGTAGAAAGTATAGTAAAAGTGATATGTTTTTGGAATGTAGTAAAGTAAATGTTTATGAGACAAAATACATACGTAGTGCAAGAGACTGTGTTGTTTACCATGAAAACGGATGTCCGATAATGTTTCTCAAAGCATGTTGGTGGAAAAACACAGTACATAAATGAACGAATCTCTTTTCGACTCATTTCGTTCATTTTAGCAAAATATAATTAAAATGTTACGTGCTACTTCCCTAACACATCTACTGCTTACACAACGTTGATCACACTTCAAACAAGACAAAACTATAATGCTATAAGAAACAGAAAAGATTCATTCATTGTTTACTTGAGTCTTTAGTCTATGATTAGCTCACCTCACCTATTATCTGACAAGTTTTCGGGTTCGAGTCGTACGTTCATTACGTGACAGCCCCATAAGATGAACGAACGACTCGAAACAGGTCGACTAATTCCAGTACAGAAGCTAATAGGATGTTGCGCATGCGCGACTGAACGAATCATTCCCCGAGATGACTCCCGACTTCCCGAGTCACATTAAAGATTCGTTCAAAATGAACGAATCGTTCAACAACGACCCATCACTAATTGACAGGCAGAAAAGAGGCTGGCTAACCTCATCAGTTTGTTTAGCTGGTCTGTTGTGAAGTAGCCTCTGGTCTGCTCTTCTCTGTCAGCCAGTTGTTTAGGTTTATTACACAGTTGGCCTGACATTCTCATGAGGTCACAGACATCAATAATGATTTCCTCCAGCACTTGATCATTCCTGGCTGTCACTCCACAGTGGTTTTGACTTAACCTGTCAGCAACTACCCACCTGATAGTTAAGTCCTTTAAGTTACAATGAGATCCTTGTTTACTTACCCTAATGAAACACATCTTTGTACAGTGAGCAGTATGCATCAGACTATAGATGTGCTTTCTGAAGCTAAGAAAAGTTAAACTATAAAGCAGTAATGGAGATGAGAGAAACAGAGTGGTTTGTTATTCCTCTCAGTATCTGCATTCTTCACCAGTTTGTTTTCTTCAGGAGGAAGTGGCCCGGAAAGGTGTTGATTGACCGAAGTAATTAACAGGAAGTGTGAAGTGCAGAGTGCTGGAGGACATGCAGCGGCAGTCGTTACAGTGATTCGTTGTACAGGATGAAAAGGTCCTTTCTGTCCGTCTCACGCAGAGCAGAGAGTGTAGACGGGTCAGTGCAGGTGCGTGATGTGACCTCCAGCTATATGGCCTTTAACAGACGCTTGATTAAATGATCAATAAACAAAAAAAGAAGAGAGTTCATCCTGCATTCTGCTGGCCTCTCTTCTCCGTTCAATATCCTCACTTTAATAAAGTTCCACATGAGGGCTATATAAAGCAGGGAATATATACATCCTATAATGTTCAATATATATTATAAATGGTATAATTCTGCTCCTGGATGATGAATACAGTATTATATAATAACTGCAGTTCAGGAAATGGATAGTTCCATGTGTGATTCCGTTGAGAAATGTTTAAATGCGTGAACATTCCATGTTGCTTGGCAGCTTGGAGTTAGAATAATTATGGAAGTGCATTTCTGCCAAAAAAAAAAGGTAATTGCAAATTTTTATCTCACAATTGTGAGTTTTTATCTTGCAATTCTGATGGTATAACTTGCAAAGGCGATTTTTTTATCACGCAGTTCTGAATTTCTCTGAATTTTAATGTCGCAGAAATTTCTCAGAATTTTAATGTCGCAATTCTGAATTTATAACATGCAATTGTGAGTTAAGTCATAAATTTCACAATTTTGAGAAAAAAAGTCAGAATTGTGAGTTCATATCTCGCAATTCTGAGAAATTAAGTCCGAATTGTGTGATATAAACTCTAAAATTGCGACTTTTTTTCTTAGAATTGTGTGATAAAAAGTGAGAATTGCAAGTTTGTTTCTTAGAATTGGTAGATATAAACTTGCAAATCTGACTTTTTTTTCTCATGCACTTCAGCAATTCTGTGAACATATCAGTCTTTTTTCCTCTCAAAATTGGACTTTATAACTCACAATTGTGAGTTTATATCTCACAATTCTGAGAAAAAAGTCTGAATTGCGAGTTTATATCATGCAATTCTTAGAAAAAATGTCAGAAATGTGAGATCGCAATAAACTTTTTACTTTTTTATATAAAATGGCAGAAGTGGGCTTCCATAGATAATGGACATTAGTTGGCAGAATTTGTTTTGTTTTCAGTAAGGATTATTATTAAATGTATTTAAGTTTTTAAATGTACAGTTTATAATTTTCATTTTAATATATTTTGAAAATATTTTTTAGTATAAACTGTATTACATTTAAATAAAATATATTAAATCTATTTGAATTTAAATTTAAAGTTAAATTTTAATATTAGTTATATATTTTTTTTATATTTTATCATAGTACTGTCGCTGTTATTTATAAGCCATAATAAACTGCTTTGTACTGTGATTTTGCCACAGTTAAACTGTTGATCTAATATTTACTTCACCCTTCATAATATATTACTTTTATAATTTATATACTTTTTTCTTTAATATTACTTCTTAATTTGTTATTCTGTAGCATTCTATTTCAAATAAATGCTGTTCTTTTGGACATTCTGTTCACCAAGGAACTCTGATGTATCTATGTTTCCAAAAAAATATTATTAAGCAGTTTTTAACATTGATAATAATAAGGAATATTTAATGAGCAAATCACCATATTAGAATGATTTCTGAAGTATCACGTGACACTGAAGACTTGAGTAATGGTGCTGAAAATTCATCTTTGCATCGCAGAAATAAATTGCATTTTAAAATATATTAAACTAGAAAACAGTTATTATAAATTGTAATAATGTTTCACAATATTACTATGTTTTTAAATAAATAAATGCAGTTTTGATGAGCATAATAGGCTTCCTTTATAATCATCAGAAAATCTTACCAGCCTGAAACATGGGAAACAAAGATGGGTCAGCTATCAGTTTGCAGTCAGATTGATATTGAAAACCATTAAATTGTGAGGTGCCTAAATATTTCCACCCCAAATGGGCATTAAGCAGCTTTTCCTCAGCCCATAACAGACTTGCTTGTAACCTCTTCTCAGAAATCCACTTTTGTCACACAGGTTTATGTGTGTGGACAAACTGTGCCCTTGCAACACCAATAATCTGCAAAGTTGATTTGTTGAGAACCTTCTGAAAGTCTGAGCCAAGGCCTTGTTTTATAGTCATTATTTATGGCTGTAATGCTAAATGTTTGCCTGTCTGAAAATCCGTTACTTCTATTTCTTTGTCTGCTACTTCATCCATAATGGAGAGTGCGGATTTATGCCGCCCTTCTCCTCCACCCCGCAGCCGTCGTGGAAACCGATACTCTGTATTGGTGCCCAGGGCCAACGGAGGACATGCAGGTTAAATCATTTCTAATACAGCCTGGCATCCCATAGATTACCCTCTAGTTTCATAGGGACGCCATGGACCGAGGAATAACTTTGTTTCAGCAAAGCTGACTGCTCCGGAAAAAAACCCTTGAAAAGTTCTGATGCAGGGCTTTTGCTTCGACCTTGTTGTCACCTTTGTTTTGTTGCCAAGTCGGAAGGAAAGCTGATCAAGAAGGTTGTAGGGCAGAGGTACTCAACCCGAGCTCGTGCACGAGCCAAGCTGACTAATTTAATTTGTTCACAAGAGCTACATCTTAAAATGTCCCTCTGAGCACTCACTGCATGTTGGGTGTCAGCTTTCATTTCTTTGATGGAGGTTTGTACATTTTCTGAAGAAAGTCTGAGTGGTGATTGCCTGTGCAAAACTCATTACTATGACGCTAGTGTGTATAGCCAAGTCTCTTGCTAAATTATTTTAAGTGATATTATGCTTGTCTCTATGTGGTTGTTAGCGCGTTTCTTATTTGTTTTTTGTTTTTTTAAAGGAGAACTCCACTTCCAGAACAACAATTCACAAATAATTTACTCACCCCTTTGTCATCCAAGATGTTCACGTCTTTCTGTCATAAAGAAATTATGGTTTTTGAGGAAAACATTTCAGGATTTTTCTTCATATAATGGACTTGATTGGTGCCCTGATTTTGAACTTTCAAAATACAGTTTAAATACAGCTGCAAAAGGCTCTAAATGATCCCAGCCGAGGAAGAAGGGTCTTATCAAGCGAAACGATCTGTCATTGTTTTCGGAAAATAAAAATTTGTTTACTTTTTAAGCACAAAAGCTTGTGTAGCACAGATTCTGGGATGCGCGTTCACGTACTATTGAATCATGTTGAAAGGTCAGGCCGAACGTAGGCGGAACCACAGACCCAGTGTTTACAAAGCAAACGCTCAGAGACTAAGAAAGTGCAAGTAAGTCAAACGCTGTTTACAAACAAAAAGATGTAGGAGAAAATAAGTGGAGTTTTTGCCATACTCTACCTTTTTTATCCAGAGTACACAGACGATGAACTTGACGTGATTCGTAGTAGTGATGGGAAGTTCGGATCATTTTACCGACTCTGACCTTTGAGTCACATTAAAGATTCATTCAAAATGAACGAATCGTTCAAGAACGACCCTTCACTAATTTGTAGCATTGTGGACGCGCATCCCAGAGCCTGTGCTACACCAGCTTTTGTATTTAAAAATATAAAAAATTTTATTTTTCGAAAAAAAATGACAGATCGTTTCGCTAGATAAGACCCTTCTTCCTCAGCTGGGATCATTTAGAGCCCTTTGAAGCTGCATTTAAACTACATTTTGGAAGTTCAAATTCGGGCCACCAATCAAGTCCATTATATGAAGAAAAAATCTTAAATGTTTTCCTCAAAAACCATAATTTTTTTACGACTGGAGACAGAAAGACATCTTGGATGACAAGGGGGTGAGTACATTATCTGTAAATTGTTGTTCTGGAAGTGGACTTCTCCTTTAACTTAATTCTAAGTCTCTAGGACGTTCTGGTCTATAGATACAGTTCATGGCTCTCTTTCATTATAAATTTATGTTTTCTCCTGTTTTATAGTCTGGCAGGCATAATTTTGAATTCTAATCTGTTTAGAAAAGTATGTGCACACCTCTTTCCTTAAATGGACTATTCAAAATGATAAAGGCATATACACTTCTCAACATCATTGTACACAGAAAATGATCCAGTTATCATTCCTCTCCAAATGTTTAAGCCGAAAGCTTAAAGTGCAAATTAGGGTAAAAAGTGTGCCATTAAGTCATCAAAAAGCTGTATGTGTGTTTCCTTGGTGACATCAAAGACTTTTCCATTTAATTTTTAAACCCAGCATAGTGAGAAATGAAAGCTGTCTGTACAGAAGTATTTGTGGACTTAAAAAATGTATACAATTCTTTGCACAAATTACTTACTATCAAACCAAGTTGCATCAAACACTGCAGGAACTTTTTTTTTTCTTTTCAATTTTGCTTAGTGATGTTTTATTTTGATGAGTACCCTGTTGGAATTGCTCCGTTTTTTCTTCTTCTTCTTCTCATTTTTGAGGGCTTAAACATGCTCGAAAACTCATGAAACTTTGTACACACACCAAAAGTGGTGAAAATTTACATCTGATATGGTTCAAAAGTGGGTGTGGCAAAATGACTCGATAGCGACACCTATAAAATTTCAACGAAAGTACCCCTCGAGCTGTTTCACATACATGTACAAAATTCGCTTTGTGATGTTAAATGGACTACTTGCACAACCACTTCCGCCTTCTACTTGTTAATACTCGGTAGTTTCCGGTTAGCGTTCAGTGCACCTACATACAGACAGTTTCTCATGAGAACGCAGATTATTGCTACATTTTAGGGCTGGCATTTCTTTTAAAAAAAACAATTAATCATATTCTCTGCGTTAACATCAATCACATTCAACCTGTTGAAAGGTTACTATAAATATATTTCCGTTCGGTATGTGCATTCTGAATAATAAATACATTTTCCCACTAACCTGCCGCATTCTCACGAACGTATTTTTCTTTTACTGATCATATTTCATACCTGATGAATGTACAGTTTTAAATGAGTTTGACTGATAAACACCCTTACGAAAATTAACCATGGTTTTACTATAGTAAAAGTTCCATGTTTTCCCCATTTTTACCATTTGTATAACAACACTACAAATAGCCTACCATTGTTAAACTATGGACAGTGTAGTAAAACCCGAGTTAATTTGTGGTTATATGGTTTAACTTCAATTGCAATTTTTGGTTTTATTTGTAGTAAAACCATTTGTTAATGTGCATTGGTGCTCTTATTCTGAGCCCCTGCTGCTTATTCCATTGTTTAAATGTCTGAATGAATGTGCGGTAACTGCCTTATTTAACGATGTTAAACATTTAAATAATTTTTAACAGTAACACGCTGACAGTGCGACTATTGAATATTCATATTTTGGCATTAGACTACATACAGTGAAATGATGACAGAATATGACACAGAATAGTGACTAACATATTTAATACAGATAAATAAGGTTCATTATGATCTTATTCATCAGATCTTACAAACTGCAGCGTCGCGATTAGGCCACTATAGAGCACTGACACCCTGTGGTGAACAATCACGTATGATTACCAGCCACCGCTTTCTCAGATCGGTTTATGTTGGATTAAAACTTTGCGTTTGTTGAGTTTGGAAAATTCTGTACTCAGTAATCATCAGAATATGTCTTCTCCTGTCTCTAACCATTTCCGAATTTGAAATCATCCCGCGAAATCTCATTTTATTAGGCGTTTAAGTTAACTAGATGATTACAGCGCATTGAAAATGTACATAACCGGAAATAACTGAGCCGTACGCTTTCAAAACGGAAGTGCGTCACAAGGCTCAGTGCAAGTAGTCCATCGTGAAGATCTTGAGTTTTCATTGAAGGGTGTGTCCGTGGTGGCCGGTTGCATAAAGGGTTTAAACTAGTCTTAAAAAGTTAGTCAGCTAATTTTTTCTTTAAGACTGGTCATATTGTTTTATTCAGTTACAGAAAAATGTAGATTAGTCTAAGCTGAATCCAAAAAAAAAAAACAATTACCCTTTGGTTAACTGCTAGTTGGTCATACTAGTACTTAAGACGCTGTTTTAACGTAGAGGCTAAGTTTATGCAACTGGCCCCTGGCCTGAACACATCTAAAGGCCAGTATTCCGTTACAATCATAGTGCCACCTGGAAATTACTTGTTTTACACTAACTTAAACATGCATTGTCCAGTCAGCACCAAACTTCACATATTTGATAGGAGTCCTGAACACACCTGAAAGCCAATATTCAGTTATAATCATAGCGCCACCTGTCATACTTTACACTAACTCCTAAAACTCCTAAAAGCCACCGGGTGGTAGTGAGCCCTGGCACGAGGGCCCTTTCAAAGCTGCTTGCAGCTTTAATTGTTATAATTTTTTTTATTATTGTTATGATTAGTGTTGAGGTAACACATTACAAGTAAACAATTACCCCATCAAGTTCTGCCAGAAATCTTGGTGTTATCTTTGATGACCAGCTGACTTTCAAAGACCACATTGCTAAAACTGCTCGATCTTGCAGGTTTGCCCTACACAACATTAGAAAGATCAGGCCCTTTCTAACTGAGCAGGCCACACAACTTCTTGTCCAGGCCCTGGTCATCTCCAGGCTGGACTACTGCAATGCTCTTCTAGCCGGTCTTCCCTCATGCACAATCAAACCTTTACAAATGATTCAGAATGCAGCAGCACGACTGGTCTTCAACGAGCCCAAAAGGGCCCATGTCACACCTCTCTTTATCACCCTGCACTGGCTCCCAATTGCAGCTCGCATCAAATTCAAGACACTGATGCTTGCTTATAGAACAACCACAGGCTCGGCGCCAGCCTACCTCCACTCACTGCTACCAATCTACACTCCCTCCAGAACTCTGAGATCCGCCAGTGAGCGACGCCTCATTGTACCATCACAAAGAGGCACAAAATCACTTTCCAGAACATTCTCTTACACCGTTCCTGGCTGGTAGAATGATCTTCCCACCGCTATCCGGAATGCCAACTCCCTAACAACTTTCAAGCGACTGCTGAAAACCCATCTCTTTCGACACTACTTGACTTAAAAAAAAAAAAATTTACTTTTCTACTCTTTTCCCTTTCTAGCTTGTACTTATTTGAACAATGCCTGTTATATGGTAATTTGAGCACTTCGTAGGTCGTTTTGCCTCTTTAGGACAAATCGCTTCATGTATTCCCCACCTGTAAGTCGCTTTGGATAAAAGCGTCTGCTAAATGAATAAATGTAAATGTAAATGTAAATGTAAGTAATGCAACTTACGTAATCAGATTTTTCAAGTAACTAGTAAAGCAACACATTACTTTTTAATTTACAAGAAAATATCTGTGCTACTTTTTCAGACAAGTAGCACCAGTTACTTTGTTTTCCCATTTATTGACTGATGCGTTGTGTAAACATTATGATACTGTGGTTATAGTCTAAATGTAAACATGAACAAACACAGATTCAGTATTTCTAAAAATGAACGACAGTAAGATGCAAGCTCAAAATAGGACAAAATCTGCAATAATTAAATATGTTAAATAACACAAATATCCTTTATGTATGAAATCCCATTTTATTAACCAATATCTTTGCTGCTGACCTTCGATGATCTTTTTTTTCTGTTTGTTTTTTTATTGCTGATGAACAAAATCTTCTCCTGTGTTGTATTCTTCATGCTACATAAAAAACTAGATTTTAAAAGTATTTTATATTAAAAGTTTTTATATTAAAAACAAACAAGCAAGCTGAGCCTAGATTTAAAAAGTAGCGCAAAAGTTATGTAATGCATTAGTTTCTATGAAAAATAACTAATGCAATTAGTAACTAATGCATACAATATTGTAATGCATTACTTTAACATGTAACTTTCCCCAGCACTGAATATGAATGTTATTATTTAAAAGGCAAACAAATATTATTTGTTTAAAATGATTTTTGTGTACTGTTTTCTTTGTTATATCTTTTTTTAAATGTTTGGGATTGGCACGTTTTTTTAAATGTTGTTGAAAGAAGTCTCTTATGCTTACCAGGGCTGCATTTTTAGAATGAAAAAATACAGTACAAACAGTAATATTGTAAAATATTATTACAATTTATGTGAATATATTTTAAAATGTATTTTATTCCTGTGATGCAAAGATGAATTTTCAGCATCATTGCTCTGGTCTTTAGTGTCACATGATCCTTCAGAAATCATAATAATATGCTGCTCACTGTTGAAAACAGTTCTGCTTATTATTTTTGTGAAAACTGTGATCATGTTTTGTTACGTAATCCAGTGGCCTTCAGACATTTTTAAGTGTAACTTAAGTGTCTAAACACTTCCTGAGGCCTCTCTCTACTCTCTTCCGTCCTTTTCCTCTCCTCACATAAATGTCGATGCATATCAAGTCTTTTCAGTGCTGCTGTCACTCACACAGACAGATCAATAAATGGCACGCCTCCCCCCTGAAATGGGAAGAGCAGAGAGTTCATTAGCACACCGGTAACAGATTATGGCTCGACTGAATGAAAAGAATGAACGGAAACAAACATGAAGTAGCCCCTGTCGACATTCTTGTTGTACTCTTGATATGAAAAATATGAAAAAGCAGGCTTAATTATTTAAGAATTATCTATATTTTTTTTAAATAATTCAGCATTTGAGTTAGTTTTGCTTTAGTCTCTGCATAGAGGGATCTGCAGAATGAAAAACAGCACCCTTGATAATAAGATTAAATTAGATTTGAGACCAGAGGTTGTTATTGTGTGTCAAGGACAGATGAAATATGCAGGGCACATATGCAAACATGTTTATGTTCTCTCCTGTCCTGGTTCTTAACCGACTTGAAATACATATTATGATGTTTTCCTACATAGCAACCTCATAAAATCACCTTTTTGTGAAGATGTGCAACACATTTCACACGAAGATGAAATTATGGCGCTTGTGCTCAGAAGTATGTTATAGACCTAAATCAAGCAGAAAACTTTGTGAACAGCTACTTTTCCCAAAAAATGAAGTATCTATTACTACTTTACTGACGTAAAAGTGGGATTTATGGTGTCAGATAAATGCCTGGGAAAAGGTCTTTCGGCAACTAGAGTGAAAGTCACATTTATAGGCTATTATGTAATTTTCCTGATGCGGTCATTTTTCTCCAGTAATATTTCTGCCTCTCTCACTAACTCTTTTTCATTCACGAAATTACATCAGAGTGATTATGTTGCTTCTCTGTTGCTGATCTCTTTTAGGGATGGATGAATCCATTTAGAAGTACTGATATATTTGATAGTGATATTGGATCAATTCTGACATTACAAAACTTATACTTAAAAAAACTTCAGTCACTGGTTAAAATGAAATATAATCATAATAGCCGTACAAGTGATTTCAATTTAAAGCGAACCCCAGGTATTTAGACTTGTATGGCTTAATATAACCTAAATTATGACTTTTACTGAAATATGTAGCAGAAAACCCATGAAAATGTTTTTTTAAAAATCCACATCGTTTTAATGCATATTTTGACTATGGGTCTGGCATTATTTCGATGATATGAAATAGTTGCACTGGATGAGCTCTGTATGGCCTGGTGCTGTTTTGACCACAACACATCTCGGAAAATAAAATACATATACAATGACAACAGCTTCTGAAAGAGCTTACAGATGGCAATGGATATTACCGTAGGCTTAAACCACTTACTGTTGATTTTCCCCACAAGGAGTCTAAACGTCCCCGGATATCGAGTGAAATTCGCGCTAAGGAACTCCTTCAGTGGCTGTGGCGTCATGACAAACATCGGCATGTTTAAATCCTGTTAGGATGGCATCTAGCATTTCTTGTCTCTGCCATTTGTAAGCTCTTTCAGTAGCTGTGCTCTACTAAAAGCCTCAGAGGCATTAGGGCTAAAGTGGAGAGAACAAAGTCGTGGGTCTATAGGAAGTTTTAATCGTCCACAGGCATCTTCCCATTTTTTCTATCCTTATTCTCACTACGAAAGAAGCAAATACTTACATTGCTTCTCTTGTTGCCCTCCAACTGAAAATTACAAACAAAAGTTGCACGATGTGGCATCATATCAGTATTTTATTTTCCGAGTTGTTTTGCGGTAAAAATTGCAACAGGTAGCGCCAGTAGCTCACTGAGTGCAATCATTTCATGTCATTGAAATAATGGCATAGTCCAAAATATGTATAAAACAATGTGGATTTTTTAAATAACGCAAATCTTTCATGGGTTTTCTACTACATATTTCAGTAAGAGACATCATTTATGTTATATTACTGTAAGTCATAATACCCGGGGTTTCCTTTAAAAAAACTGAGTTGAGTCTTATATTGTTGAAACTGAAATTGATTACATTTTATTAATGAGTTCATGAAAAAGATATTAACATGACTTATTGATCATATATATATATATATATATGATCAATAAGACATATATGAAAAATGGAAAAAAAAAACATTCATTCACACCACCACTCATTTTAACTTAAGCAATATAATTTTTCATGTTAAACAGCTAAAGTTAACCATTTGTCCATAAAATGGAAACATTTTTAAATTTAATAGAAGTATTAGTTGATCGGTTGATACAGTATGTGTGATATTGGCATTTATAGTGCTTTATAAAGCATATAAAACATAAAATAAAAAAGAAAGGAAACACATTCTTTGTGTATTTGTGTGTGAGAAAAAATGACCTTGATTCATTACACAGCTAGGGCCCTATGATTTCCACGATGCGGAAAACGCAGACGGATTGTGAAATCCAGTCATAAAAACGGAGTTTATATAATAACGCAGAATTTGTCAAAGTTTGAATGAATTGATCAAAAGTAGGTCATTACACTTAAATCAAAACGCAATATGGACTAGTATTTGTAAATATTACGCCGCAAAAATACATTTAAATGTGAATCCTGCGTGTTCTGTGTGTCTCTGTTTTAATGAATGGAGCAGACGAGCGGTTTTGTTTAAAACACACACTGAAGCGTGTGTCGGTGATTTCAGCGACTGTGCTCTCACTAAATGAGGACATAAATACATGAACAATATCTGCTGAGTCACTTCATGAGCATTTGACTGTTCCATTTTAGGAAAACTAGCCTTATATCATATACACAGAGAAATGTAAAGGTAGACACGGCAATCTGTCAAAATAAAAGTCTTGAAGACATTGTGCCAGATATATATTACTACTATTACTACTACTACTACTAAAATGAAACAAACATTATTTTTAGGGTATAATCACACAACATTTCTTCCATGTTTTAATTTTAAATAGTAAATTCCCCTTTGTTTGCCAAAAAAAAGTTTGCTTAATTTTCAGTAATTAAAAGATAAATGAAATGAATGTTTTATGCCTTCATTTGATAACCAGAACATTTTAAGTACACAACACAGAATTTCTGAGGGTAAAAAAAAAACTTTCATGAGGCTGTTTTAAGAATAAATTTGAATAAATTATGCATTCAAATAATTAGACATACTAACAGAATTTGATAACAATAAAACATATGATGAGAAAAAATAAAACATTTCATAGGGCCCTAAACATGTCATTTTTGTTTAACCTTTATTAAATTGATGTGAAATTGTATAAGTTTCATGATTTTAGTTAATTAGACATGCTCTTTGATTAATAATTAATTTAACCATTAAAAAGGAGTTGGGGAAAATTAAAATGGAAAAAAACAGAATCCAGAAAAATTAAAAAGGAAAAAACGGAATTTGGAAAAAATAAAACGGAATTTGGGAAAAAATTAAACGGATTTCATAGGGCCCTACACACCATAAAATATCCCAATTAGAAAAATAATTGCGCGCAAATGTGTGTTCATCTTACTCCTTTTCCCCTTAGAAATGAGCCTTCTTAGCTAATGAAACAAACACAACAATAATGGGCTAATTAATCACCACGTGTTTGTTTGCTTTTCACATGCAAAGCATTGTGTTTCTGGAAAATCAATTAAAAATCTATATTTACACATGAGCATACAGTACTGATAGCATCTGTGTGCAGCCTTTATCAGGAACATGTTTGGTGCGACAAATCGAGAACATGAAGAAATGAGTAACTGTAGATGAACTGATGTTGAGCTACGGACAATCTATAAATGCAGTCCTGAACCACATTACTGCCAAGTTAATGTAGTGATTAACTGAATAAGCTTTCATCAGGGGGTGAAGATGATATCCACTCATGTCAGAACACATACAAGATCAATTTCTTTCATTTTGACCTTTTTCAGTCTCTTTCTGAGAGCGTTTTAAGTCGGGCAGGTGTGGGCTGATTCGATCCTCAGATTGAAGGGGTCTTTACGGAAGCTGAGGGAGAATTTCCGTTTTATATTAGAGCCTGATTGTGTTAGCAGCTATTTATTTTCCCTGGTTTAAGTGGGTGAATTGCTAAGTGCTCTTGGGGAACAGCTGCATCTAATTTGTGGATCCTTCCCAGGTGACGTTCGATCTCGTCGTAATTAAGAGCTCAGAGGTTGGGTATTGATCGTCATTTTCTGAGCATTTTACAGCATGTTATTCAAGTGGATATGAACGCGAACTGGTGACCACTGAAGTGAGACTTGGTGAGCATAAGAGACTTCTTTCAAAAACATTCATCGTATGTGTGTACATATATATCTTGCAACTAACAGATTTCGGTTGGTTAAACTCAGCTCAAGACTGAATCGTTTGTAACTTTATTAACTCACAGTTTGTTAGCGATGTTTTCCTCATCCTTTCTATTTTTACACCTTTCACCATCCAGTCTTTTCCACCTGGCACTCACGGATATGTTTCTCCCTCTCTTCCTCCGTCCATCTTTTCTTCCTCACTCCCTCTTAACCACATGGGTCTTGAGTCCCTCGGTGGTCGAGGACCAGGCTGAGAGCTTGTTCTCCTCTTAATCAAAGCAACAGATGCGATTAGTCTGGAGCGGGTGGCACAGGCTGCTCTACCCCTGGGTAATCAATTTGCAATGGCAGCTGCTCACAGGGGGAAAAACTTGCCTGCTGCCCAACAGCTGTTCGCCAGTAAGTATCAAGGATCCCTGGATTCACCCCTCAGTCTTGCTTTCAGCTGGGGTCAATAGCCTGTTCTTCTTTGTAGTCAAACATAAGTAGGAATGTCTGAATGATTTGATTAATCAACTAGTTGCCACTGTCTGATTTAAAGTCAAGTCTGATCAGACGTGTTTCAAAGAATAGGTTTTGGGTTCAAAAACAACTGGATTGAGCTAAATGGAACACACTCAAAAAAATGATTTGTTGGACTTACTTAAAAAAAGACTGTCAAGTGGTTCCACGCAACTACATTGAGTAATTTGTACAAGTAACAATTTAGTTGTATGAACAAAAACAGTTCAAGTAAAGCTGACAAAATTTCTTGAAGTAAATACAAATCATTTTTATTTGTCACTGTTACATATTGATTATATGTGTTGTTTACTTAATAATTTTATGTTAAATTTATAAAAGTTTATTACGTAAAGTGAACTCATTTATTAATTTAATTTACCTTATTACCTTATTAATTATTTGCTCTATGAGTGCAAGTAAAAAAAAAAACATTAATGTCAAGCATTTTTTAGAAACAAAATACATTTATTTTCTTCTCAAGGTCTTACAATGAGCAACTTCTTCAAGAAATTGTAATCATTCTCAGTTCAAGATAGGCAACAACATTCTTGTCAACAGAAAAAGTTTTTCCCAAGGTCTTGTGATGTAATACAGATTCACGCTGTATATGACACTCAAATGCAGAACACAAGTCTAGGTGACATCTCCATGCTTCTGCACTTTTAGTTGATTCCAAAACCTGATGGAGGGTCACAGACCAGGTTTGATGATGTAAATTCCAATGGCTGTATTAGTCAGGTCTCTTTCAGCATTCACAAAGTCCTAAAAGGCATGAAAACAGTAAAGCTGTTCAGTAATTTTCATTACACCAACAAATGCAGGTTGCAAATTTAACATCACTTAGCAATACATCCAGTAAAAGCATAGATTCTGAGAATTATGTATCCACAGACCTTAGTCGGGTCATATTAATTTTAGACAGGAATAAATAGGGCTGTAAGTAATAGGTTACAGTGCATTCAATGAATTGTACTGTTGTTTAACAACATACATTTAAAAAAAAAAAAAACTTTCAGTGGACAAAAACTCCATGAAACTCCAAACTCCAGGACCTTTATGCAGTGTGCAGTTGTAAAGACTGTAAATCCATCCTTTACAGTCTAATTTTCATGTTAAATTCAATATGCCATCTAACCTGACTCAGGTCTATTGTCTGTGCCTTAATGTTTTACATCCATGTGTCGTCTAATCTGACACTGGATTTCAAGGTACAATAAAGCAATCAACAATCACTAAAATTACAACTGCTACCATGTTAGTTACTAAGCTACTCAGGTCTAAGTGTTTCATTAAAAAACTACTGTATATACAACAACAACAACAACAACAAAATATATATATATATATATTTGTTGTTGTTGTTGTTGTTCTTGCACTATACAGTTGATTACTGTATTGTATTGTCTAGTGTTCAAAAGAATGCCTGAGAACACTTACTGTATACTCCTTCATGAGGATTTCATAGTCTTCATTAAACGACAATTCACCCAAAAATTAAACTTTTGTCCTTATTTACTCACCCTCAAGTTGTTCCAAACATGTATGATTTTCTTTCTTGTGTTGAACACAAAAGATATTTTAAAGAACGTTGGTAACTAGACAGTTGACAGTAGCCATTGACTTACGTATTTTTTTTTTTTCCATACTATAGAAGTCCATTGCTGTCTGGTTACCAACATTCTTCAAAATATCTTCTTTTGTGTTCAACAGAAGAAAGAAAATCATACAGGTTTGGAATGACATGAGGGTGAGTAAACGATGACAAAGTTTTGGGTGAACTTTCCCTTTAAGATACACAGATCCAAATTGAGTCTGTATTGTTCTGTGGAAAAAAATTAAGAACAGACAAAATTACAGTTCACCATGCCAAAGTGAAAAGAAGCATCATATCAAAAACAGATATTACAAACCTTCTCAGTGACAGCCATTAGTTTACACATGTTCCATCCTGCAACTCCTTTATTGGTAGATGCTGGCCAGTTTACTTCTGTATCCACCCAGTGTTTGTCTAAATCAGTTGAGTGGTGGTAATTCAAGTAAACTCAGCAGCAATCTAGAGATTTAAAAGATATAACACAACACTGAGGATATCTTTCATTTTTAAATTTACATTCAGGGATATTCAATGAAATCTAAAGACAAAAAGCAATTAGGCTACCTCCACATGGGCTTGAACAACTAAATAGAACATCGTAAACACTAGTATCCTTAGCATATGAACGATTAAGATGACTCTGTAGTACATTCCATGTTAATTCCATATTATATAGTGCATGGGAAACAATTACTTT
Source organism: Labeo catla (assembly GCA_012976165.1). Lineage (NCBI taxonomy): Eukaryota > Metazoa > Chordata > Actinopteri > Cypriniformes > Cyprinidae > Labeo > Labeo catla. The sequence goes on from VONZ01000099.1 coordinate 81,950, forward strand.
GACCAAATTAGCCATGTGTTAATCTAACATTATAGTGCTTTAAAAATTGCCATCTAGTTGACACTGTTATTTTGCAGTCCTTACATTGCCACATGCTTGTTTTGAGAGAGAAACACGAGTTAGCATAGCTGACTAAAATGGAAACATACTAGAGAATGAAAATGTAGCCTGTATGGAACAGATTAGCATTGCCAGGCACCAAAATATACTATAACTTTAATAAAAACCCTTTGTGCAGACTTAAATCACTTTTTCAAAGCAGTATTTATCAGGATGGTAAAGAATTTAATTCATACCTGACAAGCAGAGTCACCCGCATATTTTCCTGGTTTGTCTGTCTTCTGTTGCAGCTGCAGTGCACCTAAAGGTCCATCCTACATCGTTTTACTAATTTGTGCGTTTCACTCAGCATTGTTAAGTTGACTGAACAAACACTTCTTAAGTAAAGCTAACAATGTTAGCTTTTTGTAGAAACTACTCAGTTATATTAAGTTGACTGAACAAACACTTGTTAAGCAAAGCTGACAATGTTAGTTTTTTGTAGAAACCACTCAGTTATATTAAGTCCATGGCGTTACATGCATTTTTTAAGTAATGTTAACATGGATGTATAGAGTGAAGCTAATGACAGTGAAAGTTCATTTTTTTGAGTGCAGGCTGTAGGTCCATCAAGGCATGTTTTTAAAAGTTGAATTGCAAGATTTGAACAACAGCCATTTGCATGAACTGTAGGCTTATAGAAAAACCCTGTGTCTGAATACCCTGACTTTATAGCAGACACTGTTCTACATAGTGATGGTTCCATGAAGAACCTTTAACATCCATGGAGCATTCCATTGCACAAAAGGTTCGTTATAGTGGAAAAAAAAGTTTGTTAGATTATTAAAATATTCTTCACACTATAAATAAATGGTTATTTTAAGAGCTGTTCACTGAATGATTTTTTTGTGGAACCAAAAATGGTTCCTCTGTGCCATCACTGTGAAACTGAATCTGAAAACTGAAATTTTGTAACCTGTATTTGTAAGAGTGTCTGTACGAATTCATAGTGTTCATAAGACAGTATGCGAAATGTACCCAGATGAGCTACTATTTCTGGAGAGATTCTTAAATGCACATCTGATAAACACTTTTTACTCTAATTTAAGGCCATGTGAGAGGAGTTTTAAAGGGGTCATCGGATGCCCATTTTCCACAAGTTGATATGATTCTTTAGGGTCTTAATGAAAAGTCTATAATATACTTTGGTTACAAATTCTCAATGGTAGTGTAAAACAACACCCTTTATTATATGGTCGAGCTCTGCTCTCCCCTCTCTTCTCTCTGTGGAGTGACGAGCCTGTTTACTTTAGCCGTTTAACCCTTATACTCACTTCTGCTGTAAGTGAAGCTGGATCACGAATGATTTGCGTGAACATAGATGGATATATGTAGATCGGGAGGTGCATTCCCTTCACAAACAAATGTAATCTACTGCATCTTCAGCGGCTCAGATGTCGGGAGTAAATGACGACCACTATGTTCATTATTACATCCAGCAACACAACAACTCAATCCCTCAATCAGAGATATTCTTGTCTAATTTACATCCCTGCTCCGGCATCAAAACAATGGAGGTGGGACTGTTCCAACTGATCTGAGGTAAGACGCTCATGTCAATCAACTTTCGTGGGAGTGGCCTCTGTCTGTGTGACGCCACACCGACAGGCATCTGAGAATGGCTCAATTTGAAAAATTCTGACTTTTTTCTTACAATTCTTTTTTTTTCTCAGAATTGTGAGATATAAACTCACTATTGGGAGTTCTAAAGTCAGAATTGTGAGTTTATATCTCCCAGTTCTGAGTTAATAACTCACAATTTTGTGTTCTAAAATCTGACTTTTGAGAAAAAAGTCACAAATGCGATATATAGACCTCACAATTCTGGAAAAAATAATTTATATTTAGAGTTTATATCTCGCACTTCTTTATTTCTATAGTTTCTATAGTTTCTATCACACAATGCTGCCTTTTTTCTAAGAACTGCAAATTAATATCTCACAATTCTAAGAAAAATCTGTTTGTACCATGCAATTCTGAGAAAAAAAGGCAGAATTGCGTGATAGAAACTTGCAATCATGAGGGAAAAAAAGTCGCAATTACATTTTGGCCACGCTCACACAGCAGCAGAATACCGTTGTCATACCGTTACCATATTTGAGTCCTTAATACGGTTACGTTCACACACAGTACGGTTATTTACGGGTGTGACAACTGTATAGAGAATGGGAACGTGACGTCAGCAACGCACGGCATTCTGGGACTTTCGGACACGGACACTACAGATTAGACTGGATAATAGTGGAGGTAGATGTTAAAATTTATATTGTGCATTTAAAAACACATTAGAATGGAAAGCGCTTACTGTGACATAAACTGCCATATATGCTGTCATGACCGGATCTAAAATGAAGCGCAATTTTATGCTTTTCAGCTTGAAACAACACAATGGCGAAAGCAGCTCAATGAAACAACTTCAAAATCTGGCTTTGTCGTTGGTATTTGTTATTTATTACAGATTCATAAATTCCGATCCACATGAGTTTGTAAGTGCTCACGCTATGAATAACACGTTTGGAAATGTAATTTAATCTGTGATATGACTACTTGAGATCACACTCCTTGTTCATAAAGCAACTCATCTGATTTACTGTTCAGCAGCTCTTTGTAAGAAATCGTATATATTTTTTTTCAATTTAAGTCCAGTAAAACTTATTGCACTTCATCCCTTAATGAAATTAGGGCGATGTGATTAAATACATCAGCCAATACTTAGGAATATTCATTCATGGATTTGCGCTACGCCACCACCTGCGTCTTTACACAGACTAAACTTACTAGAGAAGCGTGACATAATTGTAAATAAATGCAATTTAAATTCATGTCTTGCACACTTTAATCCTCGTTGAATGGAACATATACGATTACAGTCTTCGAACTGTAATAATCAGGGCGGAATATTTCGAGTTCTCAGGGCACTTACTTTTGAATAGAACAGACATCTGAGATACACAAAATGTGCAGAGCGGTGGTTCACTTACATGATCAGCTGGCAGAGATCAAGCTATGGTGTGTTTATTTTATCTGGCAGATACCTCAGTGCCATCTAGTTATTAAAAACTACAAACGAGAAATTAATTCGGTCCTGTGTGTGGTACAATAGAAGGCGGCGGTATGATTTCTGTGAGTGTGTATGTGTTGTGTTCTGGCCACACGACTGAGTGCTCAAATAAAGGCAATGGATTCAAATATTGGTACATTTATTCTTAGCAATTGCAAGCAGCTCTTTAAAATATTAACGCAAATACAATCGTTTTTTCCTCTAGTGATTTGTATTTATTGTCATTGTACGCTATTTAGCGTGTCCTAATACATGGCGGCGACGTAAACTCCCAAGCTCTATTCTATAACCGAAATCAAACCCGTAAATTTTCAGGACTCACAACCGCATTCTCGGAACACACGCGCTGTGTGAACGGAACAGAACTGGACAACTAGTTGTCTGTCACGTCATATACCCACTAAACACTGGACGTCGGATAGACGTGCAGATCATGTCTATATTGGGTCCGTCGGTCCATGACCAATTATGGACATCTATTCGACGTCCAAACTAGGTCCACTATTTGGACGTCTATCCATTACCCAACTTGGACGTCATTTTGACGTTCAACATTTGATCTGGGTTTTTTTGGACGTCATTTGGACGTCTATGGCAGTTGCAGTAAATGTGTTTTACAAAATAGAGCCTATCAACATGATTATATATATGAATACAGATTATTTATAAACAAACAAGATTTATTATCTGTATTACTATTTATTTATTTGGTAGCCCATATGTTTTTACAAAACAACCCCATCAATGGACGGAAATTGGACGTCCAAAAATGACATGGAAAAGACGTCAATACGACGTCACATTGCGCAGTGGGTAGTACTAGAGAGCCGCTCTGCCGCACAAACGCGCGTCTACCGTGTGCTGTGTGCTTTAATGTGTGCTTTCGGTAACTTGCAGTGACGGAGAAATGAGCTGTGTGTCATCTGAAAGTTTTATATCCACCGGAGCCGCTCCCTCCCGTCAGTTGTGTGTTCTGCACACGGCTCAAATGTTCTGCTCTTCACTCAAATTTAAAAGCTGCTGTCGGTTAATTATGATTTGATGGATGAACTCGCGGCACGATTGAACTCTTGTGTTGCCAGAAAGTGATAAGACTTTAAGTTTTACGGACATCGCCATATTCGTTATTGTTTTGGTTTCTGTTGCTATGGTTACTCTTAAGGAATACTGGCTAGACACCCGTTGCACGTTCATTCAGACAGTATTGGAAAAGCGACTGTAAACTGCTGTGTGAACGGGACATTTAGAGATTCACGCCTGTAAGTAAATACGGTTGTCAATCCCTAAAACAGACAGTGTTAACGTGGAATAATAAAAAAAAAATTGACAGAAACGGGCTTCCATACATTCATACCATATAGAATAAACTTTTAATGGTTTTAAAATAAGTTCTTATTTAAATGTACATACTACATTCATCTTGTTGTCATGGACACAGCACTCTGTTCACATACTGTTTTTTTTTCATTTTTGTTTTTAAGATTTATATATGGGCTTTTTATACTTTTATTCATACAAGACAATATAGAGCAGACAGGACAGTATGAGATTTCGGCCACAATTTCGGACATATACGTTCATGTTGTTGCCATCTCCTTCACGCCGTCATGCCTACTGTTTTATGAATATTGTGAAATTGGAAATACTACTTTGTTCATATACTGTTTTTCTGTCTTTCTTTTTTTTTTTTAAAGATTTTTTTATGGGCTTTTTATACCTTTATCCATACAGGACAGTATAGAGCAGACAAGAGAGCATTGGGCAGAGAGAGAGGGGAGTGGAATCGCCAAAGAACCACAAGATGGGATTTGAACTTGGGTCACCACAAGCAGAGTTGTGTTGTATGTTGAAGCACAAACCACAAGGCTATTGGTGGTGAGCGCATGCTGACGTTTTCACCTACTATATAGGAAGAAAGTATGCATACCACTCCTTTCTGTTGCCAGTTTCTGACTATTTTTGGATTACAGGTAATAATGTTGTAAAAAATGTTCAATTTCCCACATAGACCAATCGTTACGCTTCATAAGAACTCAATATATCATCCGGAGCCACGGATGTTAATTTTGTGTTGCCAGATATGCTGTTTTACGCTCAAAGTGTCAGTAGCCACTGACTTATATTTTATGGGTCACCAAGGACCACGGTTTCAGCTAAAAATCCTCTTTCACGGGGCAACCGTGGCCTAATGGTTCGGCTTGTAACCGAAAGGTTGCGGGTTTGAGTCCCAGGTCCGGCAGGGATTGAAGGTGGTGGGAGTGAATATCCAGCGCGCTCTCTCACCCTCAATACCACGACTGAGGTGAGTCCCTTGAGCAAGGCGCTGCTCCCCGGGCGCCGCAGCGATAGCAGTATGGCTGCCCGCTGCTCCGGGTGTGTGTTCACGGTGTGTGTGTGCGTGTTTGATCACTTCTCACTACTGTGTGTGTGCACTTGGATGGGTTAAATGCAGAGCACAAATTCCGAGTATGGGTCGCCATACTTGGCCACATGTCACATCCTTTCCTTTCCTTTCCTTTCCTCCTATTGTTCTACTAAAGAACAATAAATCTATAGGAAGGTCTGATGGTGAGTAAATTAACAGCAAATGTATTCATATTTGTGTAACTAACAATTTAATATTTTACTACAGCTAAAATATTACAACAGTCTAGAGAAGCGTTTAATTACACAAGATGGTCATTCTGACTGATCATCTTTAAATACAGTAATTGCTGTACATTGATTATAGATTCTGTGTAGCTGTAAAAAAAACCCGACCCTTGTTCTCCTCCGTATGTTTTCCTCTCCTCTGTGGTCCTGACTCACTCCTGACGTGGCATGGATGGATATTGCTTTCTGTGCCACCAACAGTGGTCGAGAGGAGACAGATGGTGCTGTTTTGGCGCCTGCACAGTAAAACTTTTCCCGGCCTAAAAATGTTGCACCGAATGGCGACGGCAGTAAAAACAGCGACAGATTGATGGATAAATTAAGAGAAACGATGATCAGAAATTAAATGTTATCAATGTTAGAATCATTAAACGTGATTATGATGGACGGAAAGGAGGTGCGGGCACAGCTTTGCCTTTCGAGCAGCTGCCGATCGGAAAAGAAACGCCGGCCAACATTTAGTAGCACGCAATCTGCCAACTCAAACCGCCAGCGCAGCTCACCTTGGCTAACTGGAATTTGTAGCATTACACTAAAAGGCAATTATTTCTACTTTGCTTGTCAAAGCACGGCAAGAGTTTGACAAATGATAGCAGATCGTTTGCAGCAATGTTCATCCATTTTAATTAGGGCATTGGGCTCGTGAGAAGCCTCTTCTGTTGGACACTGAGTGTGGAGTGGCACAAAACTGCTGCCCAGGAACAATGTCTCTAGGAAGGATTGCGGGACAAATTGTCCTTAGCTTCGCCTCCTTGTTCATTATAGCGGAAAATCTGCATAGTTAAGATGTCTGGTGCATTTATTTGATTGCGTAGTATATAGTTTGAAACTAAAGGTTAATGGTTTGGAATCATTAACATTTTTTATTGTTTTTGAGGGTTTTATGCTCACCAAGGCTGCATTTATTGCATTTAAAATACAGTTCAAACTGTAATATTGTGAAATATTATTACAATTTAAAATAAGTGCCTTCTGTTTAAATATATTTTAAAGTGTAATTTATTCTTGTGATGCAAATATGAATTTTCAGCATCATTAATCCAGTCTTAGTGTCACATTATTCTTCAGAAATCCTTATTATATTCTAAACTGCTGCTCAAAAATATTTCATAATATCAGCAATGTTGAAAATGGTCATGCTGCATAATATTTTTGTTGAAACCATGATACAGGATTTATAAACTTTATTTTGTTAACCTAATGTAATGAATGCAACCAAACATTGCCCCAACCCCTAGCTTCTCAAAGTACACAGAGCTATTAATAATAACAACAGTCACTTTCTAGGAAAAAAATCATCATGACAAATCTGTCATTGAATCTGACAATAGAATAATAATGACATGCCTAGAGGACAGACACGCAATCCATTTTTAACCAAATATGTTGTTTATGTCAAACAATCTAAGAATACATGATGTCTTATATCATTAGACATAAGTTTGTGATGTCAGTCAGAAACTTCATTGTTAGATTTGAAGCTAATCCGTCTACCTTCTTCAAATAAAACACAAAAATGCCCTGAAGCCTGAAGTCAGTGAAAGGAGGTGCTTAATGTTGAACAAAAAATGTTTATTTTAGTTAAATATAGCTAAAAACAATGTTAACTAGCAGTAAATGTTAGAAAACATTTAAATAATCGTGGTTAAATTATGCTATTTAAAGAAATAATCATGTAGTAACAGGGTTACATGCAAAATGTGAGATACCACAACATTTTACATTGTTTATTGAAATATTTCTTTGTTAATTCATGCATTCATTCACTATTTTAAAGTGAAGTAGCTACTTTTTACACACTTTTTATGTTTTAAGGTTCATTACATTAGTTAACAAACTAAGCAGGAACAATAGGCTACTTAGTTAATCTTAGCTCATGTTAATTTCAGCATTTCCTAATGCATTATTAAAATTACAAGTTGTGTTTGTTAACATTAGTTAATGCACTATGAACTAACATGAACAATGAACAACTATTTGTTGACAATGTAATAAATGTTATTGCTCATTATTCATTCATGTTAGTTAACACATTAACTGATGTAAACAAATGATGTCTTATTGTGAAGTGTTGCCGTTATCTTATAAACCAAATCTGACAGATCTCACAACCAGAAAAAAGCAGATGGATCTATGTGGAAAAAGTGGAAAGTGCCTCATGAACTGTGGTATGAAAGGAGGAAAAATGTGCTTCCACTGATGAAGGTCAAACGTGGCAATGACTGGTGTAAGGGAATGATAGGAGATTTGTGTCTGATCATTTAGCAGTGATAGGGAGGGATGAACGCCGTAATGGAGCTTTCCCTCAAAATGATTTCTCTGAGGGAGAACAGCAGTTTTCACTCGTATAAAGTCCCAGGCCTGTTAAATGTTCGGTAATCACTTTTTGCCCTGTTTTAGCTCCTTCCCTCCTTTCATTCCCATCTCTTTTCTACCGTCCTTACCTCTCTCTCTCTCTCTGTGCATTGAGGCTTTTTATTAGTCCATTTCAGATCCTGGCAGAAAGGTGGAACACTGATAAGGGGGAGTCACGTTGATCCCAGAGTACAAACAATGGGATTTCTCTCCTCTCATCTCACATCATGCCAGAAGGCAAGAAAATGAATGTTTGTCCTTCGTACCACGGGTCACTTCCTTTAGGTGAGCGCCTCTTTATTACGATGCCACTGTGTCCACAGGAGGCTGAAACTGAATCTTAAATAGCATAAATACCTATACTGTTTGTGTCAAAGGTAGAGATGAAGCATATATGGCTGATATGTTAAGCCTTGGTGCTTATGCAAGTTTTAATCTGGCGTATTTTACCAGCTAAAAAACTCTTAAAGGAGAAGTTTGCTTCCAGAATGAAAATTTCCTGATAATTTACTCACCCCCATGTCATCCAGGATGTTCATGTCCGTCTTTCTTCAGTCTAAAAGAAATGAAGGTTTTTGAGGAAAACATTCCAGGGTTTTTCTCTATATAGTGGACTTCAATGGGGATCAACGGGTTGAAGGTCCAAACTGCAGTTTCAATGAAGCTTCAAAGAGCTCTACACAATCACAGCTGAGGAATAAGAGTCTTATCTAGTGAAACGATCTGTCATTTAAAAAAAAAAAAACAATTTTATATACTTATAAAATTAACCACAAATGCTTGTCTTGCACTAGCGCTGCACGTTTCATAATCATGTTGGAAAGGAAACACGGTGCATTAAGAGCTGGGGGGGTGAAAACTTTTTGAATTTGAAGATCAAGGTCAATTGTACTTAATTTGTCTTCCGGGAAACATGCAAGTATCTTCTGTTGCTTCCGAAGGTCAGTACTAAATGGAAAAAAATGGTACTTCAACAAAATACGAAAAATTTGGACATCTTCATCCTGTTCAAAAGTTTTCACCCCCCGGCTCGTAATACATCATGTTTCCTTCTGGAGCATCAGTGAATGTTTGAAACTTTTTTTAATAATTGTGTTTGAGACCCTCACTTGTCCTCGGTGTGAAAAGATCTCAAAATCATAATCTGGAGGATCTGGAGGCCTTTTCTGAAGAACAGTGCTCAGTTTACCTGTTTAGAACAAACAAGGGACTCATGAACAACCATCACAAAACAAAAAAAACAGTCGTAGATCATCCAGTTAACCACACATAGTATTAAGAACCAAGGGTTCCCAAACTTTTGAAGGGGGTTATTTTAATAATTTCAGCTATTTTTTGGTCTTGTGGACTATATGTAATCATCTTTTAAGTAAAATATCTTACTCAGGACAGTACTAAATAAAAAAATAACATGCATTTTAAAATTATTTACATTTTCAGAGATTCTGCAAGGGGTTCCCAAACTTTTGCATAAAACTGTACATTTGTATTTTTCTTAGAAAATGACCAAACATTTCGCATATGAGACCCTTATTCCTCAGCTGGGATCGTGTAGAGTCCTTGAAGCTGCATTGAAACTGCAATTTGGTTATGAAAACATTCAATTTTTAAATATTTCACATGAATGTTAAAGACAACACTATTGAGATCATTCGAGAAATGTTAGTTTTGAACGGTCTCTAAACCATCTTAAATGAACTTCAAACTGAAATGTTTTAGAAAACATTCCATTTTGGGTTTTAAAAAAACATTTTTACACCTTACCATTTTTATGAACATTCTATAAACCTAGAAGAATGCATGTTTGTCCAGAACTTTAGCCAAAGTTCTGAGAACTTTCCCTGTTGATCAGACATCTGTAGTCCAAACAGGACTCAAAAAAATATACATCTAAGTTTAATGCTTAGTTGAGGGGTTTGTTTAAACCCCTAACCATAACTTTTAGCAATAGCAAATGTATCCAGAGGCATTACTGAAAGGTAATGATGGTTTAAGCAGGGATTTGCTGAACCCGTTTGCGTCGGAATTTAGTTTCATCCCCCCAAATTATAAAAACACTTTACAACCCTTATGCCAGCCGCTGCTGCTTGTAAACTTTGTGAAGTGGAACTATGAGACCGTGTATTACAGTAGATTAATGTTGCCGTTTCTCCTGTGAGTATCATCAGCTGTGTTTGGCCTTGTGAGAGAAATCAATGACTCTAAGGATCAGCTATGCGTGTGTTTAGTTTTGATGAAGGTGAATGAAATAAAAAGACATGCAGTGCTTTCATTAAGTAAATTGTGGGAGTACAAATTGATGGGAGTCAGTAAGAGTGTGTTGGACCATTGGAGGAATTCAGCAGGTTTTCGTCTGAGGATACTTGTCAAAATAAAGAAGTACCTCATATAAAGGGGGGCCTAAGGGTGTGTTTCCCTGGAGAAAATCCTTACAAAAACTCTTGTTGAATTCAACTTTAAGAGAATTATTTTGAATTTTCTTTAAGTTTCTTTTAAGGTTTAACTTTTTAACTTGGAGTCTACAAAATGCATCACTCCTGTGAGAGATAAAAACAGTGGAAAGAGTGGCAAATCCCTCTCTTGCAACTTTCAGTGCAAACTGGCCCATATTATGACACAACACTAAGTTTCTCAAAGTTATATCTCTAAAAAGAACCCTTTTGTTTTAACTGATCACTATTTGTTTTCTGTTTGTTCTGATGTATCCTGGTGCTGTCATGCTGACTTGTGTGAGAAACTGCTTCAAATGTTTCAGTGACAGAGTTGTCCAAACAAATCAAATCGCAAATTGATTTCAGCCATTGTGCAAAGGCATTAAAAGAACCATTGATTCATTGGCTTCTCTAAAAACAAAATAGACATGCATACGGAAATATTCTCATACTTTCTCTTTACTTTTCGTGTGCATAGAGTGGCAACGCCACTGCAGATTTTTGTCTTTCAGGTAGCGTTTATTAAATTCGTTACACTTGAATAATTGAAAGGTTGTAAATTAAGCAAAACTGAACTAACAGCTCTGGATAATTAATGATTGAGCATTTAAACAATATGACCTCATTTTCTCTGTGCTGTAATAATTAGTGCGAGCCATAATGCATAAAACGTGTATGAATGGCGGTTTGTTGCTCACTTTATCACTGACTGCTTAAATGTTTTGTGCACGGACGGCGGTCGCAGGGAATTGTTAGGAATGAAGTGAATCCTTAAACAATTGCGTCCAACCAGAAACTTACTGACTATCAGAATTTGAACAGTGCAGTGCATGATCATGTTCTCATATGTCAAAATGTGTATTATATAAAATATTAAACCTATGATTTTTGGTAGAACTCACATTAGTTTTCACATAGAAGGGAACATGGGGGTGTAATTTGAATGATTGCATTAATGGTTTGAACTGATTTTGTGGGGAAAAAAATAAAAAATGAAAAACTTTGAATGTTGAAGAAAAATTCCAGGTGTTTCCTCTAAACTCTAGACTTTTTCTTAGAATTGCATAATATAAACACAGTGAGTTTGCCAGATATAAATTCACAACTGTGAGTTATAAAGTCAAAATTGTGAGATCTAAACTCGTAAATCTGACTTTTTCTCAGAATTGCATCACATAAACTCACAATAGCGAGTTATAAAGTCAAAATTGCGAGATATAGTCAAAATTATAAGATCTAAACTCGCAAATCGGACTTTTTTCTTAGAATTGCATAATATAAACTTACAATAGAGAGTTATGAAGTCAAAATTGCGAGATCTAAACTCACAATCTGACTTTTTGTCAGAATTGCATAATATAAACTCACAATAGCGAGTTATAAAGTAAAAATTGCGAGATATAGTCAAAATTGTGAGATCTAAACTCGCAAATCTGACTTTTTCTCAGAATTGCATAATCACAATAGAGAGTTATGAAGTCAAAATTGCGAGATATAGTCAAAAATCTAAGAAAAAATTATAAGATCTAAACTTGCAAATCTGACTTTTTCTCAGAATTGCATAATATAAACTCACAATAGCAAGATATGAAGTCAAAATTGTGACATAAACTCGCAATTCTGAATTTTTCTCAGAATTACATAATATAAACTCCAAATAGCGAGTTATAAAGTCAAAATTGCAAGATATAAACTCACAACTGTGAATTATAAAGTCAAAAGTGACATCTGAACTCGCAAATCTGACTTTTTGTCAGAATTGCATAATATAAACTCACAATAGCGAGTTATAAAGTAAAAATAGCGAGATATAGTCAAAATTATGAGATCTAAACACGTAAATCTGACTTTTTCTCAAAATTGCATAATATAAACTCAAAATAGCGAGTTATAAAGTCAAAATTGACAAACTTGCAATTCTGACAAAGTCAAAATTGTGAGATCTAAACTCATAAATTTGACTTTTTGTCAGAATTGCATAATATAAACTCACAATTGCGAGTTATAATATCAGAATTGTAAAATATAAATGTGCAAATCTGACAAAATTGTGTGATATAAACTCATTTGCGAGTTATAGTAAGAAATGGCAAGACAAACTGACAAATTCTGAGAAAGCGAGATATAAACTCAATTCTGGCATTTTTCTCAGTATTGTGAGCTTATATCTTACAATTCTGACTTAATACAATTGTGAGTTATTAAATCAAAATTGTATAATCTCACAATTCTAAGAACATAGTCTTTTTTCCCCTTCAAAAGTGGACTTTATAACTTGAGTTTATATCTTATAATTCTTTTTAAAAATCTTTTTTCATACTATACTGTACATGCAATAACTTTTTTTTTTTTTCCATCAGTGAAGTCAATACACTATTACTGCTTTTATGTTGCTCTTTGGTGTTTGGTATTCAAACAATGATCTTATTTCTAATGTTCCATAATGACTTACCGTTTTTTAAAAGTTACATAGTTCAAAGAGTACTTGAGAGTGCATAACAGGAATAACCCTAATGAAAAACACAATGACAAAACAAATGTTGTCATGGAATGAAAAATTCATAAGGAAACGGAAGCGAAAGAAATGCATGATGCTCATCTCCTAATGATCCATAATGACATCATCCTCCAAGAAGTGACATCATTTTCCACTTTTAAAAGTTCCAGAGTTCAAAAAGTAACAGGAAAAACCCTAATGAAAAAAACAATATTACAAAATAAATGGAATGAAAAACAAATCTGGAAACCGAAGCAATAGAAACTCATAACATTGTTCTCGGTGGCGCCCTTGGAAACAATTAATGAGAAATCTTGGTAATGATCACAATGGGTGTGTGTGTGTGTGTGACACTTGGAAGAAAGCAAACTGAAAGCTGAAGGGAGGATTTCTGTCATTTGTTCTCCACTGCCTGCCCCAGTCCATCAGTAGATACACATGTCCACCCACATGTATGTATGTATGTGTCCACGGACTGCCACGCTCAAGAGATTAAATCCAACGGCCCGAAGCAGCTGGACATCCGCCTGGTGTTAGGCTCCGTCACATGACCTGAAACAGTTGGTGACCTCGGCGTTAGGCATCAGTGCCACATAAGGACATTAGGGTTTCCTGTAACACTCAGCTAATGGTTTCCAGGAAGCCACCCTACGATGCTTTCAGCTCTTAAAGCGTGGACTTCAGAGATGATAACAGCGGGCAGTAATTAGATTTCGTGCTTATGCTATGCAAATGGGAATCAATCAATGCTGACATCAGCGGGAATCTTAAAAAGAAGCTCCATATAGACTTTAATCAGAGGAGACGCCATGTTTAATTTGTCATGGATAAAAACGAGACTGTGAGGGACAGAGCTACAATCTGTTTAATATGTCGTACCGTTGCGTATCCCATTGTCGTCACCGAAACCATTTAAAATTTGGAGATCTGGGAGATCACAAACATTTTAAAATAAAAATTAATGCACTGATGCCAACCTTGATGCACTGTTTCAAAGTCCACTTACACAAATGACTTTGTTATGGTATGACTTTGCACGAAGGTAAATTTAAACTAAAATCTTGGGGGGTTACAGCTGTCAGAAATTAGTAGTGTAGAGGCTCTTGCTTTGAATGACTTCAGCACATCTGCGGCTGCAGGACATCACTAGTTTCTCACACTGTGCTGGTGTGATCTTGGTCCACTCTTATTCCACTCTTCTTCCATAGTTTGGTAACTGTAGTGGGTTTCTTAGCCATAACTTTGTCACCAAGGATTTTCCAAAGATTCGGGTTTAGATCAGGACTCTAAGCCGGCTGTTTTATTTCAATGATCTTAGCCTTAAGGAACTGCTTTACCTGTTTTGCAGTGTGATGGGGACATTGTCTTACATGGAAATTGCAGGCTGATTGGGGGATGCTTGCAGGGAAAGAACCACATGTTGCTGAAGGAGGTTCTGATAAACATTTGCATTTACTCTGCCATGTAGCTGTATAAGATGTCCAAAACATTCAACATTCAACAGTCCATTTCCAAAACAAAGATTCACATATAATGTACTCACCCCCTTGTCATCCAAGATGTTCGTGTCTTTCTTTCTTCAGTCGTAAAGAAATTGTGTTTTTTGAGGAAAACATTCCTGCATTTTTCTCCATATAATGGACTGATATGGTGCCCCGATTTTGAACTTCCAAAATGCAGTTTAAATTCGGCTTCAAATGATCCCAAATGCAGTTGTAAACGATCCCAGCTGAGAAAGAAGGGTCTTATCTAGCGAAATGATCAGATATTTTCATAAAAATAATATAATTTATGTACTTTTTAATGTCAAACGCTCGTCTTGTCTTACTCTGCCTGTTTTTTCTGGTTCATGACAGTTAATGTATGTCGAAAAACTCCCATCTCATGTTCTCCCTCAACTTTGAAATTGTCCTATATCGCTGTTTTACCTTTTTTATTAAGGGTTCACTTTGCAAAGACTGGGTCGGCACTTCTGCAGTGATGTAGGATGATTTTGAAATGATTTTTGAAGTTGAGGGAGAAAATACGATTGGAGTTTTTCGACATACCCTAACTGTCTTGAGCCAGAATACACAGAGTTCATGGAGAGCAAGGCAAGACGAGCGTTTGAGATTAAAAAGTATTTCAATTGTATTTTTTGTAATGAAAATAACCGATCGTTTCCCTAGATAAGGCTCTTCTTCCTGGCTGGGATCGTTTACAACCACATTTGGGATCATTTGAAGCCGCATTTAAACTGCATTTTGAAAGTTCAAAATCAGGGCACCATATCCATCAATTATATGGAGAAAAATGCAGAAATGTTTTCCTCAAAAAACATAATTTCTTTACGACTGAAGAAAAAAAGACATTAACATCTTGAATGACAAGGGGATGAGTACATTATATGTGAATCTTTGTTTTGGAAGTGGACTTCTCCTTTAAGTTTTTCCTCAGTTTGATGCCAAACAAAATATTTCCATCAGGACCCAAATAAATTAAACTTGTGCTCATCGCTAAAGTGAACTTTGGACAAGTTCTCTTCTCTCCACACATCATGCTCCTTTCCTGAGTGCGCTTTCAATCTGACGTCTCTTAAACACGACGAGACGGGTTCTTACCCTGTTCACCACTGTTCGGCAAGCGATTCCAGCTGCAGTGCTAAACTGATTCTCCATTGAGAGTCTCTGCATTATTCTGTCTTCTTGTGCATTTGTCTTACATGGACGAACAGCCTTTTTGGGGGACATGAATTAATGTCATCATAAACGTGCAATATTTGAGAAATCACAGATTTGGAATGGCCAACTTCTCTTGCAGTGGCAGAAAGGGTCATCCCTTTGGCCTTCATCTGGACGACCTCCTGTCGCAGACTTTCAGTCACCTTAGAGTGGCCTGCCATCTTCCAATCTCAGTGAAAATTGGAGGAATGCTGCCATGTATCATATATTTGAGGAAATTAACACCAGCTGATAAACACCAATAACTTGGAGGTGTCTGTAAGTGTTCTCTAATTTTGATCAGAGGTCTTTCTCAAATATCTAATTTAAGTTTTTTATACTGTGCTTCAGTATACAATTTAATATATGAAATACACTTAAAAAGCTGCCCTTACACTTCTGTTAGGAACTTCAAATAGGACTAAGCAGTGACCTTGAAATTGAGGAAATCATAGGTTGTTCTCTAATTTAGATTTTCACTTTATACAGCAAGTAGTGTGAACATTCATTTAAATATCTCCTTTTGCATTCCACAGAAGAAAATCATACTGCTTTGGACCGACTTGAAGGTGAGTAAATGATGACAGAATTCTCATTTTTTTTGGCTGAGCTACACCTTTAAATAAAATGTCTACGTTGACAATTGCCTATAAATTCACCCTCTATATTCCATAGAGCTTTAGCCTGCGTAGAGGTGTAGTGGTGATTCACTGGCTAAAGGTCTGAGATGATAAGCCAAAAGTTCAAGCCCTGGAAGACATGATATAAATTAGTACCAGTGTGTTGCCAAGAAATGTTCATGCTCTATTTGCATGAGAAATGAAGAGGACATTTTTGGATATATTAGAGCAGCTCCTCTGCTCTGACCTCACTGACTTCACTGATTTATTGTTAAGTAGGGCGGTCAATTGATTAAATAATGCGAACAATTTAATTACACAATATGTAGAATATTTAATCTAATTAAACTTAATCACATATTACTATTTGCTGAGAAAAAAAACCCTTCAATGTACACTCTTAAAAATAAAGGTGCTTCACGATGCCGTAGAGGAAACTTTTTTGTCTAAATGGTTCCATAAAGAACCTGAAGAAGGTTCTTTGAGGCGAAAGAAGGACCTTCAGATTATAAAAAGGTAAGAAAGAGATGGTTCTTTAAAGAACCTTTGACTGAATGGTTCTTTGCGGAACCAAAAATAGTTCTTCTATGACATAGCTGTGAAGAACCTTTTAAAGCACCTTTATTTTTAAGAGTGTAATTCAAATAGATTTCATTATAATGGCAGACGAAAGAATTTAATAGATAGTTTCCACCCTGACTGCAGATTTCATGCATTCAGATCATTTTCTGTGGTTTTAGGTGTTACTTTTTAAGTTACCTTTTTTAGTTTGAGCATCTGCCTTTTATTTTAATCTATTTAATGCATTTTTTAAATAAATAACTGTATCAAATTAGATTCACAGCTTGCTTTTGAATATATGTGTGCCCATACTTTTCATTAGCATGCAGCTAATCTTTGTTTTTGAATTGTCTGCTGGACTTTTTTGCATTGTCCTGTCTCTATCAAGCCTCAAGCCATTTCTTTCCTTGCACACTCCTCCTCTACTGATAGGATCCGGAGAGCTATTCTCAAGGTGACTCTTAACATCTGGGAAAATTTATGGAGTGTGAGGTAATTTATTCAGGGTGAGGATGTGCAGGGAATGCTGTTTCATAGCTGCTCTCTGTATGAAGAATATCAATTACTGTGTGTGTGTGTAGCTGTTGGCATATAGGAGTATCATAAAATTAACATGTGATGAGATGACAGAAGATCACTGGGGCGCCTCTCAAATCCAATACATCAGAACGAATGCTTCAAGTGCTTAATTGGTGGAACTGTTGGTTGTCTGATAGCGCGTCGCTTCATTGTACAACAGTTTGCCAGTTTGCCTAGTCATAGACGCAAAAAAAATTGTCCCCAATTTGCTCATCTTTGGAACACAAGTTAAGATATTTTTGATGACATCCGAGAGCTTTCTGACCTTGAATAGACAGCAGTGCAACTAACATGTTCAAGACCCTGAAAGGTAATAAGGACCTTGTTGAAATAGTCCATGTGACAATTGTATTCAACAATTTTTTCTCTTCAGGAGAGTACCACGACACCCTGGCCTTGTGCCGATTTTATCCCATGCATGCCCCATTCAGATTTTCTACAGAAAATGTACGAAGCTAGTTATCATGCTGTAATCTGTCGAGCCATTTTGTCCATTATCCGAGCAGCTCATCTCTAACCACCCATGAGAGATGTGAGAGTCCATTTGAGTGACCAGCAGAGAGGGACCTCCCAATGGGAGCTGGACCCATCTGCACGGCCATCAAGTAATGGATGATGAAGATCAGATGCCATCATGGTCCGCAATCTGCCGCTGCCCCGCTCGCTGCATTGACACCAGCTTTACTGCCCATGTGCCACCTGACTCATGGTGCACACTGATGAGCTCCCCAAGATGTCACGGCATCTGCCCACAAAATCGAGGCTCATGCCAATGCACACGGAAAGGGCCGTGCTTATAGTTTACAGCCGGGGTCTGTTGGAACCTGGGTGGATGCCAAGCAGATTGTTGATGAGGTCTTTACTATCTGCATTAATGCGATAGTGTCTGGCTCATACGGTCTGCTTGTGTGTCATAGCCTAGATGCAATACTGATGTTTAAAAAACGTATATGTAGAAGTGAAATACCAAACTGTGAAAGAAAAAATATGAAGAGAAGGGAGTTTGGTTTGGTTCAGAAGCAACATGCAGCAATGAATCAACCAGAAGTAGTTCATTTTCAGAGTTTCTGATTTGCCAATGAAAGTTGGGTGTGTCCATATTTTATGCAAATGAGCATTGATGTGATGTGTGAACCTCCATGAACTTCAATGGAGATCAACAGGTTGAAGGTCCGAATTGAAGTTTCAGTGCAGCTTCAAATGGCTCTACACAATCCCAGCCAAGGAATAAGGGTCTTGGAAGTCACGTCTATGAAAGGTCACACGTGGTTAGTTCTTCGCCTGTGTACTCCGGTTCAAAAATGTAGGGTAGAGTGAAAAACTCTCATTTTCTCCTCCAACTTCAAAATCATCCGACATCGATGTTTTACCTTTTTTTTGTAAAGGCTATTTTACTTTACGTAATGAAGTCAAGCTAGTGCAAGATGAGCATTTGTGGTTAAAAAACTGATCGTTTCACCAAATAAGACCCTTATTCATTGGCTGGGATTGTCTAGAGCCATTTGAAGCTGTATTGAAACTGCAATTTAGACTTTCAACCTGTTGATCCCCATTGAAGCCCACTGTATGGAGAAACATCCTGGATTGTTTTCCTCAATAACCCTAATTGCTTTTCGACTGAAGAAAGAAAGAAATGAACATCTTGGATGACATAGGGATGAGTACATTTTAATTAGCTTTAATTCTGCAGTGAACTAATCGTTTAAATCTTATAAAAAAATATTTTTTGTAACCATCTACAATTTCAAACTCTTCCTTTGTTTCACTTGGTTGAACAGAATTCATTGATCACAGCCTTAATGACGTTGTGTGATCTGCCTTGTCAACAATCCCACCTTTCTTATTAGATACGATTAAATAAGGCCTCTTGAAACCATTATTCACCTCAGTGCGGTTATAAAAAATGATAGCTCATATAGACTTAAAAATTGATTGATCTGTCATCAAGCTTTGATATGTCTCAGCAGTGAAGGGCTTTTAATATTGATGTAGTTTGTTTCCTTCAGAGGTTGTTAAAACCTTAAAGGATTAGTTCAGTTCCAGAACAAAATGTACAGAAAATTTACTCACCCACATGTCATCCAAGATGTTTGTGTCTTTCTTTCTTCAGTCGATAAGAAATTATATTTCTTGAGGAAAACATTTCAGGAATTATCTCCATGTAGTGGACTTCAATGGTGCCCCCAAGTTTGAACT
The DNA here is from genome assembly GCA_012976165.1 of Labeo catla. Taxonomy (NCBI): domain Eukaryota; kingdom Metazoa; phylum Chordata; class Actinopteri; order Cypriniformes; family Cyprinidae; genus Labeo; species Labeo catla. Next base: position 101,701 of record VONZ01000099.1, read on the forward strand.
TCCAAAATATAGTTTAAATGCAGCTTCAAGGGGCTCTAAACAATCCAAGCCGAGGAAGAAGGGTCTTATCTAGGGAAACAATCGTTTATTTTCTGAACAAATTGACAATTTATATACTTTTTAACCTCAAACACTCATCTTGTCTATTCTCTGCGATGTGCATGTGAACTCTGTGTAAACTGGGGTCAGTACAGTTAAGGTATGTTGAAAAACTCCCATCTCATTTCTCATCCAACTTCAAAATTGTCCTGCATCCCTGCGAAAGTACCAACCCAGTGTTTACAAAGAGGACATGCAAAGAAGATCAATCTGCCTTTACAGAAAAGGGTAAAACGGCGATGTAGGATGATTTTGAAGTTGGAGAAGAAAACGAGATGGGAGTTTTTCGACATATAGACGATAGACGATGAGCGTTTGAGGTTTAAAAGTATATAAATTGTCAATATGTTTAGAAAATTACAGATCGTTTCCTTAGATGAGACTCTTCTTCCTCGGCTGGGATCGTTTAGAGCCTTTTGAAGCTGCATTTAAACTGCATTTTGGAAGGCACCAAACTTGGGGGCACCACTGAAGCCCACTACATGGAGATAATTCCTGATATGTTTTCCTCAAGAAACATAATTTCCTTACGACTGAAGAAAGAAAGACACAAACATCTTGGATGACAAGGGGGTGAGTACATTATCTGTACATTTTTGTCTTGGAAGTAAACTTCTCCTGTACCTTCTGATCCTTAGCCACACCCATTCTTCCCTGAAACTCCGCTCATCAGACGTGCTAAGGAGGACCTGAAGAAATAGATCCATCCATCACGTCCCACTTATCATCGCGGCTTTCTCTCCCACTCATGTACATTCATGAGCCCCAAAGTCATCTGACTAGTCTCTGCCAATGTCCAATTATTCATGTTGTGGCTCAGACAAGCCATCATAGATGGGAGTGTGGAGATGAGAGGATAAGCCTCAGATTGTTTCTGCGTGCCAACTGCATTCTCTTTTTGAGATGAGACAATAAATCTTGTGATTGGGAAGTTGGCGGATGAAGTTGCTCTGATAATAATAACCGGCCAAATGAATTGCGCACATTCACAAACCAAATCTCTCTTAATGAAAAGCTTCTTCTGTCAGCAGCTTGGAATGACACCGTTACATCTCTCTGGTACTGCTGTAAGGAGAGTTCAAGGTTTCATTCTTCATTCAAGAGCCTGGTCCTTGTGGTCACTTTTCCATCTTGTTTCATCTCAAGGGTACTAAATGAACGTGGGTGGACGCTATAGGTCAATATCATGTCCTGGCTGATTGGCTAACTGCCCAGATGTGCATCATCCTAAGTTGGCGTGATTAAACATACTATTCCCCAGGGTCAGTCGTCCCATTCATCCAACCATTATTATACAGACCTTTGCACTTTACAGGCGGAGCGCTGGAGCCCTTCCAGTCCTCCTGGAGCCCTCAGGGAGGGCTAAGACCACAATGGTGCTCAACAGGCAAGATGAATGTTAGCAACGCACGTCAAATCTTAAAGACATAGGAAGGTGAGAGGGATTAAGAGCATGCAATCTCCACGCTGAGTAAGCGTTTGACCTACTCGCCATGCGGTGACTTCACCACGGACTACTTCAAAACAGGAGGTCAGCAAATAAAAGACAGTTGTTTAATGTCATACTGTGTTTGTGTATGCCTTTTTAATGCACTCCATACATTCCCTTCACTGATATACGAGTCCTACAGCAGAATCTGCAGATGTAATGGCTTTTCCATTTGGCATATGTGAACAGTAATGCATTTGCCACTATGTAGAGCGAATGAAGAGTGAAATTGAATTCATGAAACATTCTTCGTCCTAGGATATATATATATATATAAAATCTAGGCATACGTTTATGTGGCTATATGCATGCAATGTTTTGTAGACGTTGGTTGTCTAGACTCTAGAGCAAAATGCATGAGATTTCAAAGAATTATACCTTTCAAAGGCTAATTCTTATTTTCATAGGTTCATTCTTGGAGAGAATGAGAATTGAGGATATAAATCTTTCATTGTTCTTCTAGAAGTTATTTTCAAATTTCCAAAACAAATCCTCATTACTTCACAATTGATAATCAGCTTACGTCGGTAACACAAGTCCTTTTGGGAGAATCTCACTCCAAGACATTGTCTAATATTCTTAGATTTGACTTGGTTCAATGCATCAAGATAAGAAATGACTTGAACATGTAACTGTTTGGTCCATTATTACTGGTTTTTCTTTCGCTGAAGACACAAAGACAGCAGTCCTTTTCAAGTGGCCTCACGGCCATCCCATCATTTATTAAACAGTGAAATTGCTGTGGAACTACAGATGGCAAATCAATTCTTCACCATTCTTGAAATCAGATCTGAATTACACTGGTGGAGTGACAAAATTGGACAATTAATGGCTTTTTCAAACCCCTGGATTTAGAAAATTCTTGGAAGACATTTTTGTGTGGCTATGTTATAAAATTCTCCAGTGGTTCTCCAGATTTAAAATGGTCGAATGCCCTGGCATAAATAAAAACCAGATTTCAAACCTTTTTGGTTTTTAAAGCTGCCTTAAAACATGCTACATCCAATTGTTTGCAGAGAATGAGTCTTAACTGGTGTAATGGCATTTAAAAACAAAAGTTTAAATAACAATAGATTATAGATTAAGAACAGTTCATTATTTGTAACTCTTACTTTTTTTTTCTTTTTTTAAAGTATACTGAAACAAGTCTCCACAGTAATCACTTGTACATTCCCCCACCCCATCCCTGCTGTCTGAGGGTATTATTGCACTGAGATTTCCACCTCTAGTCCACCTTTATCTTTTTTGCTTGACTTCGTTTAGCAGTTCCCAGCGTTTCTCCCTCAGGGGAAACTGTCTCTGGAGATCTCTTAAAAGGTCTTCAAACCTCAGACTCCAGACTAGATACCCTACCCCAGGGCCGTGGGGCGTAGGGACTGTGAATGTTCCGTGCCACTAGAACCTGCCTGCGGTCCCTGCGCACGGAAGAGACCGGTACAGTGTGCATTGACCCCTCGTTTGAGCGCCCGGCCCCCTCGTAGCCTCCAACAGCAGTGCTCTGATACAATACAGGTCTGCCGCCTAACCGGGGAACCAAGGCGGCATTTTCGGGGCAATGGTTGATGCATGGAAACAGGTGGCACGTGTCTTTGGAATGCTCATGGAAGTGAGCGGGTCCTTGCGGTAGAGGACCCAAATACACCGGCAGGTCTGTGTAAGAGTTCAGGTACGTTGAGTAGTGTCCGTGCACTAGTGTGGACGAGGAGCGCCGAAGGGCCGCCGCATTCTGTAGAATCGCCTCCCGGTACGAAGGAAGGCGGATGGACTTTGAGTACTTGAACTTTTGTGGCTTGTACGGGTAGGAGCCCATGTGGGCTGGGTCCAGATAGGCTGGTTCCACAGCCATGTTGTAGCGTAGGTTGTTACCTGTGCTGCCGTACATCTTCGAGGGGATCTTGGGATTGGTCACCACCACTCGAGGGAACAGATCGGGCATGTTGATGCAACTGGTGGAGGATGCAGAGGTGGAGGGCTTCTCATCCAGCTGCCGGATCCTGTCACCACCCCACGTGGCCCTGAGAAAAGAGGCGCGACGGTTCATTTTATCTTTCCCCAGAAGAGGAACATCATCCATCTCCGGTTCTAGATACAGCTTCGTGCAGGAGTTGCAGCTAGAGCCAGGTCTCTGAAAGTGGCTTCTCATGCAGGGTGTAGTATGGGAATGGTTTTCAACAAAGTGGTTGCTTTTGAGCTCAGCCAGACAAGATTGGGGTACATCATAATCGTCCCTTCGTCGAGTTTCCGGAGATGCTGCTACGTAGCTGTGGGACCTCTTTTTGCGACCCAGACCTGCCATGTATTGTTTATGGCTTCCTGAAGGTTCCTGGTGTTCCACAAAGATGTCTGGTACCTGAAAGTCACGGTAAGAGACGTAGCGAGAGGTAGGGTGGTGACAGGACTGGTCCACGTACACGTGGGGTTTCGGAGCTGTGGGAGGTGGTGGGTCTCTCATGGCAATATGGGGACTGCTGAGGCTAGATATGGGTAGCGTCCGTTCGTAGATGTGGTGGTGGCTGGTACGTGCGGGAAGAGTGTAGCGCAGTGAGGTAGGCCGTGTTCCCACGTGAGGCTTCTCCAGCAAGTGCTGAGTGGTGCTGTCCATGGTTTGAGGGTACGGTGAGTGGTTGTCCGTAACGCTGGCGATGCAGGGCAGGCGGCTATGGCTGAAGTCCGTTCCTATGAGGCAGGTAGGAAGACTAGGTCTGGCTGACTCTGGATCACGTCGACTCCAGTTCTCAATGGTCTTTGTGGCATTATCCAGGGAGTTTTCAACTCTCGCAGATGAGACAATGTCCTTTGCGGTTTGGAGCATCTTCAGCATGTTGGCCTGAGTGTAACTGGTGGTGACATCTGGGTTCTGCATGCTCCCTTTACGGTCCATGTCCTCCACACCATTGAAGCAGCTGTAGATTCCCTTCAGGGAAGAAATAAGGAAAAATGATTAGTTCATTTTTAGAATAAAAATATCCTGATAATTTACTCATCCCTATGTCATCCAAGATATTCTTTCTTTCTTCATTTGAAAATAAATTAAAGTTTTGATTAAAACGTTTCAGGATTTTTCTCCATATAGTGGACTTCAATGGTGGCTAATGGGTTGAAGTTCCAAATTGCAGGTTTCAGTGCAGTTTCAAAGGGCTCTACACAATCCCACCCGAGGAATAAGGGTCTTATCTAGCGACATGATCAGTCATTTTCCAAAAGAACCCTAAAATTGATATACTTTTTAAGCACAAATGCTCGTCTTGCACTAGCTCGACCTCACACATTATGTAGTCACGTTGGAAAGGTCATGCGTGACATGGCAGAAGTACCAACCCAGTGTTTTCAAAGCGAATGTGCAAAGAAAGTCAAACACCCTTTACAAAAAAGGTAAAACAAAGATGTCGGACGATTTTGAAGTTGGAGTTTTTCGCCCTACCCTACCTTTTTGAACCAAAGTACACAGACGAAGAACTTACCGTGCTTGGGCTTATCAACGTGATTACGCAATGCATCCTCGTGGACGCACATCGCAGAGTTTGTGTGGTTAAAAAGTAATACATTTTTATTTATTTTTTTAGAAAATGACATTGTTTTGCTAGATAACATCCTTATTCCTCGGCTGGGATCGTGTAGAGTCCTTTGAAGTTGCATTGAAACTGCAATTTGGTCCACTATATGGAGAAAAGACCTGAAATGTTCTCCTCATAAAACAATTTCTTTACGACTGAAGAAAGAAAGACATGAACATCTTGGATGACATAGGGGCGAATAAATTATGAGGAAATTTTTATTCTGGAAATGAACTAATTCTAGAACTAGTGTTTTGACTGTGATCTTAAAACACTGGAAAACACTGTACCAAATGGATGACAAAGGTGTCACAAAATTAATTTGATATAATTTTGCTGCAATGACCTAGATGACTTGAAGTCACACCCACTTTTACCACATCAAAATTCTATTAGCTGATATTACGTGTGGTTAATTACCTGGAGAACTGTCAGTGACTGATAAGATTCTCTGTTTATCAGTATTACAGTTATCTCTGAAAGTGGCCGTAATTAGCCAACAGAAAAGCAGCTGCCTATGCATTTGAAATATTCCACCTTTAAATAAGGTCTTCAAGTTTAAGCTTAAGAATGTGCTTAAAAGAGGCTTTGGCAGCTATGCGCATAACCCTAAGACCCTAATTTAATTTTAAAAGCTTTTCCCTTGACTTTTTGTGCTCGTTCACATTCTGGAGTTCCCCTGAACATCAATTTCACCACACGTTTATGTTTCTAAAGTCTCTGCTAAGGTACATTTAACCCTTGTTTGTACAATTCCCATTTACACTGTGCTCTTGTTGATATATTTTGCTACATTCATGATCTTAAAAGTTGCTTTGGAAAATAAATATGCCAAATAGTTGAGTGCAAATGCATCATTTTGAATGAGTTACTTTGCATTATGGATTTATGGATTACTAACCATGCTCTAAGCATAACAATTTGTTAACACCAAAGATTAAAAGTGAAATTAATTTCACAACATAAAATTTACCCTGCTAATGGCCAGCAGGAAGTCCAAGCGCTCAGACTTGCGGACAGAATGCCGGAGCTTCCAGTACAGTAGATGTTCCCAAGCAAAGACCAGCAGACTGAGACCCATAGCCACTAGAAGCATGTAAAACACTCCGGCCATGTTGTCAATGTCGAGTTTGGAGCTCATCACCTCCTTCTTCTCGTTACGACAGATACCAGTGAGCCACACTGTCTGGAGCTTCTGAGTATCACCTGTGATACATAATACATTTCCGTCAGACTTGCGAATCAGAGCTCATCTAGCAAAAGTAAGTTTCTGAAGTTACCATCAGCAAGGAACTGGAGAAGAGCGAGGTCTATGGGACGCTTCCAGCGTGATTCTTTCTGAAGGGCGATACCGTAGCCTGTTGTTGCAAATACCTTCCCACTACCGATTGTCACCAGTTTACACCCTTCATCTTTACCGGCCATGTAGTTAAGCACAGCTGCATCGTATATGAAGGCATCCAGCTTGCTGTTAGCAGTACAAAAACAATACATGTTAGCAGTAAAAAGCAGTTGTTTCAAAGATTAAAGAGTTGATTACAATAAACGCACCCAGTTTTGAGGCTGTTGAGCGCATCCTCCACACCTTTCTGGTTGTATTTAACCATGTGGGAATGCATTTCAGGATAATTGCTCCTTATGTTTCGTTCTGTGCTGCCGTTGGGCACGGTCCCAAACCGGAATGGAGGATATTGGTCTTGCGGTTTCTGGAACTGAAAGGCATTTCAACAAGTTAACAACAACACACAGTCCAAGTGTGCGCTAAAGAAGTGGTAAAAATAGATTCCTGGATGAGTTACTTGGTTAAGGATTAATGCATTTTAATAGATTCCAGGACTGCTAGATATGCCAGTAATGGCTTTTGGCTGGGAAAGCTACGCTGCTGGAAAGTGTGATTGATTTTTCTATAAGCTGGATTTCTGTATGGGAATTTATTCGAGGTTCAGCCTTCGTCTTCGGCTCATCCAAGGATTCTCACGATTCTGTATCTGCAAATGCCACATTAAATGCAGTCTAATTCCAAGTGAGAATATGACTGAAATTAATCCTCAGGAAGAAAAAATGGCTGCAGTGATAAAACTCAGACCAAAGCCACTGGGTCATCAATGCTCTTTTCTGTCTCGAGCCCCATGTGCTTCCCAGTCAATTATTTCTCAGCTCTAACATTTGAACCTCAGATTGTCCTTACAAAGTTGAGAAATTATCTCAGCTGCCTGAGCAAACATCTGAGGAATTTCAATATTACTTTTCCCTGGCTATTTCTCCTCATTTCGTTTTTACGTGATTCCGGCCATGTTCATTAAGTGCTGGTAATGTAATATCAAATAAATGTAATATAGCCACTAAGACAGCACTTCAGAACTCAAGCCGTGAATAATTGTTCTGTAATGTAGGTAACCTTGCTAGTGTGAATGAAGGTGAACAGTCTCTAAGGAACGAGTGGACGTGATTGTATTCTGGCTGAGTGCATGTGACAAAGTCCAGTGCCAAAGAAAGCGTCATACTAAGTGTGTTTGCTGTCGTCTGATTGACGAACACAGCATAAGCGTTGTCTTTCATCTGTTCCGTGGCCCTGACCACACTAAAAGTTTACTGCTAGCTAAGAAAAAGTAATGTAGAACAGAAAATTTCTTCTAGGAATTTACGCATCTGCATTTGTTTTGACGTATCTGTTTAAAGTGATGCATCCACGTAACTTATACTAACAATATATTTAAAGGGATAGTTCACCCAAAAATGAAAATTGTTGAATAAACTTATTTATTTTATTTTTTTTGTATACAAAAAGTAATCTTGTAGCTTCATAAAATTACTGTTGAACCACTTATGCCAAATGGACTATTTTAATGATGTCTGTACTACCTTTCTGGGTCTTGAACTAAGGTCTTACGGGTTTGGTACGACATGAGGGTGAGTAATTATTAATGACATTAAGAAATTTATGACAAACTTTTTGGGTGAACTATCACTACTAATCATGATTAGTAAAGTTTACTTGTTTTATCATCCTTACACTTTAAAAAAAAAAGCTGGGTTATATTTTTAACCCAAATGCTGGGTTCAACCTGCTTGGTCATTTACTTGGGTTGTTTTTTATATTTTTACGCAGGTGTTGGGTAGTTCTTCCGCACTCACATAGTTTTTTTCAACTCAAATGCTGGGTTCAGCTTCTTGGGTCATTTAATTGGGTTATTCATAATATTTTAACCACAGGCGCTGGGTAGCTTTTTTGTAACTATTCTACTGGGTCATTTTTATTGGGTTATTAAATATTGTTTTTTTTTTTACCCAACTGCTGAGTTGAGCAACCCAGTTGCTGAATTACAGCCAGAGCACAGGCTTTTTGCTTCCTCTATTGTTACAGGAAAGAGCGTTTCAGTGACTTTGTACACCATTTTATTTAATTTCTAAAGTTTTACTGTGCTGTAAATTATATTATTTTACGCAACACAAAATACAAGGACGAGATGTCAGTCAGCTGCGTCAGCAGCGGTGGTTTCACATGATGAAAACGCCTTTTGCCTTGCATAACAAATTGATTTTATTTGTTATAATACTGAATTTAATTTGATGTTAAAGTATGTTCTCTAATCTTTGTACTGTTTTTAATGGGCAGGTTGTGGACTCAGTCACGACATCTTTCAGCTACGAGTGAAACGTGAGGCAGCGGTCTGAGGTTCATATTAGGGACTTTGAGCAGCAGCCACGGATGGAACGGCAACGGCATTCCGACGTCATATTGCGCGTTCACGACTTTAACTGCCACTTCTTGACGTTCTACTGTAGCGTCTACTATGGGAGAACAGCTGGTTAGCCGTAGTCTTTACAACGTGACAGATTAGGTAGATAAATGTTATGTTTTATAGTTTATGCCACTGTAATTCCATCAGTGTACGATTTTTTCCCCCATTTGTACAAAGATTTGTCTGCTGTTGGCAACGGCACCTCAGGTAGCACTGAGACTAGAGATGATGTGAAACGAACAATGTACGTATTGCCTAAACATCCTCCTCATAATCCACAATTTGTATGTAAATAAATGAATGCCGCGTTGCGCCGTCTTGTTTATGGTTGCTTAATGATTTTTACGTTCTCGGTGTAACAGCTTACTTCCGGTCATCGTAGCCGTTCCAAGAAAAGCTGTTGCTTTAAGTCCCTATTCCCCCTGGCGAACAGCAGCCCATCACCGGCTTAGATTTCGGCAACACACTGGCATGAGAATTAGCGCTACTCAGTAAAAAGTGATTAGAAGGAATGGTTGAATACACTTAAATTAAAATGCTACTTTTAAATGTTCCAAGTTTTTTTTATAAAATACTTGTTAAACAAGTTTAAAAGTATGTAACATTGTAAACTATGCTGTATTCACCCAAATAAATTCTATGTGTCTTATATTTTTGTCCATGGGTGTTCTTGTTTAATAATAAATATTCATCTTTTAATTATTGCTGTTGCCTCTAGTAATTCTGTGTGATTTTTAATTTCCAGCCCATTTTAAGTCAGCAATATAACAATTTTTAAACAATAGTTGACTTAAATAAAATAACCCAGCATGTTGGGTAAAAACATTTATCCCAATCAGAGTCAAAATAACCCAGCATGTGCTTTGTCCAGTATTTACCCAGTGCTGGGTTGCCAAATAACCCAAGTTGGGTTGTTTTTAACCTAGCCTAGCATTTTTTAGAGTGCAAGTTTGCTGCGATAAAATTAAGCCAACAATGTAGTGTATAAATTAAAATTGTTGCTACAAATGAAAACGTACTATCAAAGTTTGTGCAGTTTGAAAGCAACAGTCAGGTCTCTACATGTTATTCTTGCCCTCTGGTTATTTTGCCCTTCAGGCGTATCATTCTTTGTGTAATGCCTCCCAGGCACACTCCAGAATCCAAACGCATACAAAAACATCTTGCTGTCAGTGTCTAATTCCCTGGTAGTCAACCCGTGTGGCTCTTTAATGACAGTGTTGTGGCTTGAAGTCTCACTTTGTCTTCAAAATTGCTCTTTAACAGTTTCCACCTGAAGCTCGTCAGTTGTAACAGCTTTCAGTATCATTGTAAATCACTTCACCTTGATGTGTCCCTACACAACCAATTAAAACAGTGTCAGAGAGTTATCTAAATAGAATAACTAGTTCAGGGGATAGTTCACCCAAAAATAAATATTCTGTCATTAATTACTCACCCTCATGTCGTTCAAAACCTGTAAGACCTTCATTCATCTTCAGAACACACATTAGGATATTTTTGATGAAATCTGAGAGCTTTCTGATCCTGTATAGACAGCAATGCAACTGACACATTCAAGACCCAGAAAGGTAGTAAGGACATTGATAAACAGTGTTGGGCAATATTGCCTTACTTTGTAACGCGTTACTGTAATTAGATTATTTTTTAAGTAACGGATGAATTTAACACGTTATAATTTCCAAATGAGTAATTAGAGTATAGTTACAAGCATGCGTTACCGCTGCATTACATCATTGCCGACAGAATGTGTTTTATCATTTAGATTGTAAAAAGGGTTTTGGCTAGCACACGCGACGTCCTCTACCTGAGACCTACTTTGACTGGTAAGCACCTGTGGGCTGGATACTACCAATGAAAACAAAGTCAGCATGGAGAGAGGAAAGCACACGTTCTGTAACTGGAAATACAATCATTATTTTGAGTTTATTTCTGCCAAAGGCAAGAACGTTATTGTGCGTTGTCAATTAGAGGGGAAGAAAACCTTTTCAACCGTGAAAAACTCCATATCCAATTTAAAACACCTGAAAGGGCAGCATGGCACATTAAAACTTCTTGAGAACGTACCGGGTGCGGAGATCAATGCATCAACTTCTATTGTCTTCACATGAGTCTCTGCCTGCCCGCACTCTCCCATCAAGTCTTGTCCCGCTCTGCTCTCTGTTGCGTTGAGTCCAGCGGGAGTGGGGGTCTCTAATCCACTGGCACTGGCACTGGACTCAACACAACAGAGAGCGGCGCGGGACAAGACTTGATGGGAGAGTGCGGGTGCGGGCGGGCAGAACCTCGTGTGTGCGTGAAGCAATAGAAAAAATGATTTGCGGGACTTCCGCAAAATAGAAATATCTAAACAAAAAACATCTAAAATGAATTGCTATTGATGTATTTCACAAAAGCAACAAGAACAACTAATATAAAACAAAAACGACTAACACATGTAAGCATAGGCAGAGTTTCTATTTATAAAGCGTTTGCAGCATTAAACAATGTTGATTTCTGGAATGTAATGAACAATCAGAGAATCCACTCACTGCTGGAAATGCCATGCATTCTGCAACCACACACGCAGCAGCCTATTACTTTTAGTAAAAATAACAGTGAATGTTGATGCTTTAATAACATATTTTATCGGAAGCGTTTATGTTGGGATGTTAGACAACACACAAACATACTATTTCATGTAAATTTCGTGGATGTACAGAAAAAAAGTAATGCAATTTTGAACTAAAGAAATCAGAACAGTAATTTGATTACTTTTAAAAGGAGTAATCAGTAATCAGTAACTTGCCCAACACTGTTGATAAAATAGTCCATTTGACATCAGTGATTCAACCGTAATGTTATGAAGCTACAAGAATACTTTTTGTTCGCAAAGGAAACAACTTTAAAAACAACTTTATCCAACAATTTGGATACTGCTTCAGTAGCACCACATCAATGCATTGTGATGCTTTTGTGAACACACAGCGAAGACTGACATGGAGGAGAAGAAATTGTTGAATAAAGTTGTTATTTTTGTTTTCTTTGCACACAAAAAGTATTCTCGTAGCTCCATAACATTACGGTTGAAACACTGATGTCACATGGACTATTTTAACAATGTTCTGACTACCTTTCTGGGCCTTGAACGTGTCAGTTGCGCTGCTGTCTATGCAGGGTCAGAAAGCTCTCGGATTTGATCAAAAGTATCTATAATTTGTGTTCCAAAGATGAACGAAGATCTTACGGGGATGGTTACGGGGATTAATAACAAAATTTTCTTCTTTGGGTGAACTATCCCTTTAACTAGGCAGGCTAACATGCAATTTATTAATATTTGTTATTAGACATTTCAAAATGTTGAAGCAACAAAATCCTTACAACTAAACACAATCCTTGGTTATTTTTACCAGCCATCAATATGGCTCAAAGAACACCCAGTTCACAGTACATAATTAACAAAACCAGCTTATATAGATGTTGGCATCATACTTACACCTTTATGTGCTTTGTCATATTGCCAGTTAAAACAGTTTTAATGCTTTAAATTGCCTCTAAATGTCTTATTAAAATAACACAAATTAATGATTAGTACTTAAATCAAAGTATTTCATCATGAAAATGTACATATTCATATACTGTATTTTATCGGCATGAATCCCTCTTGTAGTTTCACAGAGTGACAGCTTTAATTAAAACTTGTGCTTTAGTATGGCCATTTGGCTAAGAGAGACGCTGGCAGCTCTTACCTTTTTGTCACTCAGTCCAGAAACGGTGTCAATGTACTGCTCCTGGATCATGAAGGCTGCCAGGTTGGCCGTGTAGCTGGCCAGGAAGATCACAGCAAAGAAAGCCCACACCAGCACCATGATCTTACTGGTGGTGCCTTTGGGGTTTTCAATGGGCACTGAGTTGTTAAAGACGATCCCCCACAGCAGCCAGACTGACTTCCCGATGGTAAACGTCGGCCCACCTGGATCTGAAATGAGGAGTATTAAAGTTGGTCAAATTTTTTGACTGCACTCTTGGTTGTGAATTTAGTTTTGTAAACAATCGGTTTTGAAGTCATGGTTCGGTATAGCAATGGGGAAAACGTAACTAAAATTATTATTTTTTCTTTTTTATTATACAGTGATTTACTTAACATACTGTCACTCTGTCTCTTATGGAAGCCCGTTTCCAACAGTGAATAAAAAATAAAAAAGTTAATTGCGAATTTTATCTCACAATTCTGACATTTTTCCTCTCAATTCCAAGCTAATATTTTGCAATTCTGACTATTTGATTATTAAATAAAGTCGCAATTCTGAGAAATAATATCAAAACTGCATGATATAAACTTGAAATTGCGAATTATAAAGTCAAAATTGTGAGACAAACCCGCAATTCTGAGAAATGAAGTCAGAATTGCGAGATATAAACTGACGATTCTGGCTTGTTCTCTCAGAAATGCGAGTATATATCTTGCAATTGTGACTTTTTTTTTTTTTCAGAATTGCGTGATTGTATCTCACAATTCTGACTTTATAACACGCAATTGCAAGTTAAGTCAGAACTGTGACATACGAACTCGCAATTCTGAGAACATATTGGCCTTTTTTTCCCCTCAAAAACGAACTTTATAACTCACAATTGTGAGGAAAAAAAGGCTGAATTAGGAGTTTTTATCTCGCGATTCTAACTTTATAATTCACAATTGCAAGTTTATATCTCACAATTGTGAGAAAAAAAGTCTGAATTGTGAGATATAAACTCACATTTCTAGGTAAAAAGTCTGAATTACAAGTTTTTATATCTCAATTCTGACTTTAATTTTTGCAATTGTGAGTTGATATCTTGCAGTTCTAACTTTATAATTCACAATTGCGAGTTTATATCACAACTCTGAGAAAAAAGTCTGAATTACGAGATATAAACTCGAAAGAAAAGTCAGAATTACAAGTTTTTGTCTCTCAATTCTGACTCTATTTTTGCCAATTATGAGTTTTTATCATGCGATTCTGACTTTATAATTCACAAACGCAAGTTTATATCATGCAATTCTGAGTATAAAATCACAAATGCAAGTTTATTTCATGCAATTCTGACTTTATAATTCGCAAATGCAAGTTTATTTCATGCAATTCTGACTTTATAATTCGCAAATGCAAGTTTATATGCAATTCTGACGATTCTGACTTTATAACGCGCAATTACGAGTTTATATCACAATTCTGAGAAAAAAAAGTCAATTCTGACTTTTCTGACTGATGTCTGGCAATTGTGAGTTTATATCTCACAGTTTTGACTTTATAACTTGCAATTGCGCGTTTATATCTCACATTTCCAAAAAAAAAAAGTCAGAACTACGAGTTTTTATCTCCCAATTCTGATTTTATTTCTTTATATCACGCAGTTCTGAGGAAAAAAATTGTACATTTCACAATTCTGACTTTATAACTCGCAATTGCAAGTTTATATCTCACAATTCTGAGAAAAAAAGTCAGAATTGTGAGATAAAAAGTTGCAAGAACTTTTTTTTTTTTTAGCTCATGGTGGAAATGGTCTTCCATAGTTTCTATGGAATAGTAATTCCATAGTAATTAACAACAAGATAGTAATCAACAACAAACTATTAAAAAATCCAAACTATGTATTTCAATTGATATTTATTTTTAGATAAAATAATCAGCACTCGATTAAAAAAAAAAACAATCGTATGCATTTATTTTTCATAAATGCATACATTTATTATCATTTTATTACATTTTTTCACATGAATAATAATAGCCAGTTATCTGAATAATAACAACACAAGGTCACTGACATTCATAAATACATTTGAGACATCTTGTATCAGTGAGATATGCATTTTGATTTTCATGTTGAGATGGATAAAAGAAATACAGCGACAATACATAGGAAAGAAAAAATCCCAAATGAGACCTCTTATATATCTCAGTTGCTTCCCCTACACAGCAATAAGATTAAATAGAAAGCAAATGCTCCTCAGATGTTTCTTTTGAGAAAAAAGGCTATGTAATCTCATCAGTTTCTCCAGTTTAGGAAGGGATCTGTACAGAATCTTAAACAGTGCTCAGTCTGCAATCAAAAGTCAAATTTCTCAATATGAAACATTTCTCATCAAGCTCTTTCAAAACGAATTGACCTCTTACTCTAAGCTCCTACTGTAATGACAGTTATCTCATTTGTGTTTATTTGTATTTCACCAAAGGAATTTTATGAAAAACATAAATTAAACGTAATTAGAGCATAATTAGTTTACCTGAGCTATGAAAGCATAACCTCTGAGCAATAAACTGTTCCTCTAATTACATGAATTATCTTTTCTCCTAGCTTATGTTCTGTCAAACCTGTCATGTTCGATAGTTTCCACCGCTCCTGACATCTGTCACAGTTGCTGAAGTGTTAGCAGAGGCGGTGAACACTGACCTTTGGCACTGACCAGGCTGCGGTTGTAGCCCACAGGACTAAAGTATTCAAACACGAACACAGTCACCGCCACGACTGTAAGACACATGACAAACATCATCACCCACACCGCTGGGCTGTAGGGCTCTGAAAGAGAGAGAGAGACGACGAGACAAACACAGATAAAACAAATGACGTAATTCCCAAATGACACGGTTTTTATTCTAGCAGG
The DNA here is from genome assembly GCA_012976165.1 of Labeo catla. Lineage (NCBI taxonomy): Eukaryota > Metazoa > Chordata > Actinopteri > Cypriniformes > Cyprinidae > Labeo > Labeo catla. The sequence goes on from VONZ01000099.1 coordinate 117,208, forward strand.
ACGGCAAAACCTTTTTAAATTTGTATACGTGCAAAATTAGGTGCAAATTAAAGTCAACACGATTCATATGCCATTAAACGAGAAACACTGGTTTCTCTCTCACACAAACAAGTATGCGCGTTAAATATTTATATCTCCAGCTTGTTTTATGAAATGACAGTATGCTATTGTATTTTACTATGAATTCTTGGCTTGGGAAAGTTTATTGTTTTTCAGCATAATGGGAAAATGTGCGAAAGGATTTATGGGATGGCTAACCGACCACATGAGTGAAAATGCAATAGTGTCAACATAGCATTTGAGATTCACAAACTAACACTGATGTAGTCAGCATTGCAAACCAAAAGGATGTCACTGTTATAACTAATACTGATAAAATATAGATATTGTATGAAAAATTATTAGTAATGTTAATGTTGCCTCGGTAAAAAAAAAAAAAAAAAGTAAAAATATAAAATTACGAGATTAAAGTCATAATATTTTGAGAATAAACTCGAAATATTTCGAGAATAAAGTTGAAATTATGAGAATACAGTCACAATGAGCACCGTGAGTAGTTGTCAGGCCACCAGAATTGATCTGAATATATGTGGGATTATTAGCAGAAATCATACCATGTGTTATACTTGCAGGGACAGTATGCTTGAAAATAATATTTCACGTCTTTGATTGCATTTATTAGGCCTAGTGTGCACCAGCCACCCAATAATAGCAATAAGCTTTGTGCTTTTGGTACTTTTTCATATAACAAAGTCTCAGCTTTCAAAATCTGTCAGTTTTATAGTGTAATACAAACAATGTGTTTTGCAATAATGTGTTTTCACGCTCTTTAATGTGGCTGGCCAGATCGCTGTATTCATTTCATTAAATTATACTGTTTTCTTTGTGAAAAGTCCACCACCTACAGCACAATAACGTCTATGGCATCCAATCTTTAATCTTTAACAATAAAACATACTAAAGGTTGAAGTGGGCTCCAACTTGTTAACATAAGTTATATTGTTGTCTTTTGAGGTATAATTGACTACTCATGGTATAATACAGTAAATGATTGGAAATAATATTTAATGTCTTCCATTCATAATGTGAAGCGTTCCAGCCACCCAGTAATCACAATAATTTTGTGCTTTGTTGCCTGTAATATAACACAGCTCAGCTTTTGAATTCTGTTAGTTTTATCATGAAATACGAATTATTATATTGTTTTTCCTCTTTATTTTAAGTTTATAGCACAATATAAATGTCAAGGAACATCAGTAGGAAGTAAAAAAAAAAGCATAGTCAAAAATTATTCAGTGAAACAAATAACTCATTGTAACTAGAAAGATGACTGATTCACAAGCCACTTAAACTGAGGTGAAAAACACAACTGAGGCGAGTGTGAAAAACACATTGTAATTCACTCTTAAAAATAAAGGTGCTTCACGATGCCATAGAAGAACCTTTTTTGTCTAAATGGTTCCATAAGGAACCTTTAACATCTGAAGAACCTTTCTGTTTCACAGAAGGATCTTTGTGGCAAAAGAAGGTTCTTCAGATCATAAAAAGGTTCTTTTAACTAGAATATCCTCTCAAAATATTAGAACTTTAATCTCATAATTGCTACGAATTAATTTTTGTCATTTCGACTTTATTCTCGTAATTTCGACTTTATTCTCGAAATATTATGACTTTAATTTCGCAATCTTAGATATATTTTTTTAAATGTTTAACATGGCACTAAAACGCTGTTGTATCTTGGCAAGTAACCAAAAATGAAAACGTTTGATAAATTGAATTAATAAATTGATAAATTGAAGCTAAATAAATGTATCATGTATAATGAAATTAAGAAAAGCACAAAACAAAATAAAAATGTATACTACAATTAAAATGAAAACTGAAAATATAAAAATTCTAATTAAAATATTAATAAATACTATAATAGTATATAAATGGTATTAAAATTAACTTCTTGCAGGGTCAAACTGTCAGTTGTTTTTATTTTTAATCACATTACTGTGTGATTTCTGTGTATTTTCTGTTTCTTTACAGAACATGGCAGATTAAAAACCCTTTCAAATGTCAGAATTCATTCCAGCCCACATAAGAACAGTGTTTTTTAGCACTTTAAGCATATTTTAATAAAACTGTTTAATAACACCCTTCATGGAAACTTCAGTCAATTCTTATAAGATGTTTTGTAAAATTTATTTGAAATGTCAACAGTAATGAAAGGGATTGAAGGCTAAATTAGCGATTACTGTAAAGCTCCACTTAATTTCATTTATACTATATATCTACAGAATACTATTTACTCCACTTTTACATCTGCTATATGCTTTAGCTGTAAAAACATGACCAGCTATGCTGTTTCTGAATACTGTAAAATGTCATACAGTGTGGTTCAGTTCATTAATAGTTCATTTTACAGTATTTCTTACCTAGGAAGGCTGACGGAGACACGGTTCCATTGCTTCTGGCCACCATCACACTGATGCCAGTCTCCACAAACGGCACAGAGAAGTCAATGATCTCTGAGCGCTCCTCATTAATGGTCAGAGAGCCAATGGCCATGTCCGCTCGCTTATAAAACACCTGAGAATAAAGATGCAAATATACACACTGTAAAAACTGACTTTTTGCTCTTCATTCATGTTTCATTTAATTAGTTAATTGCTGCTTTTAATTCATTGTAAAATGTACTTGCAATTTCAATTCAGAGTATATATATATTTCCTTATCTAAAACATTATGCAATAGAGGTTAGTTAAGAACTGTCTAGACACCTACAGCAGAAAGTAAGTCATGTAGGTTTGGAAATGATGAGAGAATTTTCATTTTAGGGTGAATTGTTGCTTTAATATGCGTGAACATGTTTGTTGTGGCTGTGCTATTCTAGTAATCATGTGTGTGTGTGTGTGTGTGTGAGTGTGTGTGTGTTGGCAGATTTACAGTCCAGGCGCTCTCTCTTTCTCTCTGGTTAACCCACACCATGCATAATGCCCCACTGAGCACAATAGTTTTTCTGCATCCCAGAAAAAAAACAAACAAAAAAAAACAGACAGAGCAGGAGCACAAGCCACAGTCTGAAACTCTTTAGACGTCGCTGTGCATCAGACGTCGACTTACTTGATGGAGATGTTTATTTACAAGGTTGTTTGTGTCATTTCAATGCCAGTCACGTCCGCGGGAATGAACAAGGTTTTAGATCCATTCAGGAGTCAACAGTCTTTCTCTCATATAGATTTAGGTTTCGTTTTTTTGGCTGGCTTGACATCACAGATGCTAAACAACTTGTAAAACTCGTTTGCATTGAATAATAGCTTTATATGAAACACATTTAAAGCATTTTGCAACCCATTTTACTTACTGTATGCATAATGAAGTATTTTATTTAACTAAATGTACAACGGCACTTGATTTTATCTTTCGGGAACTGATAGAATGGTGAAAAGTGTTCTTAAAGTGATTGGAGGACAGGGGTTTTGGTAAAATTGGCGTGGGGAAATACACAGAGCACCAATGAATTTTTCAAAATAAGGCAGCAATGTATATTAAGAAAGGTAATTGGGTCAGTTTCGTTTACTTTAAAAGAAAACGGAAATGTTTTCTCACCTCTCCGATCATACCGTTCCAGATCCCTCGTACCAGCTTGCCATGTTTGCCGTTGGTGACCAGGTAGAGGTCGTAGGAGAACTTAATGTTGCGAGAGAGCTTTTTCAAAATGTCTATGCAGAAGCCTTTGCAGCACAATTTGGTGTAAGGCTCAGTGTGTCCAACTATCCTGTGGGAACACAATAGGAACAATACCATATTAATTAGGTTTATGATAACAACAGAAACAACAACCCCTAAATCGTACAACAGGGAAAAAATCAGTTGGAAGTTTACTCTTTACATTCAGGAATCATTAGCCCAAAGCTGTACTTTTCAATGGTAGTATTCACAAGAATTTGAAAACCGAACTTACATGAACCAGTGATGTACAGTAGCTAAATACAGTTTTTTGAATATTTGTACTTTACTCAAGAATACTCCTGTTGACTCCTACTAATATTTCAGTCACAAAATATTTAGGCGCACCAATGCAACTGACTGACCTGATCTTATACACTATTAACTATGACTTTTCCCTTAATAAATTCCTAATTTGCTGCTTATTAATAGTTAGTAGGGTAGTTGTTAAGTTTAGGTATTGGGTAGGATTAGGGATGTAGAATAAGGTCATGTAGAATAAAGCATTAATATGTGCTTAATTAGTACTAATAAATGGCTTATATTCTAGTAACATGCATGCTAATAAGCAACTAGTTAAGAAACCGTAAAATAAAGTGTTATCTGTGTTTGCGATCAGGGAAGTGTTGAAGGTTTCTACTTACAATGTGCTTTTGCGAGACTGGATAATGTATCACAGACATATCTGTTGAGTCCTTGAACACAGTGTAAATCAGAAAATCCACTCACCGCTTAAAACAACAGTGTTTTGTTCAGTACTGTTCTGCACTGCACTGCAGTACTGTTCAGGACTTCTGCAAGCTGACTATAACACTATTGTATTATTATTGTATTATTCAGCTTGTATATAAGCTTGTATATATAATTTCAGTTATTTAAATCATTTAATATTTATATATTCAAAAATGTATATTTCAAACATTAATCTCAACATGAATTTATGAATTTAATTGCACTCATTCCACCTCTGAGGCTCATCAAACATCTGAAAATACACCTACAAGCCACTTTTGTGTTCTTCTGTGCCACCTCTGTAGTACAAATTAATTTTGTTAAAACGAATTAATTTGAATTAATTATTCTCCTAAACGTTTAGGGTTTCAAGTGCGTAGCCTAAAGGAAAACTCAAAACTTCACGAAACCTGCTGAGCACATGCGACTGATTCTAAACAAGCATGCAAAGTTTTAAGAGGATCGGACCACACTTGCCATTCAGAGTCATAACCGTTAAAAAACATAATATTTCTATGGTAAATTACCTATCGATTTACCAAGAATGATTTTGAAATCATTGATTAAGATGGTTACAAGCTTGCTAAATAAGTCTAAATAAGTTTGCTGAAAGTTTTTTATATGTCCTTAAATGCCTTGAAGTGCTTGAACCCCATTAATATCTGCTTGCAGCTATATTTTTTAATTAATTTTTTTAAACAAGTGCTCGTAGAAAGAAAACTAAACTTAGAGGCCTGCTTTGACTCCAATACTTTTCTCCTGACCAAAGTGCAAAAAATATCTTTCCTTATCGTCATAGTGATATCCAGTTCACAAATGGATCCTTTAATCGGTTCGTTTTTATTTATTTATTTTTGTAACTTTTCAAACTGGTTTGCGAGGGCATGTAAGTGATTTATTTCGCAATTCACAAATCTGAATCTAAATCTCAAGAAGCACAGTAACAGATCTAATCCAATCTCCACAAAATTGCCTCTAGTGTCTAATTCCTTAGAAAAGTGACCTGCCATGTTTCTGCCACACAATGAATCAATGAAACAAGCACCACCAAAAATGGATGGATGGAAAACGCTTTATTTTACAGTCCTGTTTCTTATGTACATACTATGTACTTATTATAATAATTGCAATAGCTAGGTAGTAACTAGGTACTAACCCTGGCCTGAAACTACTCCTAAATCTAATACTTCCTCACCTTATATTACCAGAAATTTCTAGGTACACTGTAAGTAGATTGTAAGTAAACGTACTGTAAAATAAAGTGCAACCAAAATATCTCCAAAATATCTTAAGATCAACCCTAGACGTGCATGTTTAGTCTTTATGTGCAGTTTGTAATACACAAGAAGTTTTAAATAGGTCAGGCGTAACACAAGAACGAGGTCTTGTATATAATCTGTTTGCTCCTGTCATTAGTTACTCTGACTAGTTTTGTAATTATGTTCAGTGCCAATCCATTTGCCACCGTCAACAAATAAATACAGAAAGGGCCATTTCTGTGCAGATATCTAAAATGAAAAACCTTTCAGCGGTGGCTGTGCCTCATTAACATTACATTGTTTCCTCGGTCTTGGCCTGTTTCCTGTTTCCTCGATTATGAATGTCGAGTCGAAACTTACGTCAAATCACGAGTGATTAACGACAGCTCCAATAAATCCATTTACGCTGTCTGACGCCAGTGACGGCAGAGGCTGTTTGTGCTTTTCCACGGCCAGACGGGGAATAACACTGCATTCTAAATGTATAACAAGGAGACTTTATGGATATACTGTCTAAAAATAGCGTCAATGCACACAAGAAAACGTCTTCTGGGAGAACCTAAAAATGCCAGGTAACTAAGATTACGGGAGCATTGATAGTGAGACGTGGCGAGAGCATGTGTGACGTCAGCAGTGAGTGGGCGATGGGTAGTGGCCGTCACGACGGGTCCTTGTGTTTCGTCGCAGCTGTGACAGATGGAAGGACAGCCGGGCCGGGCCAAAACAAATCCAACTCGAATTAATCACAAACAAATAAAGATGGAAGAGAAACGGCGTGCGGGATCACTGGGCTTAGCTCACGTCGGATAAGAGCGGTTACTGTACAGAGACTGTACATGCTGCCGTCAGGATAAAACTGTTGCTAAGATGCTTGTTCTTACAGAAAGGGACATCATGTGGTATTTACTCAGTTATTTACAAACCAATTGAATAGCCATGTTATATCAGTCTTTCTCCGTGTTTAAACTGGCACAAAAAATCTACATAGGAAATAAAACTTCTACATGAAATCTGACAAAAAGAAAAATTTTTACAAGCACAAATCAAACTACCTCAGTAGGTGGATGACTTTAGGGCTGAAACAGTTAGTCGACGTTATCGACAACCAGGGACGGAAATTAACGATGGCTTGTGCAAAAATGCCACCGAAGTAAACAAAAATGCCTCATAAATTCTAGACAAAAAGGGCAAAAAATGCCCCTGCACAATTAAACAACATATTACGGCTGTCGAAAATGAATGAAAAGTGTCAATTCACGAATTTCAATTCACGAATTTAGATTCGCACACACTGCATCAGATTGCTTTTACGCACTGTTTTGTGCAGTGTTGAGCCTTAAAACCAATTAAATGCATTTCTGTTGAATTTAAGAATGCATTGTCCAATCAGAAATGCTTAGATTAGTCAGCGCTGAAAACACCAGAGCTGTGAGCTCATAAACAACACTGTAAAAATACAATGTAAAAAAAAAAATTGATTTCGTAGCTTTAGTGATTATAGCGGGCGTATTTGCATAACTTGTGGTAGACTAGACTAACATCATGGACTGACATGTTTGTCTGTGAAGCCAGAATATGACGTGCCCAAAACAAAACAAAAACTTTTATATTGATTTCTGTATCGATATTAATAATCATTAATTGCAATATAAAGAGCAATAATCTACAGTAATGATTTTTTTCATAATACTGCAGCCTTATGAGCTCCTGTTTTTCACATGTAGTTATAATTTAGATACAATTTTAAACAGTCTGTTGTTATTGACAAAAGTTCAAAATTGAGATTATAGCGATTGGGTAAATTTAAGTACTTTACATTAAGGGGAGACACTGCAGGCAAAAATGTTTTTTTCATGTACCTTTTAAGTTTGAGATTTTGGGCTTTTTGGTTTTTTATAAAGTGCATTTTCAGACTAGCGGAAAGAAAACATTCAAAAGACACTGTTAAGTATTTCTTTTATAGCACTTCTATTTGTTTCAATAGATTTCAATCACAAGACATATTTTTAAAAGCTGTTTTCAGAAAAAGAGCTTTTTCTTTTACACTGAGCCATAAATCTCCACTTCAGTAGCTCTTCTACACACCAAACTTTGCATTTTTAATCCTGTCTATATCCTAAGGGTTTTAACAGAGGGATTTGTTCATATATAATTTGCTTGATTATATACAAAATTTTATTCCTCCAAAAATTGTGAAAAATATATTGTTTTCTGTCTAAGTATTTTCTGAATCATGGAGTGACAAAATGAGATGCCCAAAATTCCCTCTGTAAAACATTTCACTCTAATATGTCAAACAATTAAAATAAGAATTTTGAAACTAACTTCATCCAGTGTTTAGATTTTTGTACTAAAAATTAACATATTAGCGCATATTTCATCAAGCAAATTATATATGAAAAAAAAAAATCCCTCTGTAAAAAGGATATAGACAGGAATAAAAATGTAAAGTTTGGTGTGTGTAAGTGCTACCGAAGTGAAGATTTGTGGCTCAGTGTAGAAGAAAAAGCTTGTTTTGGGAAAACGGCCTTTAAAAATATGTATTGTAATTGAAATCTATTCACACAAATAGATAAAGTGCTAGAAAAGAAACACTTAACAGTGTCCTTTGGATGTTTTCTTTTCACTAGTTTGAAAAAACTCTTTATAAAAAAAAACCCCAAAAAGCCCCAAATCTCATATTTGACAGGTGCAGTGTCTCCTCTTAAAGACAACATAGTATGGTGATTGTAATAATTGTATAAGTGATTATAATAATTACCCTCACACATCTAAAAAATGCTGCTTAAAATGCAAATATTGTCCCCTAATGGAAAAGTTTATTTCTGACCCTGTCGACAATGTCGAAAATAAAGATCGTCGACAAACATTTTTGTTGTCAAATCATTGTTTAAACTCATTTTACCTAAAGTAAGGGCCTGCAATAATGCACTTTGATCAGTTACTTTTCATATAGTTAATTAAATGATAAATGAGAAAGTCTCCCTGTCTGTCATCTGATTTTGTGTGCATATATAAATTTTTTTAATGTAAAAAATAAGTGTATAATAATTGTATATACAATAGTAATATAATTGTTTGAAATTTTCAAAAGCTGAAGTGATTACCTTGTTTAATTTATTACTTTGAATGTGTAACTCAATATTTTAACTAACTGTAAAAGCTGAATGATAGAACAAATCTTACTGATTAATCTGCGAAATAATCGACGATTAGTCGATTAATTGTTGTAAGAATCGTTGGATTAATCGATTATCAAAATTATTTGTTGCAGTCCTATTTGATTTGAAATCCAATTAAGATTTATTTATATTTTTATCAGTTCAAATGATTAAATCAGATTTCACAATGTTTTTACATCATTTATTGCTACAATTGTGCAAAACGGGTTTTCAAGAGGACTTCATTAAAACATATATCTGCAAGGATGACAGCAACAATGTAAATAAATAATAATAAAATAAAGAAATAAATATGGATATAAAATTAGTAAATAAATACAAATAGATAGATCAATGTTGTATACACTATTATAGTATTTATTGATATTTTACTTTTGATATATTTTCAGGTTTCGTTTTATTATTAATTTTATATTAATTTTAGTGCTTCAACATCAACATTTTACTTTACTAAAGTTTTTCTAAGTTTAATTTTTTAATATAACATTTGGATTTCATTTCAGCTTCACGTAATTGACAATTCATTCATTGTAAGCTGTTATCTATGATGAATGTTTTGAATATTGCCCTCACGAAAGACATAATGAATGGTAAACATATACTGTAAAAACATGAACAAGTTACAGGATATATCTGTTAAACACTTGATAGTATTTTTGGAAAATACTGGCGCTAAAACAAATGCACTGTAAAACCTGACAAGTTGAGAACACTCAAAGCATTTGAAGAAACTTACTGCCTCAAAACATTTGAGTAAACAAACTCATTGTTTAAGTTAGCGGAGCTTAACATTTTTTTGACAAGTGGGACAGGGCTGAGAGCCATGGGAGCCAAGTATCACTTCCATGGCTCTCAGTATCATCCCACTCATTACAATGGTAATTATATACAGCTTGTTTACATGAATATCACATTCACTTGGATCTTTATAGTTAAGTGCTAGTTAGCAACAGCACACTAGCACGTACTAATGTAGTTATCAAAAAGACTCTCACTATACACTTGTAAATAGTCAAACAGCATGCAGTATATGTACTGTAGTCTTAAAATTTTTTTGTCCATCCTCAACCTAACCACAGGCTCTACTTTTCACCACAACAGTAACACTACAAAACCAACATAACAGAAATCTCTATAAATCCTAACATCCTAACACACAAAATATGATACTTTTTTTTTTCTGAAAAATCATGTTGGCTGACAGTAATGTTATGACAGGATCAACCTGATGTTGATCCTACAGCAAATTCATGATCACAATGTGCAGGTGCTTTGATCTGTGGTGTTCATGTAAGCAATGCATAGTTTCAGTCAGACTTCCTGTCCTCTCTCTAGAAAGCAGAAAGTAATTGCAGGAATCAATATTAAGTGCAGATTCTTGCTGTTATAGTGAGGAAAGAGCATCAGTTTCAGGGAGTGGGTTAATGCATTACTGAAGTGGTAGAAATGTCCATCCAGCTCACATTAGTGGCAGAACAGCCATCCGAAACATTTTCACTGCTACATCAACAGGTTCACTTACTCAGAGAAATGCAATCGATACGCTTAAAATGTTTTCCGAGCACCTGTGATTTGAGCGAAAATGTGTGCCTTTAGGAGCATTATTATGGCTCAGCTTTCCGCACTTGAGCATTATTTGTTTTCAGAGCTCCGGTTCATTTCACATTGCCTGAGGAAAAATAAACAGTACAGCCTTCAGTCAGATCTCCAGTCTGGAGTCACAATGACAATTACCACCCCAGAAAACAACAGCAGGCCTCCATATTGGTTTAACATGGACTGCAGGCAATAAAGCAAGCATGAACACTGCTGTGTGTGTGTGTGAAAGAGAGAGAGAATGTGAGTGCATTAAATCATTTTTGGAAAAAAAATGTGAGTGTTTGCTCATGAAAAAAACTGTTGTTGGAGTAGGTGATTGCAAAGGCATCGCTAAGATGTTGCTAGATGGTTGCTAGAGCTTTCTGGACAGTTGCTAGGATGCTGCTAGGTGGTGGCTAGAGCATTCTGGACAGTTGCTAAGGTGTTATGGGTGGTTGTTAGGGTGTTCTATCCTAGATGGTTGCTAGGATGTTGCTTGGTGGTTGCTAGAGCGTTCTGGACAGCTGCTAAGGTGTTCTATCCTGGACGGGTTGCTAGGATGTTGCTAGGTGGTTGCTAGAGCTTTCTGGACAGTTGCTAAGGTGTTCTATCCTGGACGGTTGCTGGATGTTGCTAGAGTGTTCTGGACAGTTAAGGTGTTATGGGTGGTTGTTAGTGTTCTATCCTAGATGGTTGCTAGGATGTTGCTTGGTGGTTGCTTCTCTGGACAGTTGCTAGGATGTTGCTAGGTGGTGGCTAGAGCATTCTGACAGTTGCTAAGGTGTTATGGGTGGTTGTTAGGTGTTCTATCCTAGATGGTTGCTAGGATGTTGCTTGGTGGTTGCTAGAGCGTTCTGGACAGCCTGCTAAGGTGTTCCTATCCTGGACGGTTGCTAGGATGTTGCTAGGTGGTTGCTAGAGCTTCTGGACAGTTGCTAAGGTGTTCTATCCTGGACGGTTGCTAGGATGTTGCTAGAGTGTTCTGGACAGTTGGTAAGGTGTTATGGGTGGTTGTTAGGGTGTTCTATCTAGATGGTTGCTAGGATGTTGCTTTGGTTTGCTGAGCGTTCTGGACAGCTGCTAAGATTGTTCTATCCTGACGGTTAGGATGTTGTTAGGTGGTTGCTAGAGCTCTGGACAGCTGCTAAGGTGCATCCCTGACGGTTGCTAGGATGTTGCTAGAGTGTTCTGGACAGTTGGTAAGGTGTATGCGGTTGTTAGGGTGTGCTACACTGGCCGGCTACTAGGATGTTACCTAGGTGGTTGCTACTTTCTGGACAGCTAAGGTGTTCTATCCCTGGGACGGTTACTAGGATGTTGCTAGGGTGGTTGCTAGAGCTTTCTGGACAGTTGCTAAGGTATTTATGGTTGTTAGGTGTTCCTGGACACCTGATGGTTACCCTGGAGGTGGTTGCTGGAGTGTTCTGGACAGTTGCTAAGGTGTTTATGGGTGGTTGTTAGGTGTTCTACCCTGGATGGTTGCAGGTGGTTTGCTGGAGTGTTCTGGACAGTTGCTGCGTTAATGGGTGGTCCGGGTGTTCTATACCGGAGCATTGCTGTTCTGGACAGTGCTATGTTTAGGTGGTGGCTAGCATTCTGACAGTTAGGTGTTGGGTGGTTGTTAGGGTGTTCTTATCCCAGATGGCTGATGTTGCTTTGGTGGTTGCTAGAGCGTTCTGGACAGCTGCTAAGGTGTTCTATCCCGGACGTTGCAGGATGTTGCTAGAGTGTTCTGGACAGTTGGTAAAGGTGTTATGGGCGGTTGTTAGGGTGTGCTACTACTTAGACGGCTGCTAGGGATGTTACTAGGTGGTTGCTAGAGCTTTCTGGACAGTTGCTAAGGTGTTCCCATCCCGGATGGTTGCTAGGATGTTGCTAGAGCTTCTGACAGTTGCTAAGGTGTATCCTGGACGGTTGCTGGATGTTGCTAGGTGGTTGCTAGAGCTGGACAGTTGCTAAGGTGTTCCCATCCCTGGATGGTTGCTGGATGTTGCTAGGTGGTGGCTAGAGCATTCTGGACAGTTGCTAAGGTGTTATGGGTGGTTGTTAGGGTGTTCCTACCCTGGATGGTTGCTAGGTGGTTGCTGGAGTGTTCTGGACAGTTGCTAAGGTGTTATGGGTGGTAGCTAGGGTGTTCTATACTGGACGGTTGCTAGGATGTTGCTAGGTGGTTGCCAGAGTGTTCTGGACAGTTGCTAAGGTGTTATGGGTGATTACTAAGATGTTGCTAAGTGGTTGCTATAATGTGATGGGTGGTACCTGAGGTGTTTGCTAAGGTGTTGACAGGTGGTTGTAAAAGTTTTCTAGGTGGCTGCTAGGGTGTTCTGAATGGTTCCTGGGGATAGTTGCTAAGGTGTTATGGAGAAAAGTCTCAGTGCTATGGTGCTATGTGCGGTAGTTTTACTATTTCTTTGGATGGTAGCTGTTCATGGTGGTAGTAGGTGGTTCTGGGTTTTGTAGGTGGTTTCTAGGTGGTTCTTAATGGTTTGTTAGCAGGTGATTGTAACAGTTTTCTGAGTGGTTACTAGGGTGTTCTAGATAGTTGCAAGGGCATTGAGAGATGGTCGCTATGTGCTCTGGGTAATTTCTAGTGTGTTGATGGTTGCTGTGGTGCTATGTGTGGTGGTTAGACTATTCTGGATGGTTGCTATTAGGGTTTTCAAAATCCTTTCTAAGAAGTCCTGGGTGGTTCCTAAGGTGTCATCAGTTGGTTGTAAGAGTTTTCTGGGTGTTCCAAATGGTTGCTGGGGTACTGCTGAGTGGTTGCTATGGTGTTCTGGGTGGTAGTTAGTTAGTGTGTTCTGGATAGTTACTAAGGTGTTATGGATGGTTGCTAGGATGTTGCTAGGTGGTTACTATAATGTGATGGGTGGTACTTACGGTGTTCCAGATGGTTGCTAGGGTGTTGCTATGGTGTAGTGGGTAGTAGTTAAGTCTCGTTCAGACTGTCAGCCCAAATCCGATTTTTATGCAAATCCAATTGAAATTCAAACATTTTTAAATAGTCTGAATGGCAACGAACTACACAGAATCCAAATTAGTTTCTAGCTAAATTAATATGTGGTTTGGAATCCTATTCAAATTCCGTCTCAGTCTGACCAAACAGATCAGATTTAGCGTAACTTTTTCACGTTGTCAGACAATGTAAACCGTTAACATGTCAGACGTCTTTGCAGAAACAAGTTTGTATTGTTGCGAAGTGCAAGTCAAGCAGAAAAACATAATATACTGCTAGTATACGCACCTCTTTGAATTTTAAAACCAATGGAGACAGCAACATGGAATAAAGTCGAACATTCCAGTTTCCTGCGTTTCTGTCACTGCCTAAATTTAATCCAGCACGACGGCAACATGTTGTCATGTCATAAAACAACATTGGTATGGCAAACTGTATTGCTGTTATTGTTGTTTTGAGCATAGGCATAACAACACAACGGCACTGCCACATAAACCAACGGACATTCCGTAAAACGAAAGAGCAATTATGGACACACAAATCAGATATAAACAGTTGCGATACACTGTGTGGACAGTCAGTTTTTCAAATCCAGATATGCATAAAATCGAATGGGGATGACAGTGTGAACGAGGCTTTAGAGTGTTCTGGATGGTTGCTAGGTTGTTAGGGTTTTCTAAGCATGTCTGGATGGTTTCTTGAGTGTTGGCAGGTGGTTGTAACAGTTTTCCGGAGGGTTACTGGGGTGTTCCAGATGGTTGCTAGGGTATTACTAGGTGGTTGCTAGGCATTCTGGGTAACTATTAGTGTCTCTGGATGGTCGTTAAAGTGTTGGCAAGGAGGTTGCAACAGTTTTCTGAGTGGTTACTAGGGTGTTCTGAATGGTTGCTAGGCGGCTGGTAGGGTGTTACATACTGGTCTTAGCACAACTCTCCTAATGTAACATTCATTCCTGTAGCCCAAATGGTGCAGAAAAAGTTACCAAAGTTTATGACTTAAGGTAAAGCATTTGTTCAAAGCAGTACTAATAAAGATGGACAAAAGGAAAGAAAGAAAAGGAGAGAGAGGAAGACAGATGCAAAATGCCGAGCGCTTTAATGACACTCTACGCTCTCTAACCTTCGCTGTAACCTCTTGACTAATGGTGTGTAGCATAAAGGGGATTAGAGGTAATGAGTCACACTAAACACCCACCCACACGATACCACGCGCTATCATCATGTCTATAAAGCATGACAACTATTTGTTTGACATCAGTCATAGCATCAACAGACATACAGAACAACACAAACAGCCCCTCAAAACAGATTTGGACAGTTTTGGACTGCAACGCAATGATATTCAGACAATCTAAGGATCTTGTACGTGTCCAAAAGCTTTTTGCGGCCACTGTTAAATGATCTTGTAAGTCTATTTCCCATTCATGCTAACTTGTTTTGTTTTTTGTTTAGCTGTTTCCAGGAGCCCTTCAAATCTGGCCTGAAAGTAATGAGTAGAACATCCTGAGGGAATGACTCTTAAATAACATGTTAATAGGCCTAATACAAAACTGTGTGTGTGTGTGTTTGGAGAGGGGAGGCAGAGCGTGAGGGGTTTGAGACCTTCCACTGAGTCCAGCACAGCTTTAATCAGCTCTGCTAATTACCGCTCAGTTCTCATGAGTTGAGACACAGTCCTGTGAGTATCCTGTTTTCTTTATCCAGAACGCAAGCAGTTCTCAGGTTGTAAAGGACCAAAACTAACATCATCCTAATGCTTTACAACAAAAGCTGGCAATTCATAAAAAATGATTCAGTGATTTGCATATGTTGAGACTGATTAAATCAGTTGCAAATAATTGCAATTAAAATAATTGCATGTATATCAAAATTTGCTTAAAAAAAAAAATAAAATAAAATAAAAAAATAAAAAAGCCACCAAAGGAACATATACATTTATATAATATATATATATTATATATAATCTGCACATTAAGGCTGCATTTATTTGATTAAAAATACAGAAAAAAACAGTAATATTGTGAAAAAATATTGCAATTTAAAATAGTGGTTTTCTATTTTAATATACTTTAAAATATAATTTATTGCTGTGTTGCAAAGCTGAATTTTCAGCATCATTACTCCAGTCTTCAGTGTGACATGATCCTTCAGAAACCATTCTAATATGCTGATTTATTATCAATGTTTGAAACAGTTGTGCTGCTTAATATATTTTTTTGAACCCGTGATACTTTTTCAGGATTTTTGATAAATAAAACATTAAAAAGAACAGTATTTATTTAAAACAGAAACCTTTTGTAACAATTTACACTACTGTTCAAAGTTTGGGGTCAGTACATTTTTTCTTTCTTTCTTCCTTTAAAAGAAATTAGTACTTTTATTCAGCAATGATGTATTAAATTGATAAAAAAAAGTGATAGCATAGACTTATATTGTTAGAAAAGATTTCTATTTTGAATAAATGCTGTTCTTTTAAACTTTTTATTCATCAAAGAATCCTGAAAAAAACTATTACAGGTTCCAAAAAAATAGAACTGTTTCCAACATTGATAATAAATCAGCATATTAAAATGTGACACTGAAGACTGGAGCAATGACGCTGAAAATTCAGCTTTGCATCATGGAAAATTATATTTAAAGTATATTAAAATAAAAATTGTTATTTTAAATTGCAATAATGTGTCATAATACATAATATTTCATAATAAACTTTTGAACGGCAGTGTATATACATAATATAATATAATATAATATAATAAAAATTCAACATGTAATCATTATATTGTTTTATTTCAAATAACACAATGCTTTGCAACTAAAGCTTTCAAAAAAGTAAACTAATTACATGATAATTACATGATATGTGGAGACTAATGAATTCTTCTTATTATTATCCTTCTGTGGATTTTTTCCCTTCTTTTGTTTCCCTTTTCTATGTTGACATCTGTCTCATATTGTTTCATCTAATTCATTATTGCAAAATTCTGGCATCTTAAAATAACAACACCACCTGACCATCTGCAAGCAGAATGATATCCAACAGAAGAGCAACAAAACAGTCAGACAGTCACATTTTCTCATTCTGTTCAGTAAAAAAGACTCTTTATAAAGACTCCATCCCTTAAGGCGAGCCCAGGTCTCGTTAATTATCCATTGATAAAGTGTTCAAGCATGCTTGTCAGGAGTTCACTCTGCTCTGTGTTTAGCTGATAATGACCACTGCAGCTTCTGATTGGAAAAGGTTACCAAAGGAGCTTCTGGGTATTTTGCTTATCACTGTCAAAGTGCAGTAAGACCTTCATTCATTTTCAGAACACAAATTAAGGTATTTTAATGATATCTGAGAGCTTTCTGACCCTGCACAGACAGCAACACAACTGACACGTACAAGACCCAGAAAGGTAGTAAGGACATCGATAAAATAGTCCATGTGACATTAGTGGTTCAACTGTAATTTCATGCAGATATGAAGATATTTTATGTGCAAAGAAAACAAAAGACTGACATGGGAGAGAAGAAATTGTTGAAAAAAGTCGCTATTTTTGTTTTCTTTCCACACAAAAAGTATTCTCGTAGCTTTGTAACATTACGGATGAACCACTGATGTCCCACGAACTATTTTAATGATGTCCTCCTACCTTTCTGGGCCTTGAATGTGTCAGTTGCATTGCTGTCTATGCAGAGTCAGAAAGCTCTTGGATTTTATCAAAAATATCTTAATTTGTGTTCTGAAGATGAATGAAGGTCTTACAGGTTTGGAACAACATAAGGGAGTAATCAATGACAGCTTAATGTTAAGCATTATGAAGACCAAGACACAGTTACTTACGTTTCTGTCTTGTTTGACTGGCGTCTACAGGGGACGGTGTTACTGAGGCAGGTGCCAGTAACAGGATCCACAGCTTCTACAATCACAAAAGGCCTTTCCTCCAGTGTGGCCACTGTCAAGTGACGGTTATCAGACACGGGCTCCAGGAAGGTCCCATAACGTGGCCAGACAGGGTACCTCATCTGCAGGATACCAGACTCATAAGTCCCCACCTGTTAAAAAGAGAAAGATTTTAATATGCTTAAAGCTGTTGAATTTATTGCCAGGGTTTTACAAATAAATAGCTCACACTCATAAAACAAAGGCAGAAATCCAAAACTTTTTTCTCCTCTTTATGTTATGCATTGTAACTATCCAAATATGCAAAATAAAGGACTTGAGGGACTCAAGTTTACACTTGGGTTGTTATGTATTCATTGTGCAGAATTAGAAGCTTTTGTTAATTTCCTCTTGAACAGGTTTAACACACATCATTGTTAGTCGTGTTAGGGCAAAGACAGGACCCATGAGAAACGTGCCATATACAATAGGAGAACTTCTGTTTCAACCTAATCAAGGAAATGAAAGCAAGGCTGTATTTAAATGACTTCAAGCTGATGCAGATCTCCGAGTCAGCACTTTCTGACGGTTACGCTTTATTAGTTCGGATGCAAGTAATCTTTGTGTGATAATTATATTCATTAGATTTTATGGTGCTTAGCAATATAGACAAATTGTAATATATCGGCTAGAACCTTTCATCAACATATAGACCGCAGCTCAGGGAAAACTCAAAACCACTGAGTGAAACTAATTACTGTTTTTATTAAGCAAGAGACTGTCTACACTTAGTCATCCACTGTGAAATCGGTCCCTGACTGGAATCCCACGTGTAGTTTATTTTCTGACAAATGCGTATGTTGTGCTAACTCATAAAAAGCAGTTAAATAATGTACAGTTCTTTGGGATAATGATAGTCCTTATATCCAAACATAGAGTTGGTTAGCAACGCAACACTTAATTACAATAATAAATGCTGTCTGCTTCAGTGAGGCACTTACAGCCATCTAAATGCATGAAATGAAACAATACCAGCCTGATCATTGTTATCAGTGATAACAGAGAGGTGGTTGTAGTGCTAGTTATCACAGTGTTGGTTATAGTGTAAATTATCATAGTGCTAATAATAACTGTGTGCTCATTATCATAATGTTGGTTATCACAGCATAAAACCAGAGTGTAATAGTACTAGTTATGATAGTGTCAGTTATCATGGTGCTAGTAATCATATATACTGCTAGTTATGATAGTCTTGAATGTCACAGTACTAGCTAAGACAGTGTAACAGTTATCTTAGTGCTGGTTATCATAGTATTGATGACCATAAAGTTGTTTATACTGCTAGTTATCATGGTATTGATTACCACAGACCTAGTTATGATACTGTCAGTTATCATATTGCTGATTATCATACTTATAATATGATAATAATACATATAGTTGTTTATAATGCTAGTATAGATTATCCTACAGTAGTTATGATGTCAGTTATGTTGATTATCATACTTCTAGTAATTGAAAAAAGTTGTTTATACTGCTATAGCACTGATTATAACAGTACTAGTTATGATACTGTCAGTTATCATAGTGCTAATATACTGCTATTTGTGAAAGTCTTGAATATCACATTACTAGTTAAAACAGTGTAACATTTATCTTAGTGCTGGTTTTCACATTGCTAGTAACTATAACGTTTATACTGCTATTTATCTTATTATTAATAATCAAAGAGCTAGCTATGATTGTGTCAATTATCATATTGCTGATTATCATACTTGTAGTCATAATAAAGTTGTCTATAATGCTAGTTATCATAGATTATCCTACAGTAGTTATGATGTCAGTTATGCTTCTAGTAATTGTAAAGTTGTTTATACTGCTAGTTATCATCAGTGTTGGGGGTAATGCACTACAAGTAACGCAAGTTACGTAATCAGATTACTTTTTTCAAGTAACTAGTAATGTAACATTACTTTTTGATTTGCAAGAAAATATCAGTTACTTTTTCAAATAAGTAACGCAAGTTACTTTTCCCATTTATTGACTGACTCTCCTGTCCCCATGCTGAGAGAAATCAGGAGTAAGTGTAGATGCACTGTGTGCTGTGTAAACATGATGTTACTATTGTTCTAGACTAAATGTGAACATACATTGAATCATCTTACATATTCAGTATTCCTCAAAATGAATAAAAACAGTCAAATTGAAACTCAGAATGTGACACAAACCTGCAATAATTAAATGTTAAATAAGACAAATATTTATCCCATTTTATTAACCAGTGTTTTTGCAGCTGAGTTCAATGGTCCAATTCTAATAAGCAAAAATTACTTTAGATAAACTATGTAAACTATGTGCTTCATTTTTTTAAAATGTTAAAATATTAAAAACGAACAAGTGAGCCCAGCCCAGATTTCAAAAGTAACATAACACATTACCTTTCATAAAAAGTAACTAAGTAGCGTAATTAGTCACTTTTTTGGAGAGTAACACAATATTGTAATGCATTACTTTTAAAAGTAACCTTCCCCAACACTGGTTATATCAGTACTAGTTACAATACTGTCAGTTATCATAGTGCTAAAATACTGCTAGTTGTGATAGTCTTGAATATCACAGTACTAGTTAAAACAGTGTAATGTTTATTTTAGTGCTGGTTATCATTGCACTAGTAATCATAAAGCAGTGTATACTGCTTGTTATCATAGTATTGATTACCACAGAGCTAGTTATGATAATGTTGGTTATCACAGTGCTAGTAATCATAATTCGTTTTATATAGTGTTGATAATCTCAGCACTACTGTAGTTATGATAATGTCAATTATCATATTGCTGATTAACATACTTCTAGTAATCATAAAGTTGTTAATACTGCTAGTTATCATAGTATTGATCATCACAGAGCTAGTTATGATAGTATTGGTTATCACAGTGCTAGTAATCATTAAGGCATTTGTACTTTTTCATACAGTAGTACTTATTACAATGCTAGTTATGATAATGTAAACTGTCAAAGTGCTGGTTATCATTGTACCAGTAATCATAAAGTTGCTTATACTGCTAGTTATGATAGTCCTGAATATCACAGTACTAGTTAAGATTAAATTTAACAGTTATTTTAGTGCTAGCTATGATTGTGCAAGTAATCATAAATTAATTTATACTGCTTGTTATCATAGTATTGATTACCACAGAGCTACAGTAGTTAGGATAATGTCAGTTATCACAGTGCTAGTAATCATAAAGCTGTTTTTCATAGTGTTGATTATCGCAGTGCTACTGTAGTTATGATAATGTTAATTATCATATTGCTGATTATCTTATTTCTAGTAACCATAAAGTTGTTTATACTGCTAGTTATCATAGTATTGATCATCACAGAGCTAGTTATGAGAATGTCAGTTATCATATTGTTGATTATCTTACTTCTAGTATTCAAAGTTGTTATACTGCAAGTAATCATAAAGGCATTTATACTTTTTCATAATACTTATTATAATGCCAGTTATGACACTGTCAATTGTCATAGTTCTGGTTATCATTGCACTAGTGATGATAAAGTTGTTTATACTGCTAGTTATGACAGTCTTGAATAACACAGTACTAGGTACTTAACCTAGTGTAACAGTTATATTAGTGCTGGTTACCAGCTCCAACCTTGATCAAACTCACCAGCCTGTTACTTTTTAGTGATCCTAACGACCTTGATTAACTTGTTCAGGTGTGTTTGATTAGGGTTGGAGCTGAACTCTGCAGGAAAATGGATGTCGCAGGAAAAAGTTGAGAACCCCTGCTCTAGATCACAGTACAGTGAATGAAGCAAGGCCAACGTTTGGTGTCTACTCCTTAATGTTCTCCCCTCTCACACCTGAGGGCACCTTAGCAACTTCTGACAAAAAGGTGTCATTGGAAGATGACACTAGTGAAGTCATAAGGAAAGAGTTATCACCGGCCTTCAGCCTCACTCTGTTTGAAAAGTACAATCTTGCTGCCTAATAAATTACCTACACAGTAAATTACATCAGCAAAGCAAAGAGGCCTGGAATGGAAAAGCACTCTTTCAGCCCGCTGCTGAAATAGATGTGCAAAACAGCCATAGATAAGAGTTGTATATCTCCCACCTGAGGCAAGGGACAATGGACTTTACCATGAGAGACAGATCATCAACGAGAACTGAGAGAGTCACGTGTACAACACAGAGAGACGATCCATTTCATCAAAAGAAGTTCATCATGCCTGCTGTCATCATGCACCAAGACTCCTTGTGAATACATGAGCAGGATAAAAGAGGCCTCATTCTTTGAAGAAAGTAAAAAACCTCACTCTTTGTTTATCAGACTCAAAGACAGTAGATAACAAAGCTGGAGTGACTGCATCACAAAGGGAGAAATATCTGTTAAAGGAGGAGCTCACAGAAAAATTAAAACTCTGTCATCATTTACTCACCTTCATGTCGTTTTGAACCCGTACGACTTTCTTTCTTCCGTGGGACACAAAAGGAGAAAGACTGATGCCCATGCACTTTCAATAGGGTACCAGAATTTTAAAGCTTCCAAAAGGATGCAAAAGCTTCATTAAAGGAGAAGTCCACTTCCAGAACAACAATTTACAAATAATTTACTCACCCCCTTGTCATCCAAGATCTTCATGTCTTTCTTTCTTCAGTCATAAAGATATTGTTTTTTTGAGGAAAATATTTCAAAATTAAATGCGGCTTTAAACGATCCCAAATGTGGTTGTAAACGATCCCCACCGAGGAAGAAGGGTCTTATCTAGCGAAACAATCGGTTATTTTCATTAAAAGAAATACAATTTAAATACTTTTTAATCTCAAATGCTCGTCTTGCCTTTCTCTCCATGAACTCTGTGTATTCTGGTTCAGGACAGTTAGGGTATGTCGAAAAACTCCAATCGTATTTTCTCCCTCAACTTCAAAAATCATTTCAAAATCATCCTACATCACTGCAGAAGTACCGACCCAGTCTTTGCAAAGTGAACATGCAAAGAAGATCAAACACCCTTAACAAAAGGTAAAACAGCGATGTAGGACGATTTTGAAGTTGAGGGAGAACATGAGAGATTGGAGTTTTTCTACATACTCTAACTGTCACGATCCGGAACAAAAACAGTCTAAGCAGAGTGAGACAAGACGAGCGTTTGGCATTAAAAAGTATATAAATTGTATTTGTTTTTATTAAAATTACCGATCGTTACGCTACATAAGACCCTTCTTTCTTGGCTGGGATCGTTTACAACCGCATTTGGGATCGTCTGTAGCCACATTTAAACTGCATTTTGGAAGTTCAAAATCGGGGCACCATATCAGTCCATTATATGGAGAGAAATGCTGAAATATTTTCCTCAAAAAAACAATATCTTTACAACTGAAGAAAGAAAGACATGAACATCTTGGATGACAAGGGGGTGAGTAAATTAATTGTTGTTCTGGAAGTGGACTTTTCCTTTAACAGCTCACTGGAGTGAAAATGATCAGTGAAAACCTACTTAAATTTCAGTCTGTTTTTCAAACAAAGCTACCATACTTCAGTGCACAGATTACATGGACTACTTTTATGATTCTTTATAATCCTTTTTTGAAGCTTGAAAGCTTCGGCCCCCAATAGAAAAGAGCGAATGGCGCAGTCTTCAACATTCTTCCTTTTGTGTTCCACAAAAGAAATGAAGTTGGTCACACTTTAGTTTGGAGACCAGTTTTCACTATTAATTAACTATTAATCATCATGCAGAATAAGGCATTAATTTGTGCTTTATAAGCAGTGCTTGAAGTGGGCCGGTACACACCGGTACACAGTACCGGTACTTCTATATTTTAGCCTTTTGCTTTACTCAGCGTCAGTGTCTGGGTGATTAGAAGTGACACTATATAAATCACACTACCTCACCTCTCATCTCCTCAAATCACGCAAATGGAGTCAGTCTACTTCAGGGGTTGTTACCCGATCTCATGAAAGTGCCTATCAATAGCATAATTTTCTGTTTCTATTTAGCATAGGCTACTATTTATATGCAGAAACTGACTTTGACGTATGATACGCAATGGGTAGGATTAGGGGTGTGGGGTAGATGGGTATAATATGCACGCTGAAACTGCATATTATATGCATGTCAAACACATGCATATCCAGTGTTGGGGGTAACGAGAGTTACGTAATCCGATTGCTTTTTTCAAGTAACTAGTAAAGTAACTCATTATTTAAAAGTATCTGAGTTACTTTTTCAAATAAGTAACGCCAGTTACTTTTTTCCCATTTATAGTTTGAAAACTGTCCTGTGCCCATGTTGAGAGATATCAGGAGTAAGATATGAAATGTGAACATTCATTAATTCATCTTACAAAAAACAGATTCAGTATTTCTCAAAACGAATAAAAATAGTGAAATGCAACTCAGAATATGACGCAAACCTGCAATAATTAAATGTTAAATAATGCAAATATCCTTTTTAGTATTTAATCCCATTTTATTAACCAGTGTCTTTGCTGCTGACCTTCGATGAACAATTCAACCGTACTAATAAGCAAAAATTACTCAAGAAAAACTAACATTTGTTCTTTTTTTGTATTGCTGAAAAGTGTCGAACTTTCTTCTTCTGTGTTCTACTGTACAGATGTAAATTTACTTTTCCTTCAGGCTTAGGCTTTTAGTGTAAAAGGGCTTTTACATTTGACAAAAATAAAAAAACAAACAAGCAAGCCCTATCCAGATTTAAAAAGTAACGCAAAAGTAACGTAACACATTACTTTCCATAAAAGGTAACTAAGTAACATAATTAGTTACTTTTTAACGAAGTAACGCAATATTGTAATGCATTACTTTTAAAAGTAACTTTCCCCAACACTGTGCATGCATGCCAAAGTCAATTTTAACATATGAATAGCACACCAAAAAGAAACAGGAAAACATGCTATTGATATGCATTTTCATGAGACCAGGCTCTCAAATCAGTAAATTATAATGAAAACAATACCTTAAAAATGAGAAGAACCAGGTTTTGTGATCACATAATATTAAACCAGTAAACTCATTCTGGAAAGTCAAAGGAACCAGTAGGCGAACAGTAAGTTCAAAACAGCACTAAAGCAGAGAATAGTAACTTGAGTCCAGATGTCATTACATTATTTTTAGCACATATTTGTCTTAGAAGCAGGAGTGTTTTATAATGAATGCTGACAGAAGGTGTTTTAGATACGTGTGGATCCATATAATAGCATATAATCAGAATGGATCCATCCGTAACAGTCAAGGCAGGACATGTCAGGTGCTTATTTGTATTGAAAACATTATTTAATTATTGATTGATTGTTTGTGGCACTACACATTGTGAATTATGAAATTAAAAAGCACGTATTTGTTTTTTAAAGGGGATCAGCATTTCCTTTTTTCTCACTTCAAGCACTGTTTATAAGTAATAATAAAAAGCCATGCATGCTAATAAGCAACTAGTTAAAAATGAGAATTGGTCTTTAAAATAAAGTGTTGCCCTTAAGTCATCGCTCTGGAATGACATGAAGGTGAGTAAATAATTTGTTTATTTTGGGTGAACTGTACCTTTAAAGCACTAGACAGCAGAGAGATTAAATGGAGAGTAACATCTAATATTCCTCATCATCAAATTCTTATAATATCTCAGTTATACCATCTACATTTTCAGCTCTACACTGTAAAAAACAATTTGTTGAGTCAACTTAAAGTAATTTGTTACCTGGCTGCCTTAAGATTTTAAGTTCAGTCAACTCAAAAAAAGTTTATTCAACTTGAAATGTTACATTATACTAAGTGACAACTTAGATATTTGAGTTGAATCAACCTAAAATTTTAAGGCAGCTGGGTTACTTACCCATCTGTTAAGTTTAGCAAACACAAATATCTAAGTTGTTACTTAGTACAACTTAACATTTCAAGTTGACTAAACTTATTGATGACTGAACTTAAAATTTTAAGGCAGCAGGGTAACAAATTATTTTAAGCTGACTCAACAAATTGTATTTTTTATTTTTTACAGTGTACTGAGAAACTTCTGTATGGAAGCTTGTTTCTGCCACTGGAAAAAAAATAAAATTGCGACTTTTTATCTCACATTCTGAGAACATAAGTCAGTATTGAGAGAAAAAAAATGAGAATTATGAGATATAAACTCGCAATTGCAAGAAAAGGCCAGAATTGGGAATTTGTATCGCATAATTCTAACTATAACTTGCAATTTTGAATTTATAACTGGCAATTCTGACTTTATATCACAATTCTGAGAAAAAAGTTGCAGTAGTTGCAAGTTTATCTTACAATTCTGACTTTATAACTTACAGTTACAAGTTTATATCATACAATTCTGACTTCATATCACACAATTCTGAGAAATTCATAATTGTGAGTTTACATCAGCAGTTCTGACTTTATAAATTGCAACTGAGTTTATCACAGTTCTGACTTTTATATCACACAATGAGTTTATATCTTGCAATTTTCACTTTATAACTAGCAACTGTGAGTTTATGTCCCGCAATTCTGACTTTATAACTCGCAATTGTGTTTATATCACACAATTCTGAGAAAAACAAGATAGAAAGTGGCAATTACCTTTTTCATTTTTTATTCAGTGGTAGAAATGGGCTTCCATAATTCTGAGATTTAATGCTAGATATAAAGCTGATATTTAGTTCACTATGTCTCCTGAGTTATGAAAGAGCAGGTTTTCCAATTTTCCACTGGGAGGATGTTATTTATTGGTGCATGTATGCCAATTAACCTAAAAGGAACATATATTTTTGGATGTTTTGAAAAACATGCTCTTGCTAGCTTTGTATCAACATCTCATCAGTGTAAAAAGTGACAGAATCCCATTGTCATGAGATTCCACCTTGTTTTAAAAAGCAGAAAGCATCTGATTATAGCCATGTGCATGTGTTCAAGTGTCTGATGCCAAATCAGAATGGCCGACATCTCATTTGGAGCTTTGTTCCATTTTTTATGGCTTTCTCTCTCTGTGGTGATCCAGACCAGCATTGCATCACTCTCAATTCCTGATAATACTTCACTCCACCTGGAGGGGATAAAGAAAAAAAGCGTGGCCTCTGCCAGGACGCTTTGGGCAAGATTCCACACCCAATATGAACCGAGTCCAACCTGAAGAAAATATCAATAGCGAGTAATTGCTTAAAGACTGCTGGACGCAGTTTTTTGAGGCCCTGAACCAAAACAGTCTTTTCGGGCACCTTTCCCACTGGCTGTGTAAACAGTGTTGGGGTTGCATGAAAGAAGTCAGTTTGAAATGTTTTTGTGCACAGTTCCATGAATGAATTGGGGCAGGCTGGAGCGAAACCTATGGATGTGCTCATGGGTGACATTTGACTATTGAGTCGAGGGGGAGGGGAGCAAGAAAAAAAACAAATATCTTTTTCGGATATGCATCAAAACAAAGCCCTACCACATAGCAACGCACCAAAGCAGTCAATAGAGCGCAATTAAGAATAACTTAAAGAGGTTGCCAACGTTTACCAAACTGTGGACAAGCTTTAAACTCTTGCTGGTGGTTTGAATATGTCGATGATTCTCGTTTTAAGTGTCAGTTGATGGCCTTTTCGATTTTTAACCAGAAATGTGCAAGCTGCTTTTCTGATTTTCATTTAAGTTTTCCATATATTATTTCCGTGTCATTTGAAATGTATCCATTTTGATTTGTTGTTACTATAGGTGAGGCACATAAGGAAAAAAAAAAAAAAACATCAGTTTTCAGACTGTCATAAATCGCATACCATTCATTCTTGAACTTTCTAACGTCCATTACTGGAAATGAAAAATTAGGCTACGGTTGATATGTCCCGATCTCAATTAAGTTTACACACGCTTTTGGTCCATAAACTAGATCTTGCCCGGGACGTGCGCTGTCGATGTAAGTTTGGCAAGGACCGGTTCCAGAATTAAATCACTGAGGCTGCTCTCATATATATATTTTTGTCCCGTTCAGCTTTGGTTGTCACTGCTATTTCGAGAATTAATCCAGCATAAATATGCGGATGTCATTCCCGGAAAATTGCAGCGTGTATGTGTCCAAAAAACGAAAGTTTCATACAAATTCTGAATGGATTATACACTGTAAAAAACAATTTGTTGAGTCAACTTAAAATATTTTGTTACCTGCCTGCCTTAACATTTTAAGTTCAGTCAACTCAAAAAAAAGTTTATTCAACTTGAAATGTTAAATTATACTAAGTTGCAACTTAGATATTTGAGTTGATTCAACTTAAAATTTTAGGGCAGCTAGGTTACTTACCCATCTGTTAAGTTTAACAAACACGAATATCTAAGTTGCTACTTAGTACAACTTAACATTTCAAGTTGACTAAACTTATTTGAGTTGGCTGAACTTAAAATTTTAAGGCAGCAGGGTAATAAATTATTTTAAGCTGACTCAACAAATTGTGTTTTTTGTTTTTTTTACAGTGTAGCCTATATAGAAAGTGTGCAAAGCGTGCTTCCTTTATCACTACTACAAAGCGTCACTCATCGTTATTCATCACGATCTCACAAAGTTCCCTTATAATCAATGAAGCTTTCTAAACTACACATCGCATGAGATGATTCACAAGCGTGCAAAACTGCACTTAAAATCCGATCCGGTGCTTTCAGAGGTAAGTGAATTCTGACAAACTAAAACGTTTCTGATTGGCCATTACGTTCATGAAATCAACATATGTCTGTTATTGGCTACACTGTTTAACGTTGCAAAACACGTTGGATAGTTTGCCAGATCTTCAACTCCTTTTGCTTTTGTGTAAAGGTATTTAGCAGAGTCTAGTACCCCTGTACAACCGGGCCTGGGCTCCAACAGCAGCGGGGCTGACATTAGGGATTCCATGACTAACCATCTAGGTCCAACTGCCCCCCCTTGCCCCCCTAATGTCGCCCATGGATGTGCTATTATTCATGGTGACCACTATAAAAGCGCAGTGCATCTGAGAATGGTTTGCTCGTAAAACCAGACAGTGCACAGACGATGTCATCTAGCTCTGGTAAAAACATAAATGTTTAATAGGAAATTTTCCATTTCCATTCTCTGAACATAAAAAGTGAAAGTTGATGCTTTTCAAACTAATGACGCTAAGGTGTATGTGCTATTTATCTATGGCATTTTGACTCACAACTAGCCTGAAGGCAATGAAACCTGCGGACGCGCATTAAAATTGATGACACCTTTGGAAGTGCAAACTTTTGAACAGAATATGGTAGAAGAAAATGAAATGTTTCATAGTTTCACAGGCAAAAAACATTCGTACCTTATCCCACTGTCTCCCGCGGTCCAGAGTGATTATGATCATGGAGGGGTTGACTAGATATCCATCACTGTTGAAGGAGAAGTCAGTGTTCTCCCACGACACATTCAGCATATGCCTGTGAAAACAGTCAGACAAATGTTTATATTAACATCAAGTCATATCAATTTTGATTCAAGGATATGAGTAAAAAAGAATGAAAGCAAGATATTACGTCTTGAGGGTCCAAAACAATTCACTGTGTGATCAGAATGTACACTGTAAAAAACAACTTGTTGCATCAACTTAAAATAATTTGTTACCCGGCTGCCTTAAAATGTTAAGTTCAGTCAACTCAAAAAAGTTTAGTCAACTTGAAATGTTAAGCTGTATTCAGTGACAACTTAGATATCTGAGTTCATTCAACTTAAAATTTTAAGGCAGCTGGGTAACAAGCCCAGCTTTTAAATTTAACAAACCAAATTTTTTGTTTAGTCAACTCAAATATCTAAGTTGTCACTTAGTACAACTTAACATTTCATGTTGACTAAACTTATTTGATTTGACTGAACTTAAAATTTTAGGGCAGTGGGGTAACAAATTAAGTTGACTCAACAAATTGTGTTGTTTTTTTTGTTTTTTTTTTTAAACAGTGTAGTTAAAAAGCTACCTTGTCTTATGACGAAAACGTAGCTGTTGGAGCTTTTCCGCAAGACACGAAATACGTACCAATAAGTACATATCACTGCAGTTTCTACAGAAATGAACACTAGAGGTGGTAAAACAGCGAGCACTTTTATCGTTTTCATACACTGTTTCGATTACAGCTCCATATGTGTCGCTTTCCAGGCGTAACAAGCTTGCTCAGTAGCTCAGCTGGCACATAATTCGACTTGAATCCTTGGGTACGAATCCCGTTAAAAACATGACTAATGATGAAAGAGCTGAAAGATGAGAGATTGAAAAACAAGCTAAAACGGCATGTTTGCGATTGCGTTTTTTACACCACATCCGCTTTTATTTATACTATTGCTTTAGGTGTGATGCAGATGGGATGTTATTTAAAAATGTCACAGAGCATTAGAGTTATAGCTACACTCGATGGACATTTCAAGCCAGAACTGTGGTGACACGTACAAAACCAACATCACATAAAACGTACCATATGTATGTTCCTCTGTTCTGGGGACAAAAACGAACACTCTTTAGTGCCACTAAGTGGACATTTCACATTGAATATGTCACGAAACACGTGGCGCTACGTATTTCACGTCTTGCGAATAAGCTCCCACAGGTATGTTTTTGTCATGAAATCAGAATGTTAAAAAAACAATTCAAGTTCTGAATGCAAAAAAAAATCCATTTGTGTTTATATATATATATATATATATATAGCACACAAGCAAGAGTATGTGATATTAACTTTATACAATAGTGAAAAAATGTTATGTTGAGTGAGTTACATTTTAGACACAATATTGTCTGTTTTTTTCTGTTTCGCTAACTAAAATACTTCCAAGAGCCAGAGCAGGATGATGTCAGAACAACACTGTGGTGTTTGATTCCTAAATGAATCTGTTTTTGAATTAATCATTTGAGTCAATGATTCAATAATCCATTTATAAAGACAGTCACTTACTTTGTTTCTAAATGAATCAGCTGTTTTGAACAAATTGTTTGAATGAATGATTCAATAATTCACTCATTAAGATGGGGGATTGCCGCCATCAGTATCCTATTTATTTATTTATCTATGACAAGCTTAAACCAGCCATGATACCAGTGAAAACACAAACTCAGCAAAATATTGCTCATCGTTATCGTAAAAAAAATAAAATAAAAAAATACTAAAATATAATTTCTGCCAATATCGCATACCCCTACTTAGTAACCACACAACAATGCACAAAATACCTCCTACAATACACTGGCAACTGCATAGCAACACACAAGAACCATTCCGAATATCGTAGCAAACTGAAGAGTAACACACTAAAACTACACAGAACTTGCTAGCAACTGCATACACACTATAAACCACTTTGGAACATCCTAACAACACAGCACAGTCTATCCAGACTCTGTTGTGTGTACAAGTTTTCAAGACACTTTTTTTTAAGAAAGTTTTTTTTTAATTTATTTATTTATTTATTTTTGCCTCTCTGGGTTTCACAACATCCTGGTAATTACTCATGGGCTTTGCAACTTTGCAAACCTATTCTGCTGAAACAAATTCCCACAGCTACAGAAAACACCAAAACCATGCCAGCGCATCCACCTCAGTCTCCCAGAGGACACTCCACTGGAACCATCCACATCAAGCTGCTTCCAAACGCAAGGACAGACCTTAGCATGGAGCAGAACCTGATCACATGATCACCATTGGTGTGCAGTGGTGTTCTGAAATGAGGGGGCAAAGTCTCATTTTTTTTTTTTAAATCAAATGTAAATTCATGTCCCAGTCACATTTTCTTGGTTAAATAAACATTACTTACACTATCAGAAAAAGAAAAACAATTCTAGTTTATATTTTTTACTTTAACATTGTGATCATTATTCTATTTATTAAAGCCAGATATAATCATTTTACATTTATTTCAAAATAAAACCTCAATGCCGTAACAGTTATAACAATATATTTTATTTCTGAAGTTATGTTCAGTTATTCTTTTCTGATCATCAGTGATCAAAGCTCTGTAAATATTGGTCACAGACAATGAGATTTATGTTAATTTTCACCAAGCTGATTACTGACTCAAAACTCCCACAGACCATGTTTTCTTCTTTTTTTTATTTTTGTACTACAAATGTTTTTCTGATCCAATATTTTGAGGAGACACTGCCTCCCTTGCCTCCTCTGAGGAAACGGTAGGGGTTTGAAAAATCATTAAGCATGTAATACAGCATGTAAGAATATAAATGATAACAGTATCATTTATATACCTTGCTGAAGTTTCTAAATGATCTGACTTTTAACCCACTGAAAAATAAAATTGGTGCAAAAATATAAATATATTGAAATGAACCAAATCTAGAGGTGGCTTTTTTGTAATTTGGGCTAATAAGAATACACCTAGAAATCATGCAGCACAATTTATCAACCACACAACAACAAAACAAAAACTCCTATAAAATCCTAGCAATTTCAAACAACATAGAACTTATTCTTTTGATCTGGTCCTATATGAAAATGTCTAGTGACCATACAGAGCACCCTAGCAAACGTATAGCAGCAATGTGCTAAAACTCACGCAGAACATCTTAGCAAGCATATAGCAACACCCTGGCAACATCCTAGCATCCTGGCATTGTGTTTTGCAAAGGCAAACAGCTAAAATCCATTTGTAAACATTGTTACCTGCATAATTCTCCAGCTCATTTCTTGTTCCTCTGTTTGTTCTCCAGACAGATTTTGTGGTTTGTGTTATATTTTGTCTGTCTCAGTAGAATATGAATTGACGATTTTAACTTTTGTCTTTTATATTTGGTCATAAACTTAAATTCTCTCCATTAGAGACATCAGAAGTGCGATTTCTCATCAGGATACAAACCAAACTGGCACTGGTATTATTATCGTAGCTGATCAGCTCAAGTTTCCCAGCACCTCAGATCAAGTGGAATACATCATCAGAACAAACTCAATTAGCGCTTTGATACACTTTTGATACTGAACATTGCATCACGGCTCACGTTATTGAAAACATTTGCTCTTATGCACAAAGCATTAATAAATCAGATAATTGCAGCCACATGATTCATTGTGCAGCATAATTCGGACTTGCTGTGGGTGGGATATTGGACAGCCTTGTCTCATCTACACACCTCACACACACACATATACACATACAGTGTCCCAGCGGAGGTGATGAAAGCCCCCTGAGTATTATGGGCACGCTCAAGTGTCATCTGTGTGAAAAGCCAACGTAATCTGATAATCTGCTCTAATCTCATTAACAGGTAAAATGACTTAATCACAAGAGCATTAAAATCAGACTTAATTAAAAACGGCCAATCAATAATGAGGGTGACTCTTCTGGATCGAGATAGTTTCAGTGGCATTTTATCTGTATGCCCTAAAACTGAATGAGTAACGAGAAAATGAATCTTCTGAAAAGCAAGATTATATTGTCAGAAAGTCATGCTACTATGGGAATGTTCATGTGAACAGCTCTGTTCCAAAATCTAGAGAGCTGCCTCACTGCCTAAAAGGCAGCAGCTTGGACAGTGCTGGTTTAAGACACCTAAGCTGGTCTCCCAGCCTGGCCAAGCTGGTGTTCTGCTGGTCTTAAATGGTTAGACCACAAAGAGCAACCCAAGCAGCTGAAGAAGTTGTCAAAACCCCTTTAAAGGTGACCTATTATGTCCCTTTTTATAAGATGTAATAAATCTCAGGTGTCCCCAGAATGCATCTGTGAAGTTTCAGCTCAAAATACCCCACAGATCATCTATTATTTCATTTTGAAAATGCCTATTTTGAGTGGAAGCAGAAACACACTGTTATTGTGCATGTCTCTTTAAATGCAGATGAGCTGCTGCTCCCTGCCCCACTTTTCCAGAACAGGACTGTGCCTTTACACCTCATACCTCAGACACTTTGCTAAAAAACATCTGTTTGGTTTTGATTATCTTGTCTATCACGCTAAAATCATGCACTTTAAAACGTTTAAAATTTTGATAGAGGTTGACGGAAATAGCCTTGTGGTTAGCGACATATAGTGCATCGTGCTGCGGGCGACCTGAGTTCAAATCCCAGCTCGTGGACCTTTCCCGATCCCACCCCCTTCTCTCTCTCTCCCACTTCGCTTCCTGTCCATCTACACTTGTTCTATCCAAACAAAGGCATAAAAACGCCAAAAATAAATTTTAAAAAAAAATTCTGATGGAGGGTTTTTTGACTGGTTTTAGCAATATGTTTAAGGAAGGTGGAGCTTGCCTGTGTGTTATGTAGCCTCATATATAAATGATTTAGAATGCTCTACATAGGAAGCAACTAAAATAGCGTTTTGAGGGAGAATCAAGTCACATCTGATTTCACAGAATTTGAATTAGCATGTTGCTAAGCTAATGAACAAAGCCTAGCGAGCTGCCTCACTGTCTACAAAGACAACTGCTTTCTGAGACTGTACGCTAACTGTCATGTAGCCTCATTGTAACTGATTTTAAACATTCTACATAGGCATAGCAACTCATATAGTGCTTTGGGGGAGAATCAACACACAAATGATTTTGAGTTTGGCATTTCCTGGTAAAAAAAAACAAACAGCATATGCTGGTAGGTATGTTTTGATGCTGGGATGCTGGTTAGGTAAGTTTTAATGCTGGTTTAAGCTGGTCCTTAAGTTGCTAAGCTAACAGTGCATCACTCTCACTCAATAGAGTGTTTGCACTTACGTCATGATTTGGTCAGTTACCTTGATGCGCGGCCATATTGGCGATACTCAGATATAAACAACAGCATGAATTGCATGGGTAACGTACTACTGAATACTTTTTTTCTGCTCATTTATGCTGTCTAAACCACAGAAAAAAATGTGTGGAAGCTGCTAAATCATATAGCGAAGGACTTAGTAAGCAGGAAAGGGTGCAATATTTTGACAAACTGAAGTTTATAGGTGGTAAAGATATTAGCCTAATATTTCACCTAACTGACTGGAAATGATTAGACCAAACACAAATGTTGTCAAGATTCTTGCCCTAGAAATCCTGGTTCAGTTTGGCCAACAACGCCTTTTGTTCTTCAGACAGTTTCTTTGCACTCTTCTACTTTTATAACTTTTGGCAGTCTGTAGTACTTCAAATGTTTTTCCTGGTCCGACTGATTAGTACAGCCCAAAACATGACAATAATTGACCATTTTCAGCAGCAATAATCAGCAAAAGTTTTGTTTGGTTCAGTGGCACTGTTTACATTCAGTGCCGCCAATATGGCTGATTGATAGCGCATTGTGAAAACACTCTATCAGCACAAAACCACATTGTGCACTTAAATATTAGGTAAAAGAGTTCATTTTTAATTAAACATTAGCAGGTTTTAGCTGATTAAAAGTGGTCTTTCAGCCTGGCCAAGCTAGTTAGCTGGATTACGTCAGAAGTCAGCTCATCTCCCAGCCTGACCTGTTGAAAAGAGTCCAAAACCCCTTTAAAGACCTGCCAACAGATCAACCTGACCAGTGTGGGGTCCAGCTAACACCAGCAAACTAGCTTAGGCTGGTTTAAGTTTTTTTTTTTCAGCAGGGACTGAACCATAAGTAATCTATAATTTTATGTTATACACTGTTTGAAACGCCCTAGAAAAATTTTTTTTTTTTGACAATACTGGCATGAATCCTTTTTAATTTGTGATAATTTAGCACTGATAAGGGACAACACAAACTACGAAAACATATTTTATTTAAACAGTTTATACATAGAAAATTCATCAATTCATCAAAATATCCAGCATTAGCAGCTATTACAGCTCTGCATAATCTGGGCCTAAATTCATTGTATTCTAAACTTAATTGGCAATCAATTGTTGATGCTTTTAAGGTGTGCTGACCCAAAAATCTTTTAAAAACCTGGGCCAAGTTTAAACCAGTAACCAGGCATCACAGCATGTCTGACTTTGACATGTATATATTGCCATTATTATGTAATCAAACTGAAAATTGTTATTGCTGGTCTTCAATGATAATGTCAAGTTACTTTAATGTATTTGCACCAAAAAATGATAAGGTTTTATGCTGATATTGTCCAAAACCACACTTTGCCAGGGGTGTTTCCAAACTTTTGGAGGGCAGTGTATGTTTGTTTATAATCAATATTTCTCTCACCTCATCCCCGGTTTTGCTTTTATTTTCCCACAAACCACGTAGCAACGCATTATGGCATTGCTTTCTCCACAAAGAATAAATATGAAGCTGCTTTACAAATTGGCTAAAATGAGGCATTTTAGGAGGCAACATAAAATGACTTCATTTTGAAACCTGAACCTGGATAGTTCTGGTCCTTGATTCTAAGCCGCGTTCAAAGCTGTTGTAAATTACTCTACAAACATACACCTTTGTTTACGTCTGTGTGTTGCTCTGCAATCACTTTGTTGCAACCACAACTGTTTCTGAGGAACTACATTGCTTGGTGAAAGAATAATGCTTTTATTAATATCACTACACTTTATTTGCTCGGTTTATTTTTTGAGACCTTACTTAGGCTCCGCGTCGTGCCTAACGCCCCTTAGCTGTTATAAATTCACTGTAAACCACGGCTTCTTGGGGCTTATTGCTTTATTTTGTTACGTTACTACAAAAAAGACTTCCTAATTAGTTTTTAATTAGTTCTTTTTGGATTCAGTGAATTTTTTAAACAAGATAAATTTACCTGAGAAGCAACCGCATAAAATATTGAGACTTGTTTATACAAGTCTTAAAGGAACAGCTTTTCATTTCACAAGATGTTTAATTGATGGACTGGAGTGGTGTGGATTACTAATTGTGATGTTTTTATCAGCTGTTTGGATTCTCATTCTGACAGCACCCATTCACTGCAGTGTATTCATTGGTGAGCAAGTGATATAATGCTAAACTTCTCCAAATCTGATGAAGAAATAAACTCATCTACATCTTGGATGGCCTGAAGGTAAGTACATTTTCAGCAAATGTTCATTTTTGTTAGCTATTCCTTTAATCTGCCAGTGCACTAAGACAAAATATATTCATAAGTTTTAATATTTTACGCAGTGTCACTTCTCAAGTACAGCACATGTGTATTGTTTTAATGAAATATTTTAACTTGAAAATGAAACAAAAATATTTGAAACAAATAGGATTTTTGCTCTGTATGAACTTTCATTCAAAGATTCTACAAAAAATCTTTTTATGTATCAGTATACATGTTGGGAATGACATGAAGAAGCTTAACTCTTTTGATAATGGTATAAAACCCACCTGTGGTATTTTATAGCAATACACACACACACATTTACAGATTTCCCATGTGATTTACAACCCAGTGACCTTGGGCTGCACCAAACACAGAGCACCTTTCTCTGCCTCGGCTGCTCAAACTCTGGCCCCCATTGGATGATTAAAACATTTTCTGACGAAATAGGATTTGTTGTGTTCCCTGGCACAGATGGCACCAGATTGCTCTTTTGGGCAGCCCTGGCAAGAAAGGGCACATCACACGTTATATCTTCGCTCTGATCCCTGTATCTAAATCCGGATGGCACAGACTGGGCAATGTGCAGCAAAGTGAGTACCCTGCTTTTTGGCCCTGCGACAGAAAACTGCTGGCAGAAGTTCAAACTTTCCTGTCACTTTATATTCATCCACCTTAATTCTGCTTACGTGATCCGGTTGGGTCAGGTAAATCCAAAGGTTCTTGGGAGTTTCTGTAACCTTATTTTGGATTTCATAACATGGCACATTTGTACATGTACATGATTTCTCAACATCCTCCATCTGTTGTCCAAAATACCATGGCTGCATCTGAATTTACTTAGTGTTCCAACTATATTAGGATTAGTGCATCCCAAATCAAAGTCCGATGAAATTTCATTTTATTTCTGTTGGACATTCTATTACCTACTTAATTTCTATTACCTATTTTGGTAGACTTTAAGTATATGGCCCCCTTGCACTACAGAAAAGGACTTTGTTATGCCAAAATACCAATAAATGTGTGGACAAAGCTCCTACTGTTGTTTTTAATAGGGGTGTACAATATGTACTATTTTGATTATTTTCCAATATTAAATGCTTTTAATTTATTGGTATTCAATATTTGTGTTAATTTTTCCTATTTACATTTAGATTACGTCAGCCATTATCCAAAGCTCACTTAAAAGCTAATCTTTAAAAACACTTATAATATATTAACACAGTTTAATGCAATCATTACAAATGTACAATTTTTCATATCCATTGTATATATTATATTGATTCTTAAATCAATTTTGTTTTTGTGCTTTTTATTAGGGATGCAATGATATAAAAATTCTGGTCTATAATGGTAATTATTTTCATGTTATGGCTGATTTTTTAATTCTATTTTATCTGAATAAAATAATAATAATATCCAATAAAATTATTCATGTATAAATAATGATCGATTGATTAATTAATTAATAAATTAATTATATGATAATACAATTTAATAATATAATATTATTATTATTAATATTATTAATATATAATATTATTGTATTTCAACATAATTATGTTATTCAATTATATATATATATATATATATATATATATATATAATAACAATAAATACATCAAAATACTGTTATTACATTATTAATATGAAATAATAATTATTATAATCATTCATAATATTAAATTGATTATTATATTATTTGTACATAACAATGATTTTTATTTTTTGTGCTTTTTTATTTATTATTAAATATTATTCCTAGTACATATATATTTTATACTTATATTTTAATATTACTATGTATTGTTTTATTTACAAAGAATCTTATATTTATATGTTATATATATATATATATATATATGTGTGTGTGTGTGTGTAATAGCATATAAGAATTGTACCAAAATACTGTTATTAAATTAGTAATTAATCATTATTTATACATTAATCATTTCATTAGGTATTATTATTATTCAAACAAAACTATTAATATTATC
This sequence comes from Labeo catla, assembly GCA_012976165.1. Lineage (NCBI taxonomy): Eukaryota > Metazoa > Chordata > Actinopteri > Cypriniformes > Cyprinidae > Labeo > Labeo catla. Next base: position 155,398 of record VONZ01000099.1, read on the forward strand.
TTTTTTTATTTATTATTATTTACACAAAATAGTCTAAATATAATAAATATTATCTATCTATCCATCTATCTATACATTGAATAACATAATTATGTTGAAATATAATTATCATATAATTAATTAATTAATTAATTAGTAATTTATTGGATAATATTATTATTTTATTCAGACAAAATAGTATACCTTTTTTTTTTTTTTAATCTGCCATAACATGAAAATAATTACCATTATAGACCAGAATTTTAATATCATTGCATCCCTAGTTTTTGAATTTATAAATCTTAAAGGGGAAAAAAAAACATTTTGTTTTAATGTACTCCCCTCATGCTTTTCCAAACCAGTATGCATTTATTTCTTCTGCAGCACATGAAAGAAGATTTTAAATAACGCTGGTAACCAAACAACATATGGGCAAATACATACACTGGAACTGAAACTGTTTGCTTGCCAACATTCTTTAGAATATTTTCTTTTCTATTCCACAGAAGAAATTGAGTCATACATGTTTGGAATGACATGATGAAAGTTCATGATGACAGAATTTTAATTTTTGGGTGAACTATCACTTTAAGGATAATATCTCAACCACTAGCAGCACCAAAAAAAAAGCACCCACCTGTAGAGAGTGTCATTGGCGAATGGCCGCACCGGACTCTGACAGTCCATGTGTCCGTCGGGAATAAAGCCTCTCTGCTTGCGGAAGCTCTCCACTCCTTTCACCACGATGGCCACACCATCCCTGACCCTGTTTCTCAGGCTCATCTTCCAGCGATCGGTGATAATGCTGATCAATCCAACGGGGAAGCTGTCTGGGGGAGGCATATTGGGGTTTCCCACCGCAAGGCTGGGGATAAACCAGATGTACCCCGGACCCACCAAACCCACTTCCCTGGCCATGCTGAAGAGGTACTGGGCCTCGTCGTGCGAACAGTACACCAGCAGCACCTGCGCGTCGATCTGCTGAAGTAGGCGGCGGGCACGGAGGTCGTTCATGCCGTCGGCCGACATGTCAAACGTCAAGATGTCCTGCAACTCCCAGAGGAAGTAAGACGTGTCAATAAAGGAGTGGATGTAGTCCACATAGGTGTCGTAGCCCGGGTACATACTGGTCACCACCACAAAACTGTCCCAGTTGTACTCCTCCATCACCTTGAACATCCCGTTGATCTGCTGCTCGATGGAGGAGCCCAGCTGGAGGAAGGTAGAACCGTCACCCTAAGAGAAAGACAGCAAAGTGAGACTTCATTTAACTTTATTAAATATTATTAATTATGTGCAATTCAGTTATTACTGTATTGTAATATATCACTGTTTGTGTGTGTGTTAATAATTAGGTTAAATTATAATATTAAAATATTGTTCTATTATTAGCATTATTACTCCATAAAAAATCATTATAATTGATAAAATATGAAAAGTATTAAAATTATATTTTAATAACTATTTTTACTAATGTAATAAATATTAATATAATTATTAATTAATATAATACAGTATAACTTATAATAATATAACTTAATTGTTTATTATATATAATATGATTATTATAATTTATAAAATATTAAAGCTTTTATAATAGTATGTAATACTCCTCATACGACTACACATATAACTAATAATTGTTGTTGCTGCTATTAATGTTATATATATATATATATATATGAAATATATTTAAATATAATAACAGCGTAAATTAAATGTGGTACTTTTTACAATAATCATTTTTGGCATCATCATCATCTAAATAAATAACAACATAACATAATTATTATATATAAATATAAATGATAAATTATTATAATATATAAAACTAAATAAAGCTAAAATAATTATATGTACTACTACTAATATTATTGTTATAACTGTATACACATGAATATATATTAAAAAATAATAACTAGAGCATATAAATTAAATATTAATATATTTATCATTTTATAGTATTTTTCAACATAATCATGTCATCATCACCTAAATAAATAACATTACATAATTATTATAAATAAATATCAATGATAAATTACTATAATAATAAAATGAAATATAATAAAATATAAAACATTTTTTAATTATTATGTACTACTACTGCTGCTAATATTACTGTTATTATTTATTGTTTTTTATGTAAATTTACATTTATGAAATATAGCATATAAAATTAATATATTTGCTATCATTTTTATAGTATTTTTAACATAATCATTTTTGTCATCATCATCATCTAAATAAAAAAACAATACAACATAATTATTACAAATACACATAAATATTAAAGGATAAATTATTTATAATGTAATAATATAATGTAATATAATATATAACATAATGTAAATGAAACATTTTAATATAATGAAACATTTTATAATTATATCTACTACTACTTCTATTATTGTTATCATTATTATTATTATTATTAATTTATATATATGAATATATATTTATATATAATAACTATAGCATATAAATTCTTAATATATTTACTATTGTTTTATAGTATTTAACGTAATCATCTTTGTTATCATTATCTAAATAAATAACAACATAACATAATTAATTATAAATGATAAATTTATAAACAAATTTACATTTTTATAGTTTATATATATTTTTATATTTATAAATTATAAATGAATATTATGATAAATTATAATATATAAAATATAAAACATTTTATTATTATATGTACTGCTACTGCTACTACTACTACTAACATTATTATTATTACTGTTGTTGTTGTTGTACTTTTATTGTAGTATTAATAGCATTAAATATTTAAATATAACAACTATTACATATTACTATAGCATGCTAACTACTAAATATTAATATTAAATTTACTATAATTTTAAATTAATATAATAATCATCATTTAAATATACACCACCATAACTTCAGTAATATTGAATCCAAATGATATTCATTTGCAGGTGTCTTCTGTGTATCGACTGTTTAAAATAACTTTGAATGCAGGTCATCCAATTAAATTATTTTATAAATGTTCTTTAATTGTGCTTAAAGTGGCACAAAATAAAGCACACCCTGCAAATGAGGTTACAATAAAATCTTTATATGGCAATTAAAAAGTCATTGCCTATAGCCCGTAATCACATTCTTCAATATTATTCAGGTGAAATGTGTTTTGACTTTGCGGCTGCATATTTTATCATCCACGCATAACAATTTAATAATTTTAAAACATAATAGCAGTGATAAAATTGTCTCCAAGCTTGATTTAGTGTAGACCACAATGACCACAATTACTTCTACAGTCTAAAATACCAGCTATCATCATGCATAACTGTCTATACTGTCAAATATCCAACAAAGTTCTGACTGTCTGAACATGACATTTAATCATCCACAAGAGAACGATTGCAAACATCTCAGATAAACAGAAGCCCCTAGATCTATTTAGTGAGTATAAACAGCATTTAGCATTTTAGAAAGAGTACGTGGGGACCGAATCTAACTCTGAACGAGTTTTTATCAAGTAGATGAAGGCCAACAGCTATACCGTGAGAGGATTTTATATTGAACCGCGTCCTGAGAGAGGCTTTGAGCGTTACACAGTGATGTCCTTCAGACAAAAGCACTGGGAAAGTAGGGTAAGCCTGTTCATTAGGCTGGGAACGGGAGACGTTCCCGTTTATTCCACCTGTTCGCTGACCCCTTTAACTGCTCTAAAAATCACAGTGCTTGAATGCTTCTGTCATTGAACGACCATTGCATTTAAAAAAGTACAAGGTGTGACACCAAGAACAGTTAGAGCAATATAATGGGTTAGGTATTTATAAGCTGGTCTCATTACAAAATTACAAGCCAGCAATGGTACTGCAGGGGGTCAGAACATTTTGACAGGACCTACCTCAATATTTATCATAAGTATCTGTGTTAAACCACTGTTCTAAAGACTTTTAAATCACCTTATCAATGGTGGCCGATTTCAACTGAAGATAAGAAGAAACCTGACAGAATGACTACAGTGAAATGTTATTGATTCTGATACTTTTTTTTATACAATTTGTATTTTATTTGCAATTTTCAAAACTAATTATTTGCATCTTATTTGCATTAAGTAGCCTGATTATTGTAGCTATAATACCATGACATTTGGCCAAGTGCTGTCTCAGCTATGGCAGGGGTTTTCAAAAAAAATGACTCCCGAAACTGATGAACCTGCCCTGTGATTGTAGACTTAAATCAAAATATGGACTTGTCTGTGAATATTAAGCCACAAACCACTATTTAAACATGAATCCTTTTGAAAAAAACTGTCGTCACATTATATAAACAGACAAGCTTAAAGGTCTTCATAGCAACCTATAAAAATAAAAGTTTAGTTTAACTTGAAGAAACTGTCACAAAAATATGCTACTTAATGTAATGATAGTACTACAACTCTTAATAAAATTATTATTAAAACATTATTTACCAGAATTTATTTACCAGAAAAAGTGTAAATAAACAACACAGTATTTCTGGAAAAATATATAAAGAGGTTTTATATATATATATATATATATATATATATAAATAAGCAATTATATATATAAGCAATTATTTAGAATTATTAAAATTCTAAAATAATTATGATTATTAAAATTTTATGAAACCATTAAAATGGAATCCAGAAAATTAATGGAAAAAGCGGAATTTGGAAAAAATAAAACTAAATTTGAGAGGGCCTTAAAAATGTACGTTTTGTTAAACTTTTTAATAAATTGCTGTTAAATTGTGTAAGTTTCATGATTTCAATTAATTAGATTATTTTTTGATTAATTAAAGTTATTTTAACCATTAAAACAGAGTCTAGAAAAATTAGAACTGAAAAAAAAAATGGAATCCAGAAAAATTAAAACAGGGGAAAAAAAATATGGAAAAAAAATTAAATGGAATTTGGAAATAAATAAATAAATAAATAAATAAATAAATAAAACGGATAAATAAATACTTTTCATACTCGACCAGAAAAACCTCCTTATAAAATATAAAGGCAGGTCATATATTTTTTATATATTTTATATATAAAGGTTATATATTTTCATGTATGAAAAAAACATGTTGTTTGGTAAAAAATAAAATAAAATAAAAATCTGCCTTACACTTAAAAAAAAATGTTTACAAACCATTTTCGCTTAAAAATTACTAGTAAATGTAACAACTATTTTAAGACTGAAATATTATGTAAAACATATTCAAACAATCTATGTTGTTTTACCAACCTGAAATATTTTTACAGTGTATGTTGCTATTGTAATTTGCAAAACACAAGTTGACAGCGTACAGTATCATTGTAGATGCATAAAAGATAAAAAGTAATGAGAAATATCTTCAATTCCATGCAAATTTCTTTGCATGGCACATTTTTTGATAGATAGATTCTAGCAATAGCCAAGAATACATTGTATGGGTGAAAATTATTGATTTTTCTTTTATGCCAAAACTCATTATGATATTAAGTAAAGATCATGTTCCATTTAGATATTTTGTAAATTACCTACTGTAAAAATATCAAGACTTAATTTTTGATTAGTAATATGCATTGCTAAGAACTTCATTTGGACAATATTTTATTTTATTAAATATGTGATTTTCTTGATTTTTTAAGTATGTTGATTTTTTGGCACCCTCAGATTCCAGATTTTCAAATAGTTGTATCTCGGCCAAATATTGTCCTATCCTAACAATATCAATGGAAAGCTTATTTATTCAGCTTTCAGATGATGTATAAATCTCAATTTAAAAAAACTGACCCTTATGACTGGTTTTGTGGTCACATATTTTAGCAGCTGATCGACACAAGAAGCAAGCCTTAAACACTCATGCACTTTGATGCTGGATGCTGTAATAGCTGTACTCTGATCATGTTATGTTAAAAAAAGCCCTGAATGCTAATTCACTATTTACAAAGAGACTATTTACCAAATGAGAAAAGAACATAATGTGGCAAACACTCCAAATCGCTCTTATGTGAAATGCCTCTGAATAGCGAACAGACGGCAATGGTACATTGCATTGCATAATGATGATAATGCATTGTCGGCGGAGATTATGCCAAGCTTATTTCATCTTAAATGTAATCTTTCTCTCTCTGCTCTCACCCGTATGCAGTGTAATTGGCTGTGAGTGTGAGCATGCATATTGCTTAAAATTTAGCTGGTAACTCAAAGAACTTGGCAACCACTCTGTCTCCGCCTCGTTTTGCTGACATCATGAGCCGTATCTAAACGCAAAGCTTCAGAAAGGATTACCACCCTCTAAGATTACAGACACTGCAGAGAAACACTGATTAGTTCACCAACAGATCCTGCACCGTATTAATGTGTTAACAGATTTTGTGCATGTCTAACCCAACAAACATTAAATGTCATGTTATCCATGTTATCTGTAAACACGCCAATTTCGCTCTCTACAGGACGGACACTAATTCTACATGCTATGGAGGTAATGTGTCATTTTGCAGCACAGACATTTGCAGCTTTGCTAAGACTTTAGACTTACAATTTCCATCTGTTGGATTACAAAAAATGCAAAAAAATAGACTTACAGAAGGAAGTACCTAAGCCGTATCTACAGACCAGAATACTAAAGAGACACTGAAGAGTCACCCAAAACACATAATGATGAGCTACAGCTACACAGTAATACCCTGGCAAGCACCCATTACATCCTAGAGCCATTAAGGCACACATTCACATTCCTTCAGAAACTCACTGCTTTGATCATTCTTGTGATGTAATTGTTTAGAGCATTGCTATAACAATTGAAAAGTTAGAAACAGGGGGGAATATTATATTATGTACAGCATTAAAGTTTGCCCTCAACCAAAACTATGTGCTCTTACCCGTTAGATTTATCTAAAATGAATTATATCTTATGTTTAACTACTACAGAGACAATCAGAGCCAGTGGCAAATTCCAGAAGATCTGGCTGAGGTGAGGCTGTTCTCGGTGGGTTCATGAGTACTGAGCGGCCGCTGATGCCCTGCAGCTCACATCTCCGAAAACATCAAAGCAGATTTTGAAACAGATGTTATCTTTATAACAAACCACATATCTGAAACAAGTACATTCTCGCCTAAAAAACTACATTTCATTACACAAAAACAGCATTATTTATAAAATTATAGTAGATGTGGGTTCCTGTCATGACACTCGCTGTGAGAAATACAGCAAGCGGAGTCATACAAACAATGAAACTGTTGGAGTTCTGATATTACTAGAATATCGCACTCCCCTCAGCCAATCAGATTCGAGTACCCGAGGAACTGTTAAATAAATAAATAAATAAATATAAAAGTTGAAACGATTGGAGATCCAATAACACTAGAATATTGCACACCTCTCAGCCAATCAGATTTGAGTACCCGAGGAACTGTTAAATAAATAAATAAATAAATAAATAAACATAAAAGGTGAAACAATTGGAGTTCTGATATCACTAAAATTTCGCACTCCTCTCTTTTATTGTGCCTTTATTTATCTTCGCTATTTTTTCTTTTCTTTTTAGCATTTTACTCTTGTTCTAGACCCAGATATTTAAATATCTTAAAATATTATAAAACTATGCAAATCCATAAAAAATACGGTAACACTTTACAATAAGGTTCATTAGTTAACATGAGTTAACTAGTTTAGTTAACATGAACTAAGAATGAACAATACTTCTACACCATTTATTAATCTTAGTTAATGTTCACTTCAGCATTTACTAATGCATTAATAAAATCGCAAGTTGTGTTTGTTAACATTAATTAATGCACTGGGAATGAACATGAACTAACAAAGAATTACTGTATTTTTTTTTTACCTACATTAACAAAGATTTAAAAAATAGTGTAATAAATGTATTGTTCATTGTTTGTTTATGTTAGTTAATACATTGACTAATAATAACTAATAGAACCTTATTGTAAAGTGTTACCAAAATATATACTGTATATATGATAATCTAAAAATAAAGAAATACCTGTATACAAACAAGATTAATCTGTGAAAATGGTTTATATTTGTCCCACAATTTTTTTTTACAATTTACAATAAAAAAACTGTCTGGTTCACAGTAAAAAATATGGTAGCAACATTTTAGATTTTATGGATTTAACTTGAATTTACATTTAAATACCGTAATTTCATTAAACTGACATAATGTTAATATACCAACCATTCACACAAACACTAAACATCATCATGATAATACACTGAAATAATGCATTAAAATTTAATTTAAAGGGGTGATCTAATTTTTTCGAGGGTTGACTGTGTTTATGGGGTGCAAAGCAACATGTCTTCATGCTTCGTTTTTTAAAAACTATATATTTTTTTAAATATTTGACTTTTATTTTATACTACCTTTCAGCTAGCATAAAAGCCGATCAATTTCCTGTTATTGTGTAGGCCCTCCTTCAGAAGTTCGCAATGGGCTTTGATTGCTTCGCTGGCTGAGTGTGTTGTGATTGGCCAAACCGCCTCTAGTGCACATCTAAACGTCCCGCCCCTCACCAGCGGCATGTGCTCTGGTTGTATTGTAAACAATGGCGTTGTCTATATTGCTCATCAATTTGAGACCGAATGAGATGCAGAGGATATGAGTGAAGAGGATCATGCAGAACTTGTGCAAGCACAGCTCTTAATGGAAGGCATATGTTTTTTGTTTGTTGTTGTCTCATACTTTTAGATACACTGTTATTATGCTATTGCTTATGCTAGCATTTAATATATGGTTTTATCTTGATTAAAGCTTTAATACAGAACACCAACCGCATAAACGTCCATGTTTAACGCTTGTCATAGCTATGTGAAAATAAGTGTATATGTGGAACAGTTCATTGTTGAAGCAGCTTAGCTGACCTGAGAGAGAGAGAGATGCAGCGCAGAGCATGTGCAGAGCAGGGGATTGAGAACTGCTGCTTTAGAGCACTGATTTTGGAACTTGTGAACACATTAGAATGGTTAGAAGACAGAATCGCGATTCGTACAGCATATGAATAGATTTTTACATGCACCCCTAGTCTTCTTCCACTTCTCCAAAGCAGCACACCATTTAAGCACCCTTCGTTGCATGTTCCCGGGGGCGGGGTTATCTGGGTGTATTATGTCATTAACCCAGAATTATTTTGTTGTAGTCTCTTACCAGCCGTTCTCTGTACACTGTAAAAAATAAAAAACACAATTTGTTAGGTCAGCTTAAAATAATTTGTTACCCAGCTGCCTTAAAATTTTAAGTTCAGTCAACTAAAATAAGTTTAGTCAACTTGAAATGTTAAGTTGTACTAAGTAACAACTTAGATATTTGTGTTTGCTAAACTTAACAGATGGGTAAGTAACCCAGCTGCCTTAAAATTTTAAGTTGATTCAACTCAAATATCTAAGTTGTCACTTAGTATAATTTAATATTTCAATCTGAATAAACTTTTTTTGAGTTGACTGAACTTAAAATTTTAAGGCAGCCAGGTTACAAATTATTTTAAGTTGACTCAACAAATTGTTTTTTACAGTGTAGGTGATGCTATGCTAATTCTGTAAAAGACAGTTTCTCCATTTGCATTGAACTTTGAGCTTCGCAACTTTGCAGATTTTGTTTATGCTCACACAGCTACATTACACACTAACAAAAGTTAAAAAGGTGAAATTGTATTATATGATCCCTTTAACAACATTAGATTTAACATACAACTCTAACGTACAACTGATAAGAAAAAACTAAGAAGAAATCCAGTTATTTTAACATTAAAAAAATTCAAATGTGAAATGTAACAGGGAATTCTGGGAACGTCAATTTACAGTTGTTCACTGTAAATAAAGTTTTCGCAATTATGGAAGTAGCCATTTTTTTTCAAATTAGTTGTGTTGTTTCTCATTTCAGGTGTCACAGTATTGATCAATCTACAGGTTATTTAGTGCTGTAATATATCCAGAAGTTTGGCTTTTCAGAGTTTTTTTTAGTATAGAAGTAAATTGGATTTAAATGTCAGGAGTTCCTGTCAGGACGAAAGTAACACTTGCTAATTTTGTCCCCCTACAGTGACAACAAGTGTTTCTTTTGTCCCGCAGCATGCTAATTTGGTGACTTTCTGTGTCTTGCATCCTTTATTAAAATGTTTATTATAAATGTTTATGTTGTATTATACCAAAAGAATATGCCAAGAGTGAGGGTCAGAAAGACAGACAGAGGTCTGATTCAGCCACATAATCATGAGAGGGCGTTTCTGTGAGGAATATCAGTCTCAGGGCTGTTGCTACATCACATTTACCTTTAGGTTTTAGCCATACCTTAGCTTTTCCACCTCCACCTATGAATTTGCAGTGTTTCCATATGTTTTTATGCACATTTTAATTTATACATACACAAAAATTGATGGAAACATGAATAGCCCTACTGTTAAATTATGTTGAGAATTTACAGGAAAATGTAATAATTTTTTGCAAAAATTAAGGACAAAATATGTTTGCAGCTACATATTAACAAGGTCATAGTCATGTATATTTAATAAAAAAAAAGAATAACGCAAAAAAATCTAGCTTGTATTGTTGTGTTACTTTTGATGGGGGTCGAAAGTAACAATGTGCAACTTATGTTCAAACTGAAATTATACTTCTACATTTTTACAAAATAGGCCACAGCAAAAATATATCTCTGTCTACGACTTTATCTTTTTAATTTATGTTTTTCTGAAAAATGGTACTTTCGTCCCTGCTCTCCCCTAACATTAGTTAGCTAGCTTAACTAGTTAACATATAGTTACAACATTTTTTAATCTTAATTAATGGCAATTTCAAACTATGTAAGGTTAGTAAATACTGTAAAATGATATTGCTCATCATGTTGCATTAATTAATGTTAACAAAAGAGACCTTATTGTAAAGTGTTAACGTGTCATTTCATCCACAGATTAATTGATGTAATTTTGTTTATGACAGATTAAAAAAAGATTATAACCAGTGCTGGACTATCCATTCTAAAAATCCTATAGGCCAAAAAGTGTCCATGCACAATTCATGTTTTTAAATCACACATACTCGCTCGCTTTTCACCTTTTCTCTTTGGTTTTCTCTTGATATCTCTGTTCATTACTCATCTATAGCTGTCCTGGTCCAGTCGAACGAGAAATGTAATAGCTTAGCCGCTTATGTCCGCTTTATCGCCACAGGAAACTTCTCTCTGTGTGTCTCTCCATGTGTGTGATAGATAGAGAGTCCACTGTGTTCAACTCACAAAGACCTGTGGCTCTGCGCACCGCCAGATAAAGCAAATCTCTCGCTCTGTGTCTCCGAGGAGCTTCTAGGCAAAGCAAATATCAGCAAAACCCAGTGAACCAATACAACTTATGAAGAAATCATAAAGGTATATTGGCAAAGGATGGGTTCATTTGCCATTCTATTTCTGAAAACGGTTAACGGCGTCTGCCGGATTTCCCGGTGTCTGAGCGGCTCACACAGCCGAAAGCATCACGAACGCCACATTGATCCATGATTGACTGCTGAGAGGAAGCACACAATGATTTCATTCTCATCGTGCGGCTGACGTATGAACGCTCGCTTCGTATGAGATTAGATTCGGTACGTGGGCCGCAAGAACAACACTGTACAAATAAATGAATTTTTGTTGACTAAATTGGATTCTGGCTGTTGTGTAGGATCAAGGGCATGGTCATGAATGTCTAAAGATTTTTACTGTTGTTTTTCAAGGCAACACATGACCGATATGACCATGTTTGACTCAGAGAGATGTAGAAGCTTTTTATTGATTCCATGAGAAACCTCTGAACCTTTCCATTCTACAAAAGATTCTTTATAGTCGACAAATGTTCTTTGAATTATTAAAATGTCCTTCACACTAAAAAAAGCTTCTTTTTGGTTCTAAGGAACCAAAAATGGTCGCTCTATGGCATCGCCGTGAAAATTCCCTTTGTAACGTTCATTTTTAAGATTGTTGCACAAAAATCTCAGAGCACAGTTAGCTTCCAGACTAATATTCCTCCACGTCTTATTGCTGGAGTAGACGTCTAATAAACAGGAAATGGATGAAGGTGAAAGAACACATCTGACTTGCCTGGAATGATGCCTATCAGTTAATCAATACCAGAATCATTTTTTAAAAAAAGCCCTAGGGAAAGTAGCATACTTGCATTTATCCGTGCCTAAGTTGGCCACACTTTCGCAGCAGTATTTTAGGTTACTATGGCTACATACATCCGTTCATTTCTGTTAATCAGCCACTGATTATAAGTACTCTAAAGGAAATGTGTCTTAAAGTCATTGTGACCTTGTCCTGCAGTTTTGAGTGCTTTCAGTCTACCCAGTGGTTTTGTTTAATTGGATCCTGGGTTTTATGGTTCTAAATGTGATTATTTTGTTTTGGAACTTTGTTTTAATGGACACCCTGCCTCTAATTCATTACAGACTATTAAATATGACCTAATCTTACAAAACAAATGAATGCAAACTACACTTCTGAACCGGATTCATCTTAGGCAGTGGCTTTTAGGAAGATGCCAGCCAATCATGATAGAGATCATCCATATAAAGAAGTCTTAAAGGTAAAGACACACATTATGGGGACATTCCATAGGCGTAATGGTTTTTATACTGTACAAATTGTATTTTCTATCCCCTTGCCCCACACCTAAACCTACCCCTCACAGAAAACTTTCTGTTGTTTTAGATTTTCAAAACATTTTACTCTATATGATTTATAAGCTTGTTTTCTCATTGGGACCTAAAATGTCCACAAGGACTAAATTTCAATATATCAATATACCTGGGGACATATGGTCCTCATAATATAGGAAATACCAGGTAAACACACAAACACACTGTAAAAATTACTGTGAATTTAACGGTGAAAGACTGTAAAAATGCTACAGTAAAACCTGTTGAGTGGTTAATGGTAAGTTCCCCTACTATATACGGTGAAAAACTGTATTGGACATTGCATGTAACTTTACGGTAGTACACCGTTTTCGGAAGTGGAAAAAGAACGGAAAATAAATGACAGTTACATTTTTTAATTTGATGTTTTTTCTGCGTTTTTTTCTTATTAGTTTTGTACATTAGGGTTGTATGTTACACCTAATGTTGTTAAATAAATGTTTATTGCATTATTTCAGTTTCATATGTATTATCATGATGGTGTTTAGTGTTTGTCTAGATGACACTGTACACCTTCTATATATTTTAATAATTAAAAGCTGCTTGTGATGGGCTTTGGTTCATCATGTGACCTTCTCATCACCACCTGCTTTTGGTGGTTATCAGTGTATGACAAAGGTACAAAACAGATTTCAGTACTTCAGTAGGTTGGTACATTAACATCAATATCAGTTTACAGTAAAAACTGTAAAAACCTAAAACATTGCTACCATATTCTTTACTGTCAAATTCTGTCAACCACAGCCTTTTTTTTTTCTTTTTTTTTACCATAAATTTTATGGATTATTTTTTTTGTACACACACACATACACACACAAATCTTGATTAACATTATAATTAGACCAGATGTTACAAAATTGTAAAATATTCCAATACCATTTTAGTATCACACAAATAATTAAAGAAAAAGTAGTAATATTTTGAGAATTAAGTTAAACTTGTGAGAATAAAATGCTCAAATTTAAGAATTAAGAAAAAGTATAACAAAAAAGTATTAAAGGAGACCTATTATGCCCCTTTTTACAAGATGTTACTTAAGTCTCACGTGTCCCCAGAATGTGTCTGTGAAGTTTCAGCTCAAAATACCCCACAGATCATTTATTATATCATTTTGAAAATGCCTATTTTGAGTGGAAGCAGAAACACACTGTTTGTGCATTTCTCTTTAAATGCAAATGACCTGCTGCTCTCCTCCTCCTTTTCCAGAATAGGAACCTTTTACAGCTTTTACCTCAGATACTCTGCCGAAAAACAAGTTTGGTTTTGATTATCATGTCTATTGCACTGAATTCATGCTTTTTAAACAATATGTTAAAAATTCTGATATAGGGTTTCCTGAGCGCACACATCTGATGCACACACACAGAAAGTAGCTGTCACACATCATGTGAGTACTAAACTCTTTCATGTATTATTGCGCTTAAACTGTCAAATACACACAAGTTTATGCTGTAAACACACAAGTTACAAAAACAGTTGATTATGTCTGTAAACGTAAACAACTGGGAAAGAAATGGCATATTTATATTATATGTCTGTATATATTAGAACAGTTTACATGCTTTGCTAGAACTTTTGCCATGGCGTTTGAACTGGTAACTGGAAACAAGCAGATCAAGGGAAGGTAATATTATATTAAGATCCCCTTACCACGTCACCGGGTGAGCAAAACCCGACGCACTTGTTTTTTCACAAGTTTGCAGAGAAAGGCTTACCAAAACAAAGTTACTGGGTTGTCCTTTTTAATGTTTTCTGGGTTGGTAGATGCACTGGGGATCCAATTATAGCACCTAAAGGGACCGTTCACCCAAAAATGAAAATTTATCTGCTTACCCCCAGGGCATCCAAGATGTAGGTGACTTTGTTTCTTCTCTAGAACACAAACGAAGATTTTTAGCTCAAACCATTGCAGTCTGTCAGACATATAATGGCAGTCAATGGGACCCACGGCTTTGAGAGTCAAAAAAACATACACAGACAAAATCAAAACCCTGCGGCTGGTGATGATACATTAAGGTCTTAAGACATAAAACAATCGGTCTGTGCAAGAAACTGAATGGTATTTATATTATTGTTTACCTCTGATCCACCGCAATGTCCAACTGTCGCATGACGCGTCAATGTGCTCTGGCATAGCGATCGTACCCACAATCTTTCTGTACTGTGTAAACAATGAGAGACGTATACACACGACAGATCACTTCCACGCATGCGTCTACCATGCCAGAGCACGTTGACGCGTCACACGCCGGCTGTTTTGAATGCGCTCAGGACAGTTGGACATTGCGGTGGATCAGAGGTAAAAATGATAGAAATACTGTTCCGTTTCCTGCACAGACTGATTGTTTTGTGTCTTAGGACCTCAATGTATCGTCATGAGCCACAGGGTATAATTTGGTTTTTGTCTGTGTATGTTTTTTTTAAATCTCCAAGCTGTGGATCCCATTGACTGCCATTATATGACTGACAGACTGCAACAGTTAAGTTAAAAATCTTTGTTTGTGATCTACTCAAGAAACAAAGTTACGTACATCTTGGATGCCCTGGAGGTATGCAGATAAACATCTAATTTTCATTTTTGGGTAAACTATCCCTTTAAACACAGAAGAGTCAAATTTTCATGATATGTCACCTTTAATATTATGAGAATTAAGTTAAAATTGCAAGAATAAAGTTTTGCTATCATGAGATTAAAATCATATTATTTTAAGAATAAAGTTTCAAGGAAATATCATCAAAGGGGACATTATTCTTAAATGCTAAATGCAACAACCAAGGAGAATCAGTTTCACATTTCCCTTGTCAGATAAACATTATCTACTGCCAAAACAACAACACTAACCCAAGAGGAACAGCATTTGTTACACTAAGCACTTTCTCTCTAAAGAAAAACCATTATAAAAAAACAATTAACATGACTTAATGTAGCCAGACAGTGGAAAATCAAACTCACTTTGTATCACTCATAGCATATACCTACAAACAAACCAACAAGCCTAGAACGGACAGTAAAAGCAACGTGCAGAGCTTTATGTTAAAGTTTATTGTTTAAAAATACTACTATTTAACTTCATATTCTTGTAAATGGCCTATTATCAGATTATTCTCAGAACATCATGACTTTTTTGTAATTATACAGTTGAAGTCAAAAGTTTAATAATTTGACCAAAATAAGCGGGATCATTCAAATTGCATGATATTTTTTATTTAGTACTAACCCGAATCAGATATTTCACATTAAAGATGTTTACATATAGTTCACAAGAGAAAATAATAGTTGAATTTATAAAAATGACCCTGTTCAAAAGTTCACATGCACTTGAATCTTAATACTGTGTTGTTACCTGAATGATCCACAGCTGTGGGGTTTTTCTTTTTGTTTAGTGATAGCTGTTCTTCATGAGTCCCTTGTTCGTCCTGAATATTTAAACTGCCCTCTGTTCTTCAGAAAAATCCTTCAGGTCCCACAAAATCTTTGGTTTTTCAGCATTTTTGTGTATTTGAACCCTTTTCAACAATGACTGTATGATTTTGAGATCATCTTGCACTGAGGACAACTGAGGGACTCATATGCAACTATTACAGAAGGTTCAAACACTCACTGATGCTCCAGAAGGAAAAATGTTGCATTAAGAGCCGGGGTGTGAAAACTTTTTGAATTTTAAGATCAGGGTAAATTTAACTGATTTTGTCTTCTGGGAAACATGTAAGTATCTTCTGTAGCTTCTGAAGAGCAGTACTACATGAAAAATGATATTTAGGCAAAACAAGAAAAATGTACACATCGTCATTCTGTTCAAAAGTTTACACCCCTGCCTCTTAATGCATTGTTTTTCCATCAGAAGCCCAAAAAAAAAAAAAACTTTTGAACAGGGTCATTTTTATAAATTCAACTATTAGTTTCTCTTGTAGACTATATGTAAACATCTTTTAAGCATTTTGTGTGATGCTTCTTATCTTGGTTAAATAATTAACATTTTGCAGATTCTGCAAGGTGTATGTAAACTTTTGACTTCAACTCTATATCTATTTTTATATCTATTAACTAATGTGGCACTAAGATGCACAATCATGGAACACAATCCTTTTTATTTCGGATATAGCTCTCAGACTGAGACAACATAGGCCAGCGATCTGCAGCAAGGCAAACTGATGGAATATATTTGTAGTATTATAGTATATGCAGAAAAGGTGGGCAGCAGGGTGGCCATCTGGCGTAACGGTGGCATTAATCAGTCAGAACCTGAGATGCCTGTCAACAGTCCACCGAGTACAGCTGTGCCAGCCTGTAAATGAGAGCTTAAAACTTGAAAGAGCTATGAAACAATAGTTCAGAACAGATTTGGAGAAATTTAGCAATACATCACTTGCTCACCATTGGATCCTCTGGAGTGAATGAATGCCGTCAGAAAGAGTCTGGACGGCACCATCATTCTGACGGCACCCATTCACTGCAGAGGATCCATTAGTGAGCAAATGATGTATTGCTAAATTTCTCCAAATCTGGTCTGATGAAGAAACAAACTCATCTACATCTTGGATGACCTGAGGGCAAGTACATTTTTAGCAAATTTTCATATTTTTACATGAACTGTTTCTTTAAACTCTCATAATGGGATTCATATTACACATACCAGGGCAATATGTCTTTAGAAATATATAAGCACATATTGTATATGTTATTCGTATTGCATTTGTATTTGTCATGCTTTTATATAGGCATGACTCAAGATTATGAAAATATGACACTCTCATGACTGTGAGAGTGTGAAAGATCAAAGTTAATAAACATATCACAGACAAAATAACCGGTATTGTGGAAATATACTTTAATCTAAAAAAGCTCTCTAAACACAATATTGCTGTTCTCTAACAAATAACATCCGTAAATAAACTTATTTAACTACATTATGTGCATGAGGTTTGGGATGATTACGCACAAAAATAGGACCTCAAATTTACTAAAAGACTCCAACATATTTTGACAGAAATGATTACTTTAGTACAGTAAAATCAAACTATTCTGTAATCCTTAGATCCTGACACTGGCTGCTAGGATCTATCTATCTATCATCTATAACATATGTAAAATGTAATATATTTCTTAGTCTAGTCAAAAATGCAATAACAGATTTATTGAAAGATGAACCTGCAATATTCTCCCACTAGCCATGCTGCAGCCTTTTAGCAATAAAGATGTTCATAGCCAGATATATGGATTTAGCATTAGAAAAGGAAATATACTGCTCTAGCACAGCTAGTGTTTTGAATATAAATACAGTCAGATGTTGAAATACTGCTACAGAATCACAAAGCAACTGTTTCAGCTCTCCTGCCCTAGTGAAAAAAAAATATGCTAAGTATACTTGCAGCCAGACTAATTGTCAGCATACTTCAAGTGTGTTACTGATTAGTTAACTTGAAGTGTGCTATTTTGGAACAACTAATTTTGTGCTAAGTATATTTTAGTTGTAATTAAATTGTAGTAAAGCATAACTGTAAGTGTATTTAGTGTACTTTTATGTGCTAAATTGGAACAACTTCAAGTATACTTGGTATACTTTAAGTAAGTATATGCTGTGTAAGCTAACTGCATGCTTGATTAGTGATATTAAAGTGTACTTTGTTTGTATTACAAGTATATTACAAATTAATTAAGGGTGTCTTCAAAATATACAAGAAACACACCATAAATATATTATTTTTGAGTAAAAATATGCAAATTTTTTCCCCAATGCTGAATGCACTCGTTGTCAGGGTCATTAAAACAGTGTGAGTGAAATTCAATTGTTGGCCATGCAATAGTATTTACTTGGCTGTACTTGTGACATCACAAACTAGTAGCTGAACTTCCTGTCCAGTACACTGTAAATCCTAATAAGTTCAGCTTACTTAAAAAAAAGTTTGGAAACCAATTGCCTTATTTTGTTAAAGCAAACTTAAAGGTAAAACTAAAGTTAATTTAATAATCAGTTTAAAGTAAAGAAAGCAAACTCTTACAGAGTAAATTAACTAATAAATATCAAGTAGGTTTCATGTCATTTCTAGTTAACATACTCCAGGACATTTACTAATCTTACTTAAGATTTAATAGTAAGATTACTTTATTAATTCTATTTACCTAGCAGTGTTATTTTGTGTTGTGCAAACATCTTAAATGCTGTTATTCTCAACATGGATTTAATCTGCCATTTTAAGCTATGGGAACTTAAAACATTTCGTGCAATCGGTTTCCACATTTTCTTTAAGTAAACTGAACGTATTTTTATTCGTTCAACCAGCATGAAATGAACTTAACACAAGTTTGAAATTCTCAACAGTTTATTTTTGTAAAAAACTTTAAGAATATCACAATAATAAAAATTAGCTTTTAAAACATCTGTGTTCTTATAATACTCTTTACAGACTTCTTAACTAAACAGCACTTTGTTGTCATAACATTATCTGGACCCACTGGAACACTGTTAAACAATAGAGCATTTTCAGAATGGCATGCAAACAGAACAGCAAAAATAAAATACAGGCCTTTAAAACCCATTCATGACAATTCTTCCCTCCATGATTGCCTTTATTGCATCCACAATGAAGGCATGTCCTCTGGTAGAACTGTGAGCAGGTCTACAACTGCTTGACTGAAGTCTGCATCCACATCCTAAGTAGAGAAATAAAATAGGTAGAGTGTAAATTTCTCCATTTCAATACTGGAAATGTTCTAAAAGCATATATTGACAAGGAACTTTTAATGCTTTTAATTTATAAGCAAACTGATTCATATTGATGACCAGAGTGAGTGTACAATGATCTGTGCAAACATCAAGTACAAGGAAATGTAATTAAGCTTTAAATTATGATCACCAAAGAGAGATGACGAGATTTATAGTGTGACAGTGACATTTCACAATACATGATTTAAATCAGAGCAAAAGTGTAAATTATCATTTGTGTCAACTATTACTGCATGTCTTGTCTTGGAATATAACACACAAGTTCCATGGACTAAATGTTTTGTACATTGTTTTCAACATTATAGATGTGAATTCACAGAACTTTTTTTTTTTTTTTTTACAACATGCTAAGAATGCTAAGAGCATTTTCTCTCGTGTTATGGAGTGATGGATCACACCCATCATTTACATGATTTTATCTTAAAGGGTTTGTTCACCCAAACCAAAGATTAAAATTAGCCCATGATTTACTCGCCCTCAAGGCATCCTAGGTGTGTATGACTTCATTCTTTTAGACCAATCCAATCAGAGTAACATTTAAAAAAATGTCCTGGCTCTTCCACGCTTTCCATGGCAATGGGCAGGTGTTTCTGTTCAACAGTTCAAAAGGAGTGCAAGAAAGCGCATCCATCCATAATAAAATGTGCCTCACACATCAATAAAGGTCTTCTGTAGTGGATTGATGCATTTTTGTAAGAAAAATATACACATTTAAAAAGTTTTAAACACTTTTCTCTCACTTCCACTAACTGTCATACGTGCAAGCCTTTCCAGGTGGATGTTGTAGGACGTTTGTGTGCATGCGCTGGTGTAAATATGCTAGTCGAAATGTAAGTTTCGACTAGCAAAGAAAAGTTTGTTTACAGGAGCAAAGGAAGCAAAGTTTCCTTACTTTAGCAAAAGAAAACCAGTCTGCTCTTGGTTTATATTGAAATCCTCCGACATTCTTCTTTATGGATCTTTGTTTTGTACTTCTAATTCGTTACTGGTGTTTCATTTCGCTCTGTCCTGTGCTTCCATGTTTGTCACTAATCACCAGCGCATACGCACACGTACATCCTACATCAGCTGCCCGGGATGGCTTCTGCCTATGGCAGTTAGCGGAAGTGAGAGAAAAGTGTATAGTTGTAAATATGGACATTTTTCGTACAAAAACATATATTCACTACAGAAGGCCTGTATTCACCTCTCGGAGCCGTGTGAGGCACGTTTTATTATGGATGGACGCATTTTACTGCACTTCATTAAACTGTTGAACAGAAACAGCCACCCACTGACATTATAAAGCTTGGAAGAGCCAGGATATTTTTTAATATAACTCTGATTGTATTGGTCTGAAAGAAGAAAGTCATATACAATAGGGCTGTACGATAAATTGCATGCGATTGTCATGCGCATCTTGTCAGTAAAGACGGTTATGTGATTACACAGAGCCTTAGTTCACTGACAAGCTACGCAATATCGCGTTCATACGCGCAGGTGAATCGCATTCGATTATGAACGCGATATTGCGTAGCTTGTCAGTGAACTAAGGCTCTGTGTATTAAATTCCGCTCCATCTGAATGCATGTGATAGAGATTTACTACTAATCACAGAACCATCTTCACTGTCGAGATGCACATGACAATCACATGTGATTTATCGTGCAGCCCTAATATACACCTAGGATGCCTTGAGAGTGAGTAAATCATGGGCTAATTTCCATTTTTGGGTGAACTAGGCTCTTTATTTCAAGAAGTTTATTTCAAAGTGTGTAATGATGTTTGTGATCACTCAACACAATTTCACGAATTTAAAGCATTTACACCAATTTCAGTAATAAACTGTTTCACAAAAGACAAATATAGCATCTACTGCAAAACTAAAAAAAAAAAATAATACACAGAACCTTTGACAATTTTTCATAACCAGAACTATATTCATATTGAATAAAACAAAATGATGAGAGCAGAAAATCCAGTAATACTTACGAAACACATCCTGTAAAATTCCTGTGGGTCATTCTCCAGGATGACTGAAAGGCCCTGAAGTACTGCAGTGGAAACATCAGATGACTATGAAAAAATAGAGACAGGCTAAGGATAACAATCATAAGCAAATCATGATTTAAAGATGACAACTACAGTCAACATAATAAAGAAATACCTTTTAATTAACTTGATGTGAAATTTAAAATCCTTTTTTCTAGAAAATGTCAAAAGTGCAGAGTCTGTGTCCAGTGCTGCGCAGAACTCCGAGATATGCGACTGAATCCTGCAAAGATCTAAGAACAAACATTAAGTGGCTATTAACATTTTTAAGGACACAATCCATAAACACACTTTTTGAAAAGGAATAGGGTTTTGAAAATTTTGGAAATGAAAAAAAAAAACAGGTTCACCCAAAAATAAAAATTAGCTATTAATTTACTCACCCTTACGCCACCCAAGATGTTCATGAGTATTTTTCTTCAGCAGAACAGCAAAGAAGATTTTTAGCTGAAAATGTGGCCTTTGGTGATTGATAAAATTTAAGTCAGAGACTGTCCATTTTTGGAGGGAAAAAACATATCAAGGAGCACAAAATTAATACCTGTTGCTCCTGATGATATACTGAGGTTTTATCAAGATGATCGATCTGTGAAAGAAAATGAAATAAATGCTTTTAAGTCTCATTTACTGCATTCATCTTATATTTATCTAAGTAGATCCTCTCTGCAAAGTATAAAACACAAATGTAAAGTATGTCTGTTATGTCACAAACATAGCACTTGTAACAAACATAAACTAAAGCATCTGAACTTACATTTCCACTGCACAGCAGTCATCAGCTGGTATTCTAAAATAATAAAAAAGTGTTATCCATCAATCAAAAATCAGTGAACAATGAACAAACAAAACCAAATGTATAGAGTATTTTTTTCTTATGTAATGTAAATGGAAACATCTGGCATTTTAAAACTAAGATCGTTAACTTACATTTAAATAAGTTTCAATGTTATATATACTCTGCTTGAGGAGGTGGGGGTGATGGGTCTGCTAAAGACTCGTTGACAATCTCAGAATGCGTGTTGTTTGTTACTGCCTGCACATTACCGTAATTATCATACTAAGCACGCATACTATTTTCGTCGCAACCAGGTTTTTCTAACAAATAATGCTACGGCTTGACTACAGTTTAGCACTCATAGTTGCTTTCAAAATCGCCGTGTCAAGGTAAAAAGAGTTATTTTAAAAGAACCCGTCTGAAGATGTAGCGTTCTTTTCCGTTTGTACACTGACCGGATTGCGCGCTCTCTAGCGTGAATGCGGCGGTGTCTCTGAGCTCCTCATTCGAATGTACCGCGTCCAGAATAAAATATCCTACAGCATATGCTAAGCGTTTACGAAATTAAAAACGATCTCCTCGTTTGAAGTGTTTTGTTTACTTCTCACTGAATTTTGAATTCTGCAAAAGGTCACATGAAACAACCGTCGTTCAAATTACTTCTATTCTCGTAACTTATCACTAGCACGAATGGATAACATAGTAATTAATAGACAACCAGGCAGCTAATTTTACAGATATGAAGTGGACATTAAGTTAAGTGGTTTGAACAGAAATCGCTTCAAATAATGTGCAGGGTCAACCGTGTTTGAGTTCTTTGAATGGGCTAAGATGTTCCACAAAACAACATGCAACAAAGTGCATACAATCTAACCATCATAAGGACTAGCAAGCAAAAAATGAGACTTAAATTAAAAGCTTTTACCTTGATTTTACCGAAATAGATCCTCTGCAAACACACGTTGAGTCTTCAGCCGTTGTGCTTCTGCGACGTGGGGGAGGGGCAATTGTCGCCCAGTGCGCATGCGTAACAGCATGTCTTGGACATTTTGAGTAATTTTACTTAAATTTCATTAGTTATGGGAACTATCTGTTGTAATATTTCAGCAATGAAAAAAAATTAGTAAACTCAACATTTTGGTTAAAATAGAGTAAACTTACTAGTATTTTTATAGCAAGGAATACTATTTGGTTTTACAGTCTAGAACACTTTTTCTAGTGTTCGTATGGTGTGCTGTTGGTATAAAATTATAAATGCATTGATGTACATGGACCCCTCTGTGACATTGTATCAATTTATTAAAATACTTAAATCACAATTACAAGAGTAGCATTTTGTATGTATGCATACACTTCATTTAATAATGTTTTAAATGGGCTTTAAATGCATTTATCATGTTTTATTACTTTCTGTTGTAAGCATGAAGTACACTTAAAAATTACTCCAAAATTTTACTTAAAGCATACTAACAAGTTCTTTAATAATGTACTTTAAAAGTATACTTTCAATGCATTGTTACATTTCAGCACACAGTTAAAAATAATACTAAAATATATTTACATAAAGTGCAAATAAATACACTTTTAAAAACAAACAAAACTACATTTCAAGTATATTTTTAGAAAATATATTTTTTAGAAAATATACTAAATTACAATTATTTTAAAGTGTGTTAAAAGTTGTATTGTGAAAATAGGTAAAAGCATGGTGGTAATACACTTATAATATATTTAAAGTTAGTACAACTTTTGGTTAGTATATTTGCAATGTACTATTGAAACAGGAAATATATTACAAATACAATAAAGTATACTTTTTTTTCACTAGGGTGACGTCAGCAGTCAATTTTATAGCTTCATATTGTGCCCTACATAAACATTATATTTCTATATTTATTCGTGGAGCTGTGCTGTATGTCATTGTTCATAGCAATTTGCATAGAAGCAATAAAACAGACAGGGATCATCTATTGTCCATCGCAGCCCCATTTGGAAGCAAAGCAAAGGTCAGCTGAACTCTGTTTCACTTCAGTGGCCTGAACAATGCAGTGACGCACATACACAGAAAAACGATGGAGCTGCTTGGCCTTCATTAAAACTGTTCACGTACATAAAAAGTTCAGTACATGCGCACAGCAATTTTCTATTATGGACTGCCTACAAAGCATGACGCTTATTGAATGTCAAAATTTCAAAAGCTGACTAAAAATGGACATTTCCAATCCGTCTGGTTTAAAATTTGTGGTATTATCGATAACAAATTTATCCGTTCCCTAAACATCACACACAAAAAGATCAAGCAAATTGACACTTAATGATGTTTAGTGCACACAAAGCTTTGGAAACCAACTCAAAGGCAAACTATATTCAGGACGCGAAAACCAACAGAGCTTGTAAATAATAATAACATCATGAATGATGATTCTCTAATTAGCCACTATTTCCCCAGCGCTGTGCTGAAATACAAGGGTTTCTGGAAATGAACACTGGACTCATTGCTGTGTCCCAAGATGCTTCTGCATTGAGAGACTGCTGCTTGTGCCTAATTTGACTTTTTTCCATTACTTTTCATCAGGGACTCATACTGCTCAGTCATATGAGTATTGTATTAACAAAGCCCCACTTAAAAAGCTTTTTATGGAATAGGAAAAATCATAATGGCCAATTAAATCAACCAGCTTCTTCAATTAAGACTGCTGTCACACTAGAGCTTTTGATGTGGACCCAAATCTGTTTGACGTCAGGAGAGAGGTTTGTTTGGTTGACACGAAAGTGTTTTTTGTTGCGTGCAACAATATTTCAATGACAGTAAAATTGGCTTATTTATTTGTTACCTAGCAACAGCTGTAAACAACCAGTATTGTTCACAGTAGTATTCATTATGCATCAGGTAGATGCTTTTTTTTCAAAGCGTCTTACATTGCAATCAAACTATACATTTTTCCTGTTCCCTAGGGATCAAACCCCTGACTTTGCTGTTCACGCCATTCTCTGCTGTTTAAGCTACAGGAAGCCTACGTATGTTTATGACATAAACCTTCCGCAGTTTTGGACTCAATATTATATTTCTGCATTTTATGAACATTCTTATTAGCGACTTACATTGTATTCAGGGTTTTACTTTTGTAAGTGTGTTCTGTGTTTTTTTTTTGTTTTTTTTGCTCTAGGGTACCTCAGTCATGAGTATTGAATGTTGAAGAGAGCACTGTTCATTTACCCCCACCCACCTACATTTCCTGCCGGTACTGAGATTCGAAACCACAACCTTTGTGTTACAAATTCAACTCTCTAACTATTAGGCCACAACAGCCCCTTTTAGACCTAAAGGTACATTTATGAATTTTTTTATAAACTTACATTATTCAAGATTTTCATTTTATAAGTTCATGCATTCGCTGGGAATCGAACCCATGACATTGCTGTTGCTAGCACAAAAAGGGGATAGTTTACCCAAAAATGAAAATTACCCTACCCTTTACTCACCCTCAAGTCATCCTAGGTGTCTATGACTTCTTTTAGACGAATACATTTGGAATTATATTAAAGGATTAGTTCACTTCCAGAACAAAAATTTACAGATAATGTACTCACCCCTTGTCATCCAAGATATTCATGTCTTACTTTCTTCAGTCATAAAGAAATTATGTTTTTTGAGGAAAATATTTCAGGATTTCTCTCCATGTAATGGACTGATATGGTGCCCCCAAATTTGGACTTCCAAAATGCAGTTTAAATGCAGCTTCAAAGGACTCTAAACGATCCCAGCACAGGAAGAAGGGTCTTATCTAGCAAAACGATCAGTCATTTTCTAAAAAAATTACAAGGATATGTCTATAAACTCAACTCATTTTCTCCTCCTCCGACAAGAGGGTGAGTAAATTATCTGTACATTTTTGTTCTGGAAGTGAACTAATCCTTTAAAAATTGGCTTTCAAGCTTCATAATGGCAGTGAATGGCTGTTGAGATTTTGAAGCCCAATAAAGTGCATCCATCAATGATAAAAAGTGCTCCACACAGCTCCTGGGTGTTAATAAAGGCCTTCTGAAGCGAACTAGTGCTTTGTATAAGAAAAATATCCATATTTAAAACTTTAGAAACCGAAATCTGTTGTAAACTGTCTGCGTACGTTTACAAGAGAGCGGCGTTCCAGCAGATGATAAAGGATGTAGGCATAGCGTAAGCTATGGTGAGAAATGATGAACATGGAAGTGCAAAGAAGAGAGCAAAACAAAACACTGGTGACAAATTAGAAGTACAAAACAAGGATTTGTGAAGAAAAAAGTCAGAGGATTACAATATAAGCCAAGCGGAGGCTGGTTTTCCTTTGGTGTAAACAAAACTTGGTTCTCGGGAGACTAGCATATTCTCACTGAAGCTTATGCTACACCTACGTCAACCACTGGAACGCTAATATCTTGAGAACATGTGTATGACAGTTAACAGAAGCTAGAGATTATGGTTTATAAAGTTTTAAATATGGATATTTTTCTTACACTTTATGATGGAGGGATGCACTTTATTGGACTTCAAAATCTCACCAGCCATTCACATTCAAAGGACATTTTTTAATACAACTCCGACTGCATTTGTCTGAAAGAAGAAAAGAAAGTCATATACATCTAGGATGGCTTGAGGGTGAGTAAATCATGGGGAAATTTTCATTTTTGGGTGAACTGTCCCTTTAATGGAAAATGTCTGTAATATATTTTAGTATATCAGACTGTTGTCACTAGTTTCCTGTATAGTTTTCCTAGCTTCGTGTTTCTCAAAGCACTCTATTTCCTCTCAAATAATAACATTATTTCATCTCAAATCAATATTTTATGTCCATTTATTTATTTATTTGGTAAGCATCCGCGTAATTAGCCAAATAATGTACAGTCAGCCAAAAATAACCCTCTTCAGGGTGATTCAAGACCTCTCCACTTCACATCAGGGTCTGAATGACCCTGTCAGGGTTTATTTGTATGCTGAGCTTACATTATCCCTTACGAATCTTTGATGCAACCATGAAAGAACTCTGAGATAATTTTATCTCAGCATGAACACCCAGAAATCAGAGTATAACTATCCAGGTCAAGCGACTTCAGAAACTGGCACGGTGTTCGACTCTGACCTTGTGAGGCAGGACGACGGCAGATCCCCCGCTGATGCCCACTATGGGCACGGCCGTCTGCGTGGAGATGAAGTCTAGGATCTGCGCCACGGCCTCAGACCCAATGTTATCTTCAAAGACCACCCCGTGCACCCTGTTAGCAGCCAGCGTGTCGCAGATGCGCGTCAGTAGGGTACGCGGGTTGGTGTTGTTCACCAGCACAGTGATGGGGTTCACCTCCAGCGGCAGGTCCAGGAAGTTCTCCCGACTCAGTCGCCCCTTGATCTCCATCTGGTAGGCAGAGCCACTGAACACCACCGCCACGTTCACGGTGGGCTCAACCATCCCGAACGGGCGGCACTGGCAGCGGGGGGCGGAGCAGACAGACAGCAGCAGCAGCAACGGCAGCCACAGTGTGTCGCTGAGACAGCCTAGATGAACGCCCATCTCAGTCACCTACTGCCTGGATGGGAGAAAACACAAACGGGTGTCAATCACAGTTTAAGGGTGGCTGAACCACATAATTAAGGCTTAAAGTTCCTCAGAAAGAAGTCAAAACATAAGTTAAAGTAGTACACGTTAACTATGTTAGTCTGTGATGTGTAGCTTTACCAGATATCTTTAATATTAAGGTATCTGTTTACATATAATATATTTTACTTCCACAAATGTTCAAGTTTAAGGCTTGGTTTTGACACAAATTTCATGATTCGATTCGATTCTGTTTTAAATACTTTAGATTCGATTCAATATTTATTCATTTAAATACATATCAGGTACAGTACATGCCAAATGTTATCAACTATTGCTGTAAAATATACATGAGAGTCATAATATCGAAGGTTAAAATGAGCTAATTTGTATACAAATGTTTCAATTACACTTAATTAACTTTTTATAATAATAAAGTTACAATTATATTATTATATTTCTACTCCAATTCGTTTTTTGAAATATAAACATTTAAATGGTGGCTGTCATAAAAATTTGACGAATTTATTCAAATACAAATTAAACATTGAAGTTCATTTTTCTAGCTGACTAACGAGTTTACGGTCACTGAATATGTTTTTTCTGAGGTAAATGTGACGTTACGTCAAATATTGTTTACAAACTGTTATATCGACGTCTTTCCGCGGTTAAAACCCTGATTGAGCGATCACGAGACAGGATACGGATTTCGGTAAGTTGTACTATTTCTTTTAACATACCTTTGGATGTTTATTCATATTATAAAGCGAAAGGAGATGATCAGTTCACCTACCGCTTATCTTGAACTGAGGCGCCACAGCGATCTGTCACGTCACATTAAACAGCGCCAAAACGGCATTTATTGTTTAAACATTGTAATACGCTTTTTGTGATTTATGATCCCTTAATTAGGGGAAAGTGGGGTAAGTTGAACCAGTGGGTAAGTTAACCCACCCCCTGTATCTTGGCAACTGTACACTTTTACGGTCATGTGATCATGTATTTTGGAATCCGAATCACACATCATTTCTGCCAGACTGTGAAAAGAAGAAACACATGGGAGGAGTGGAAGGCATTTACTTACACAGTTTTTGGCTTGTCAAAGTAAAATTGTTGCATAACAGAAGTAATGGCTGTTACATCAAAGCAAATTTATCCAGGTCTAAAAATATTTATGATGCATATAGTTGATTTAGCATTATATAAAACCATGCAAACCATTCAGATAAATATTAGCCTGAATTGGTAAGCTAGCTCCTTTTTTCCAGAATGCTGGCTATGGGGCAAAGTGAGTCAAATGCTGTGGGGTAAGTTGAGCCACCATTTTAACTTACCCAACCATAAGGCACTGACATTAAGTTAAATCTCTGAAGTATAAACTGGTATTTTAATGTGATATTATGCAACTGGTTTAGTTGATCATATTTATACACCACATTATAATCATATATATCGCTCCACCTGTAGTCCCTAATGGCCTGTTCGACATTGCAGAAAAGCTACCATGCCAAGAATGTTTTGTCTAAAATGTTTATTAGTTTCAGTGACATAAATGTCATTAGAATGAAGAAACAAATTTGTTTCTTCATTCTTATTCAGTTTTATTTAATTTTACTCAGCAAACTCTATTATTCTGTTATTATTCTGTTATTCTGTTTTTGGGAAGGTTAATGGTTAGGTGTTCAACATACTGCTTCAGAAATGCAAAAAAAATAAAGATTGAAAATGAAACTTTATTTGATTGTTTTTTTATTTTGGCTTTAAGGCTGTTTGTATAAGTAAATTTAATTATTAAATTCTTTTTTAAAAGAGGTAAATCTTCTTTAAAATTTCACATGGGTTTAAATCAGATTCAGTCAGATAGTCAGTTTAAACCCAGATGGTGCGTCTTACCCACTGACTCGGGTCAACTTACCCCTAACCTTGGGCATATTGAGCCACAGGAATACTTTTTTTTTATAAGAAGCCATATTTTGAGAACCCTTTGTCTCCTAGATACATTGAGACAATTTAAAATGATAGGAAACATCCTGAAATTACTTTAGATCCTTTTTTTTGTTTTTTTACCCAGCCCTATATTTATGTTTTACGAGCTGGACATATAAATGAAAATGTGAAGTTTAGGGTTCATTTCAGAACTTCAAATTCTGAATTCGTATTGGTAAAAATTTGTGCAGGTAAACATACCTACTGTGAGTTTGAACAATGTTTTTAACCAACATATTAGTTACCACAAAGTTTTGCTGCATTTATGTCTTCTTATAATTACAGCTTAAGAGATCTGACTTCAAAATGATATGTTGACTTAGGTACACTCTCAGAAATAAAGGTACAAAAGCTGTCACTGGGGCAGTACCTAAAGAGTCCATTTGATACCTTAAAAGGTACATATTAGTACTTAAAGTGTACATATTACAACTTAATAGGTACAAAAGTCTACCTTTCGAAAAGGTACCGCCCGAGTGACAGCTTTTGTACCTTGATTTCTGAGAGTAAGGTAGAAAAAATGTTAAACAGTACATAAATTTACCTTAAAAATCTGTTTTTATTGCAATTGCGCAAGAAAACCACATTAACATTGTTCTTCAATATTAAAAACATCCTATTTAATTAAAAAGAAACTCAAAATTATGAATGATTGTGAGACAAAAATGCTTGTCCGTGTAAATCATTTATTAAAATGTGACTAACTCCATTCTCCAATCACATTTCATGATCTAAAAAATTCCCAATGGACATAATTAATTGTAATATTTCTACAATGTATATTTCACACATGGAATTTATCTGTTGTGCACACATAGAGAAAAAAGAGTGGTATTATAAAAGGATCAGTTTCATCCATGTAACAACATGTCATAATATTCCACAATCCAGACAGCAGACTTGCTCTGTTGTCAGTCAGCATTAACATATCAGCACACCATCATTTAGAACGATTCTTGTATTAAACGTTAGAGGCCATTAGTGCCATATGCAGAGATTGCACGTTTTGAGTCAGGGAGTCACCGGGTTGTGCAGCTGCTGCCCTATGAGCCGCCACTCTCAAACTACATCCAACAGATGGTGGCCACTGTAAAAAAAAATAAAATCTCCTTTTCTCAACAAATGGAGAACGTGAGGATTTATGACTCCTAACTTGTGTGCCTTTTTGGCCTTTATTTTTGCAGAGCGTCTAACATAATCCCTGAAATGAAAAGTCAATAGGCAATAGATGCTATAAACATTGGCCTTAAAGTTACGTTATTGGATTTTAAAGCTTGTTTTAAGAAACCAATATGATATAAAAACCTAACGTAAATCCAAGGTTAATTTTGGCTTTTATTTATCATCTTCCATTTATAACTCGCCCAATCTTTCTTCACATTCAGTCTCAGATCCAGTAATATCAAAGCGGTGATCCTTAAACAGCATCCCTATCGACGCATGGGGTTATCCGTCAGACTCAGTGCTGTTTTTAAAGGGATTCAGGTCTTTGAATGGCTTTAGCTGTCCGGCCGCCTGTAGGCGAAAGCTGCAGAGATGCCACTTTTAACATGCTGACCAAATTTACTGTGTCTCATGAGCCAGACACTATGTAATCCTCTGTAATCCCCCCTAGTATGTCATGCTTCATGGCCTGATGGTATCACCTCATATGATGGTCTCGTGTGGCAGAGAAGACTTTGTTCCTGCACCGACCCTGTATGCCAGATTCACACGTTACATGTTTCATATGTGGGCCATTCTACAGAATTTGTGCAAACTGCTGTCCTACAACCAAAAACACTTTTAAAAAGTATTTAATTATTCAAATCTTAGATGTTTATTAAGATCCTTCTATTATCTACTGAAACCATAGACTGTAAAAAACATGGACGTAGTGTCTGTGACATCACCCGTAGGTTTCTGAAGAGCATTTTTGAAGCTCTTAGTGGGCGGGAATCGGCCCTCGCCATCTTGGAATCGCGTCATTGCACGTCACTCCCGGATAATCGAAAATGGGCAAAGAGGCGGGATGTGGGTGGAGCTGGTTGCTGAAACCACGCCCGCCTAGCGCGACAGTGGTGACAGCGGCGGCAATCCACCTGTCACTCAAGTGGCCACGCCCTAAATCATGCAGAACTTTAAGGCTTAATATAATTTAAACAGATGAGTTCTAAAAAAATTCACCCCCCTCACTGTTGACATGAAGGGCAAAATTAGCTATATAGACCAAAACCACTTTTTGAACCAG
Organism: Labeo catla; assembly: GCA_012976165.1. Taxonomy (NCBI): domain Eukaryota; kingdom Metazoa; phylum Chordata; class Actinopteri; order Cypriniformes; family Cyprinidae; genus Labeo; species Labeo catla. Next base: position 187,363 of record VONZ01000099.1, read on the forward strand.
GCTGTAAACATATTTTTTTCTGCTGTAAAGTTGGGCATTGACTCCCTTTTGCAGCCAGTCTCTAGCGGCCAGTCGATGAATTGCAGTTTTAGTCACGTATTGGCTTCAAGAGGGAGACCGGGAGGTTGCCGCTTGACTGAAACCCACAATAATATTTAAAATATCTGTAAGCTTATTATATATAAAATCATCTTTTATTGGGTACTTTAAATTGGGAGGTGGCTGTCCCGAATCCTAACCCCTAAATTTCAACTTATGACAATTATATTGAAATAATTTTTGCATTTTATTCCATAGTTGTTTTTAAAAATATCTTTATGATTTTGTAAAAAAGTGAAGTTAAATTTTTATTTGTAAATGTAAAAAAAAAAAAGTGTCCTGCATTTTCATGTCACTACCAAAACAGTGAATGTTTAAACTTAGGGCTAAAATGATTCCTCGAGTAACTTAAATACAAAAAAATCATAGAGGCACATTATTTGCCTCGAGGCTTCGTTTAGTCCATTTACTGTAACTGTACACTGTGTTTCCCCATGGACCATTATTACTGACGCACAAACCGATAAACGCTGGACATACTTAAAGGAGAAGTCCAGAACAACAATTTCAGAAATAATTTACTCACCCCCTTGTCATCCAAAATGTTCATGTCTTTCTGTCTTAAGTCATAAAGAAATTATGGTTTTTGAGGAAAGCATATCAGGATTTTTCTCCATATAATGGACTTGCCCCCGATTTTGAACTTCCAAAGTGTAGTTTAATTGCAGCTTCAAAGGTCTCTAAACGATCCCAGCCGAGGAAGAAGGGTCTTATCTAGCGAAACGATCTGTAATTTTTTCGGAAAATAAAAATGTGCATACTTTTTAAGCACAAAAGCTCATGTAGCACAGGTTCTGGGATGCGCGTTCACGATGTACTATTGAATCATGTCGAAAGGTCACTTGGACATAGGCGCAACTACAGACCCAGTGTTTACAAAGCGAACGCGCAAAGACTGAAAGTGGAAGTAAGTCAAACGCTGTTTACAAACAAAAAGTTAAAACGTGTCGGACGATTCTGAAGTTGTAGGAGAAAATAAGATGGAGTTTTTCGCCATTCTCTACCTTTTTTAGCCGGAGTACACAGACGATGAACTTAGACGTGATTCGTAGTAGTGATGGGAAGTTCGGATCATTTTACCGACTCTGACCTTTGAGTCTCGTTCAGCAAAATGAACTAATCTTTTTTTCAAGTCATTTCGTTAATTTTAGCAAAATCAGCATCACGTGACAGCCCCATAAGATGAACGAACGACTCGAAAAACCCGAAGACTCAAACAGGTGAACTAATTCCAGTACAGAACCTAATAGGATGTTGCGCATGCGCGACTGAATGAATCGCTCCTCGAGACGACTCGTTCTTCACGAGTCACATTAAAGATTTGTTCAAAATGAACGAATCGTTCAAGAACAACCCATGAACGCTCATCCCAGAGCCTGTGCTATGCAAGCTTTTGTGCTTAGAAAGTATACAAATTTTTATTTTTTGAAAAAAATTAAAAATTTAAAAAAGAATATTTGCTAGATAAGACCCTTCTTCCTTGGCTGGGATCGTTTAAAGCCCCTTGAAGCTGCATTTAAACTACATTTTGGAACTGAAGTCCATTATATGGAGAAAAATCCTGAAATGTTTTCCTCAAAAACCATAATTTCTTTACGACTGAGGACAGAAAGACATGAACATCTTGGATAACAACGGGGTGAGTAAATTATTTGTAAATTGTTGTTTTGGAAGTAGACTTCTCCTTTTAGACCGTAAATTAATGGTGGTTAGTTATGATGTCCCTAAGTAAGCTATGTTTTGTGAAGGACTAAGTGCTATTTATGTTGATTGTCTCATTCTCTCTCTGTGACACACAGAAAGTTAGAAAGTTACTGAATATCAAGCGAAGAGTGCCTCAGCATGATTACAAATGTGATACTGATTTTATGCAACAGTTCATGAATAAACAAGAAGTTAATATTAAGAGACTTTTTTTTTATTTTAGACAGCATATTGCCTGTTTTTGCTCTATTTCCCCAACAAATAACATTCCAAACACAGCCACAGCACTGTTTTGCGTCTTTGAGCAACACGACGGTGTTTCCTTGTTGAATGAATCACCCGTTAAATGATTCAGTTCAATCGCAATGACACACTTACTTAAAAGTGACTTGCTGCCACCTACTGGCAGTATTGATTTCACATTTAAAGTATCTTCATTTTAAAAATACATGTAAATATGAGTATTCAGCTGGTCCTTTGCTGGTTTATGCTGGTCCTGGACCAGCAACATGACCACCTGAGAACCAGCATAAACCAGCTAAGGATCATCTTAAACTAGCATCAAAACCTACCTAACCAACATCCCAGTATCAGAACCTACCAGCATATGCTATTTGTTTCACCAGGGTTTTTTGGGTGTTATCCCATAAAATTTAGTTTTTATATATGTACAACTGTTCAGAACTGTGCTAGCTAACCATGTGCTGATTAACATCTTTGAACTAAAATTGTCACTACCAAAACAGTCATGACTGAAACATGCCAAATTGTTTCAGTAGTGACAAAAGGGAACACATAATCCTTTATTAGGGAGAAATAAACAAAATTTGAGTACACTAGTGCAAATTTTTAGTATTGAAGTATGTTTTATTAGTGTTTTAGTATGTGAGGTAAAATTCTGTAATGTGATGAGGTCGCTACCAAAACATTACTGTCACTACCGAAAATGTGCAGTCACTACCGAAACATGGATGTTTTGTCAAAAATACAGTATACTGAATTATCAACTAAGATGTTATGATAGTGTTTGGTTCACTGTATAATCAAACTAATGAATCCTTAACTTTGAAATCAGTATGATCAACTTTATGTCTTTTACAAAGAAAAACTGGATTCAAACTACAACAAATCTCATAAATCACACTTGAAACATTGTTAAAATTGTATTTTTTATTGTTTTACCTCTAAAGACTTATTAATAAAATAGCAAAAATTATATTTACAAGGTAGATGTAAGCAAAATCTTAGTAGCTCAATATATAATGTCTGTTAAAGATCTCTTGATCTGGAAAGCATCTGCTGTGTACAAACGTCTGGCAGACGTCTGTAATATGTCAGTTTTACATACATTCTAAATCATAAACATCTTAAAGACATCTAATAGACGTCTATGTGACATCTGATAGGAAACGTCCAATAGACGTTTTGCAGATGAGCAAACTACGTCTTGCAGATGTCTTGCAGATGTAAATGCAGATGTCAAATAGACGTCTCCAAGATGTATGCGTGCTATCAGGGAACCCCGCTTATTAAATTATTGTTACTGTGTTTCCGTAGTGACAAATTTGGGGAGAGGACAAATAATCCGATACTTTCTGAAAATACAATATGAGAATTAACTGCACAATTAGTAGACATGTGTACCTTGGATATTATACAATTTGCCTACATGCAAAATTTGTGGGAAAGGACATTTTTTTCCAAGATGTTTCCAACTCTGACTTTGGACCAATTCTGTAGAATGGCCCATATACCCATTGGCCCATATGGCCCATTAAGTTGTTCCAAACCTGTATGACTTTCTTTCTTCTGTGAATAATGCCAAAAGTTTCAGTTTTTTGGTAAACTATCCCTTCGAAACCATTTACTGTGCAAATGTGAGGGATATAAATCAGGTTCTGCTACACGAAGGCATCATCAATATATGGCAAAGAGCAAAATGTAACAGACTGGCCAAATGGCTCATCAGTGACCTAATCAAACGCATTACTTTTGTCGATATGGCCTTTTAATTCAGGTATATGTCAAACAGACAAATGAACCATATTGAAACATGCGGCGAATTTGATTAAAGCACATTACTGGTAAACACGAGCTAAAGCAACGCAGAGCATTTTATGCAGTGACGCTGACAGATTTCAACACAGCAGTTGGCAGATTGTACATGCATGCTTACTCAGAGGAAAGAGACGCACGACACACAGTCCGCATGGCCTTGTTACCCTTACACAAATATCCATCAAGTGGAACAAAAAGTAAACAGGCACAGTCTCATTTTTTTCCCAGTAGCTCTGACATATATGGCTACACACTAATTTTAATGCACAAGCTCGTCTGTTCAGTTGATTGATTACAGTTGCTCGTTCGCTATAACAGCTGTGAGAAATGTTCAGCAATTTATTGATATAAATTGCTACTGTAACTGATGTGAACACAGATGGCGTGGTGCATTATTCATAAGTCCATACGTATAGCGGATTGTGATGTACATGACATGAGTTAATAGGGTGGTAGAATCAAACGTTTTTTAAACATGATCTGTCACAACTAATGTTTATGAGAAAATAAGGAGAGCCCTTCCCGCATCTGTGTTGAATCTCATTAAACCTGAGAATGTCACATTTCATCATAACCAATAAAAAAGCAATTTATTTTAAAAAGATTAATAATATAATATAATATAATATAACATATTATACTATTACATAAGTAATAGTATAAGTTATAAGTAAAGATCACGTTCCATGAAGATATTTTGTAAATGTCCTACCATTAAAAATATAACAAAACTTAATATTTGATTAGCAATTTGCATTGGTAAAAATATCATTTGGACAACTTTAAAGACAATTTTGTCAATATTTTGATTTTTTTGCACCCTCAGATTCCAGATTTTCAAATAGTTGTATTATAATATAATATAATATAATATAATAATATAAAAATGAATAAATAAATAGAAAATTTAAGAAGTAATTATTACCAATGTTACTGTAAAATGATTTGAATAAAGCAAAAATAAGTGAAATTACTTTCATAATAGTTAACTGTTCAACTTCCTTATTGTCTTTGCTGTGATGGAAAAAACTATATGTTGTTTAAATTATTATTTATTCAGTATTAATAAATTAATACATAATACCAATAAAATAATAATAATAATAATAATAATAATAATAATAATAATAATAAGGTATTTTACCATATCTAAGCTTACTTCTAATGCCTTAATTAACGTAAAAAAAAAATCACATATACATATATACATATATATATATGATTTATACAGAAATAAACAAATAAATAAAAATAACATAATATAAATAAATAAATGAATAAACAAACAATTACAATTAAAATCTAAGAAATTCTATAAATATTCTTCTGTTCTTCTATAGCATATTTTTTCTTTTAATTTAGAGGTAAAATGTTCGTGATAACGGCAAATGTTGAAATGTCTGAGAGCCATCTGCATCCCAATAATCTGCTGTTTGGTGCTAAAATGTAATGCCTGCCACAACATAAAAGCATTTTCTCTCTCTCTAAGCTTAATATCCAGAGACAGCTCTAAACAAGCAATCTGTAGGTTGTTTTCCCTGGCAAATGTAAACACTGGATCTGTTCATTTGAGTAACCCAACTATCCCAACAGAAGCAATTGCTCAACCAACGGCATGAATTTGTGGGCGGGACTATCTGTTCGTCCAACCAATGACACCCCGGGGGAAACCATCCATAAACAAGCGTCATTATTTTTCCAATTCCCTCTGGTGAGTCTAGAGGCACAGGAATAAAACACTTCACCCAAGAGCTGTAATCTAGTCTACCAATCTACAAGTCTATAATTTATACTCCATTTCCCCTCCTCTCTCTCACACTATTTTATTCTCTCACTCCCTCCGCGGGTTTAATATGTGTCACTGTCCTTGCCCGTCCCGAGCTGCTATCAGTAGAAAGTTTGTGCGTCTGCTCAGATTAGTGACCTCTCTGATTTGGCTCTGTGTAAGTCAGAGCCGCCTCACATAGACCAGATTAGATCAAAGTAACGCTCGCAGATCCAGCCTGGCGTGAGGCGCCCCACCGTCTCCCTCCCATATTTTGCTCCTTATCCGCCAGCGCTCTGTTTTGGACAGATCTTTTGTTTGTACAATATCTTGGGCAAAATATATATGGAGATCAAGTGTGCATTTTGCTGCCTGATTGAATCTCTAGCAGCAGGAACTTAATACAGTGCTTCAAACCTCAAAGATGTGTTCAACACCCTCTAGTGGAGGAAAGAGAGAGAGGAAAAACTAAAAAAAATCACAAAGCTCTTATTGATTGCTATTGATACCATAACATCAGTTTTAACAAGAGGACCAAAATAAGATGGTTTTGTGAGACTGGTAACCTCGAGGTCGTTGTCGCTGCAAGTTTTCAAAATAACCCATTAAAAATTCCCATTAAAGTCCTCACACATTAGGACTAGACATTTTTAAAAAGTGTAGTTCTCTGGAAAGTATTTCCATCCATCCCTGAGCTTTTTTTTCCCCATTCCCCATTTTTTTTCCCCATTCAGAGTCTTTGATATGTCATAGGAAATTATATTTCAGCTCCAGTTCCATCACACTCAGACTCTGGCAAATTCCTCATAATGGTACAGTGACATTTAAAGATGCAATCCGTCCCATAACCCCCTACTTGAAAAGACACATATCCGGAAGTTGACTGTAATATCAAGAGAAAAAAGGGGAAATATAGGCCAGCGTAATAAGCTCTCAAAAAATCTTCTCTTCCTGTGCTTGACCTATCAGATGAAATAAAATTGAATGTTGCACAAGAATTACGGCATTTCATGCAAGAGCCAAAAGACTCTTAGCTTTACATATTACAATCACTATATATTACACATCATTTTAATTATAAAAGTATATAATATAATATAATATAATATGTGTTCTACTTCGTTATTGCAATTACTGTAATGCAAAAAATTATATATTATTTACATTATAGTATTTATACATAAATAATGAGATAATAATCATAATAATAATAATAAAAATAAATGGAATTTTTTCAAGACAAATAACTGCTCGTTCTTCCTCATTGATATTCCTATGATGGAAAAAATGCTATATTTGTAAATTATTAATACAGAATTTTTAAATAAATAACAATAATTAAGTAGTAGTAGTAGCAGCAGTACGTTGTATAAGCACTAAATATTACAGATCATTTTAATTAAAAAGTACACTATAATATAATATAATATAATATAATATAAAGCGTTCCACCCATTGCCATTACTGTAATGCAAAAAAAATTATATATTGTTTACATAATACAGTATTTATACATAAATAATGAGCTAATTTTAATAATAATACAATGCTTTGTCATGTTAAAAGTATATTTAAAATACTTTGAATAAGGGGGAAAACTTTATATAAATAAAGTTTATTAATAACAATATATATATATATATATATATAGTTTAAATTGTTTATACAGTATTCATAATAAAAAAATTAACTTAGTAGTACATATTATAATCACTATATTTTACATACCATTGTAATTAAAAAGAATATATAATATAATAAATATAATGCAATTATTTTCATGTCAAAAAAACAATCCACTTCCTCATTGCCATTACTGAGATGTAAAAAAATATATATAGTTTATATTTTTTTCTACAGTATGAAATAATAATATAATATAATATAATATAATATAACATAATATAATATAATAAAGTGACAATTATTTTCATGTCAAAAAAACACTCCACATCCTCATTGCCATTACTGAGATGTAAAAAATAATATATACTTCATATTATTTATACAGTATTAATAATAACAACGACAACAATAATAATAATAGTAATATAATTTTCATGAATAATCATTTGACTTCCTCAATGCAATCACTGTGATGCAAAAAAAATGATAAATGTTACAATTATTTGTACAGTATTTATAAATAAATAGAACATCTAATAATAATAATAATAATAATAATAATAATATGGTGCTTTTACCATGTTTAAGCTTATTTAAAATACTTTGATTAAGGTAAATATAAGTGACTGTTTTTAAAAGTCATGTCAAATGAACTTCTGACTTCCTCAATGGCACGCAAAAAATAATATAGATTTTTAAATTTGCTATTTGAATTTTGCATGTGTCATGGTACTCTTGTGAATGTGTGTCGAAGACTGACACGGAACAGAAGAAATTGTTGAATAAAGTTGTTATTTTAGTTTTCTATGCGCACAAAAGTATTCTTGTAGCTTCATAAAATGAAATGAAATTAAACCACTGAACCAAAACAAAGTGTTTGGGTAAAATAAGGTTAAACAATACAGCTTGCTTGGCAAACTGATCCCATAAAATGCTCATGGACATGTAGGAGATGCGAAAAGGTAATTTCAAATTAGACGCACATTCACTGATCTCATTTTGGAACAAACAGTGGAGTCAATAAACAGGCGCCGTTATTGTCACATCAGATCAAGGTCAGCTCTCCATTTTAATCTGAATCTTGGTGAGTGTGGCGCTGACGAATGTTTAAACTGCAGCATTCATTCAGCCTGCCATCAGATTTCACCTCCTAGCTATCGTAACTCAACATCCGGCTGTCTGTCATCGGCCCCGACAAGCTCCAGGTTCATATTTACTCGTGTAGTCCTGATTAAATGATGCCCGTCATTATGGCCCCGTGATAAACATCAGTAACAAGCTGTCACATTAATGTGCAGATATACTTTCTCTCTGTTGCGGCCGCAGCCGTTCATCACGATTCTCATGCTCCACATTGTAATATCCGCAGCTGACTCTACTGTACTCTATCACCACAAATATTAGCATAACACAAAACAATGCAATCAATATAAACTAAATAACAGTTGTGACATGAAAGCACTCAAATGTACATAACAGATAAAAAAATAATAATAACAATTTAAATAAAATATAAAAAATATAATAATAATAATTTACAAATTTAATGTAATGATTTACCAATGTTTTTGATAGATAGATAGATAGACAGATATTATTCTGCATATAAGTAATATATTAAAAATAATGTAATGTAATGTATTTTAATGACAAAAAAACAATACATCAATGCAAAACAAACTACTACTACTACTACTACTACTACTACTAATAATAATTTACTGTAATTTTTTGTTAAATATTATGCTTTTGTCAATAAAAAATGATCTCTAACAACCAAAGCTTATTAAAATTTATATAGATAGATAATAAAAATAAATAAATAATAAAATATATATATATAAATAAATATAAAGTTTTAAATATAAATAAATAAATGATAAACATACAGTATTTAATAATAATAATTATAGACAGTCAGATCGATAATATAATATAATATAATATAATTAATATAATGTGATATTATTTTAATGACAAATAACCAATATGGCAATGCAAAAAAAAAAAACATAGAACAAATAAAATAAATAAATAAATGTTTAAATTATACAGTATTCATTAATATTTATAATAAGATAGATAGATAGCTAGATAGATAGATATAATATAACATAATAATGACAAATGGCCAATATGGCAATGCAGAAGATAATAAATAAATAAATAAATAAATATTTATTTTTAAATTATACAGTATTCATTAATAATTATAATAATATAGATAGATATTACAACAAATTATTCTGTATATAATACATTTGAAAAGTAATATAAATAAATAAATAAATTTCAGGTAATTAATTAAATTAATAATAATAATAATAATTTAATGTAAAAAATTCAGAGAAAGAGAAAGAGAGAGAGGTAGATAGATAATATAAAAAAATAAAATAAAATAAAATAAAATATAATATAATATAATATAATATAATATAATATAATATAAATATAATGTGACATTATTTTAATGGCAAATAACCAATATGGCAATGCAAAAAAAATAAATAAATATATATATATGGATAGATATAACAACAATATTTTTACTTCCTTTTTTTCACATTAAATGTTCAGGAAAATTACAAATACTTTTTGATTTTACTGTAGTGTTTTTACATTCTTTTTTAGTTACATACAGTCAAAACCTTGCAAAATGCTGATGAAGACAGTCACAGGCAAAATATCTATATACATCTACTATAATATAATGAAATATTTATGATTTATGTATTTCTTCATGTCCATCTACTTCAAATATCAATCGATAATGATGCTTCCCAGCAGGCACACAACATCATAAAACATTGATATTTGGTTTAATTTCGGTTGTGAAGTTGGATGACCATAATTCAATGTAAATTCAACATCTAATGTCAACGTTAAATTGATGTCCAATACTGGCATCAGCTGACGTTTACATTTTGTTTCGTTTTTTTAGGTTGTGTATACCAAAATGCAATGATATACTTGCGTCAGCCTGATTTTTATTCTCAACCAACGTTGAGTCCAACGTCAACCTGATGTTATACTGGCGTCCAGTGCCTGCTGGGTTTTTGCATGCAAAAGAGTATAGACACAGCATCTACTGGCAGTGGGTATCTGCTCATGCTAACATGCAAAACCATGACCCACTAAATGCAATCCACAAACCTTTAAACACAAAATCACACCACATACTCTATCCTCTCAATATCAAGGGTTTCTGTAGTTGCCCTACATCTTCTTATAAGCTTATCACACTATGCTTAACACTAGGTTAAGGCTACTTTAAACCCTGTGATATTAAGCTTTTCCGGTGCTAAACCTAAATTGCAGTGCCCAAAGATCCACAGTGTGAATTATTAACCCAAGGTAAATTAAGAAGAATAAAACAACCCATTATGCATCACGACACACGACTGACCTGCAGAGGTGTGCCGACTGTCTCAGTGGCATTGTGTTTGACAGTGTATTTTAGCATGCGCACGTGCTCATAAGGCGCTCATTAAGGCTGCTGCATGACTGTGGCTTAACGAGCCATTAAAGAGCCATTAAGACTCATTAAAGCACAGTCATGCAGCAGTCGTGCTGGCTTAACATGACACTGACTGATTCTGAGAGCTGCTGCAGGTAGTCAAACGCCTCACAAGGTGACTGCTCTAACATTACACAGCCTTTCCCACGTCTAAATATTACTGCATTTGAATGCATAATAATGAAAGCCTTTCAATCTTTCTCATTTTCTAGAGATTTGATCGCATCTTTTAAATAGAGGGTCGACCTTGATCTGCATCGGCGGACACCAAATGTAATGCAAATTGATTTTTACGTCATCAAAACTAAATTTGAATGGTGTTTGCATGCGCATGCCAACACAAGGCTAAGGTGCCAGAGTGTTGCCAAGCATAAATCATATATTTGATCAATGAGAAAAGTATCAGCACTCAAAAAGCTACACATTTTGATGAATCATAAACCGTAACACAATCACGCAGGTGCCTGTTACTGTTAAATTCACTTAAGAGTAACTTTAAGCATTTAATTTAGCATTTATGTCAGAGGCTATCCATTTCCCTTTAATTACACTCATGATATCCTCTGATAAATAATAAATCATTGGCTAATTCATAAAACATGATAGTCACGGAAGTGTCCTGCGGTGTAACATGCTACACTCCATCTGACCAACATTTTCTAATTATTATTCATGCATTTTTATGACCTTATGTTAACTGAGAGACCACATGGAATATCTGAACTTGTAAACATTCATTTGTTACACCGCAGGACCATTTAGTGAACTCCAAAGTGCAAAAAAAGTAATTCACAAACTTTTAAAAAGGCACTATTACTAGTTCCAATAGCTCTTATAACAATTTAGGATAATATATTATACTATTATGACTTATTTATATGCAAAACTGTATAAGGATTATTGAATCTGGTTAACATGTCTTTTTAAAGTTTAAAAGTTATATAGTGCATGTAAATAAATACATTTTGCCCTACAATATTTTTTAAATGTTCTGTCCTGGTTCTCTCTGTTAGCCACATGCATGATTTTAGTGATTTGCATTTTACAGCTTTTACAATTTCACACCATTTTTAAAAAATCTAAACAAAATGAGTAGTTAATGTTATACTGCTTTAAATTACTTTTTTTCCACATCAATCTATACGCCATACACCATAATGGCAAAGCAAAAACAGGTTTTTAACATCTTTGTTAATTTATTAGAAATAAAAAACTTAAATGATTCCATTGCATAAGTATTCATACCCGTTTCTGGGACAGTTCAAATTTAGCTCAGGAGCATTCGTATTGCTTGTAGATGTTACTACACTTCAAGTGGAGTTAACCTGTGGCAAATTCAATTGAATGGGTATGATTTGGAAAGGCACACACGTCTTAATTTAAAGGTGTAACAGCTGAAAATGCGTATCAGAGCAAAAACCAAGCTCTGAGGTCAAAAACCTCCTGTAGAGCTCAGAAACAGGATTCCATCAAGCCACATATCTGGGAAAGAGTTCAGAAAAAAATGACAGAAGTAAGGTTCACAGAAGCATGTAGTCTCCCTTACTCTTAATGGAAGAAGTTTGAAACAACCACAACTTTTCCTAGAGCTGGCCTCCTAAACAAACTGAGCAATTGATGGAGAAGTGCTTTGGTTGGACTGGTGACCAAGAAGCTGATGGTCACTCTAGTTGAGCTCCATGATCATATACGCAGATGGGAGAAACTTACAGAAAGACAAACATCACTGCAACACTCCACCAATCTGGGATTTATGGTGGTTTGGCTGAACTCAATCCTTTCCTCAGTGAAGACTCATCAAAACACACTTTAAAATTACAAAAAAGGCACCGAAAGGACCCTCAGACTGTGAGAAACAAGATTCTCTGGTCTGATGAACCTCAATTCCAAGCATCACGTTTGAAGGAAACCAGGCACTGATCATCATCTGCACAGTACCATCCCAAAAGTAAAGTGTGATGGTAGCAGCCTCATGCTGTGGGGGCTGTTTTTCAGCGGAAGGGAGTGAGGGATTCGTCAGAGTAGAAGAAAAGCTCAGTGCACCAAAATATAGAGATAGCCTTAATGAAAACCCAGTCTAGAGCATTCAGAACCTCAGACTGGACAAAAGGTTCACCTTCTAACAAGACATTGAGCCTAAGCACACAGAAAGACTGGCTTATAAACAACTCTGTGAATGTCCTTGAGTGGCCCAGCCACAGCCTGGGCTTGAACCCAATCAAATATTTCTGGAGAAACCTAAAAATGTGCATCTGCCACATCCAACCTGGCAGAGCTTGAGAGGTGAAGAGGTAAGGAGAATAATAGCAGATAATTGCCAAATCCAGATGTGCAAAGCTTGTCGCATCATACCCAAAAAGACCTGAGGCTGTAATGGTGCTTCAGTTAACTATTGAGCTAAGGGTATGAATACTTATGCAATGAACTTATTTCAATTTTTTATCTTTAATAAATTTACAAAGTTGTGACCATTCAGTTTTTGCTTTGTCATTATGGTGTATGGAGAGTAGATTGATGTGGAAAAAAGGTCATTTAAAGCAGTTTAACATAGGGCAACAACATAACAAAACGTGAAAAAAATGTGTGAATACTCTCTCAAGGTACTGTATATATATATATATATACATATATATATATATATATACACACACACACATATATATATATATATATACAGTGCCCTCCACTAATATTGGCACCCTTGGTAAATATGAGCAAAGACGGCTATGAAAATAAATCTGCTTTGTTTATCTTTATGATCTTACATTCAAAAAATTCACAAAATGCTAACCTTTCATTGAAGTAAAACAATTAAAAGTGGGGGGAAACTTACGTTATGAAATAAATGTTTTTCTCATATGCATGTTGGGCACAATTATTGGCACCCTTAAAAATTATAATGAGTAAAATATCTCTGAAGTATATTCCCATTCATATTTGCATTTATTTAGCACGCTAGAATGACTAGGAGTATGATACTGTCCAGCCATGACTTCCTGTTTCACAGGATTATAAATATGAGGAGCACAATGGCCAAATTTCCTTAATCATCCATCTCAAGGAATAAAACCAAATAATATAGTTCTGATGTGCAGAACAAGATTGTTGAGCTTCACAAAATAGAAAGTGGCTGTGAGAAAAGAGCTAAAGCATTGAAAATCCCAATTTCCATCATTAGGACAATAATTAAGAATTCAAATTAAACTAAAGATGTTACAAATCTGCCTGGAAAAGGACGTGTGTCTATATCGTCCTAATGCATGGTGAGGAGGAGAGTTTAAGTGTCCAGAGACTCTCCAAGGATCACAGTAGGAGAATTGCAGAGATTAGTTGAGTCTTGGGGCCAAAAGACTAAAAAAAAAAATTCAAACAGCCCCAACGTCACCACATCCTCCTTGCTCATCCAAAAACAAACTCCAGCATATTTAGTTGTCAGACACAACTTGAATTTCAAATGGGAATGGCTTCTGTGGTCAGATGAAACTAAAAAAAAAAAGAGCTTTCTGGCAGCAAACACTCAAGATAGGTTTGGTACAAAAAGTACCCCATGCCCACGGTTAAATATACTGCTGGATCTTTAATGTTGTGGGCTTATTTTCCTGCCAGAGGTCCTGGACATCTTGTTCAGATACATGGCATCATGGATTCTAGCAATTACCAACAGATAAAAAATGTAAACCTGACTGCATCTGTTAGAAGTTCTATAATGAGCTGTGGTTGGATTCTCCATCAGGACAGTGATCCAAATCAAACATCAAAATCAACACAAAAATGTGTCACTGAGCATAAAATGAAGCTTCTGCCATGGCCGTCCCAGTTGCCTGACCTGAACCCTATAGAAAATGCGTGAGGTGAACTAAAGAGAAGAAGCACCAGCATGGAGCTGGGAAACTGAAGGATCTGAAGAGTTTCTGTATGAAGGAATGGTCTCTGATCTCTTGTCAGGTGTTCTCCAAACTCTTCAGGCATTAAAGAAGAAAACACAGAGCTGTTATCTTGAATAAAGGACATTGCAATAATTGGGTGCCAATAATTGTGGTCAACATGAACTACAGAAAAACATTTATTTCATAAAGAGATTTTCCCCCTGCTTTCCATGGTTTTACTTAAATGATAGGTTAGAATATTGTGAATTTTTTGAATGAAAGATTAAAAGGATAAACAATGCAGATTTATTCTTACAGCCACCTTTGCTCATATTTACCAAGGGTGCCAATATTAGTGGAGGGCACTGTATATATTAGATTCTGATTCACAAGCTGATTCACAATGTGAATTCTGATTATCCTGGATATATATCAGGTACAGTACATGCCAAATTTACTCAAGGAAAAACAAAATCTCTCAACTAATGCTGTTAAATATACATGAGAGTCAGTTTTTTTAATAATACAGTTACAATTACATAAATATATTTGTACTCTGATTAAACATTTAAATGGTGGCTGTTTAGTTAAACATAAATTAAACACTGAACAACAGTAAAAAATTATAATGAATATGTTACATAGTGCATATATTTAGCAAAACGCTCTTCTCTAGAGTTCATTTTTCTAGCTGACTAACGAGTTAACGGTCACCGAATGTTTTTTTCTGAGGTAAATGTGATGTTAAATATTGTCTACAAGCTGTTATATTGACGTCTTTCTGCGGTTGAAACACTGATTGACCGATTACATGAGACACGATACAGATTCAGGTAAGTTGTACTCTTTCTTTTAACATATCTTTGGACGTTCATTCATGTATATTTCATGCCGAAACTACTAATAAACCAGAAGAAATGATCAGTTCACGTGCCTCTTCTCTTGCACTGAGGTGCTACAACGATCTGTCACTCCATTAAACAGCGCCAAAACGACGTTTATTGTTTGAATACTGTAATAAAATGGACAGAATTTGAAATCTGAGACGTTTCATACCAAAAGTAACACAGCACAAAGCTTGTTGCGATTTATCAGATGGGAGGTGTGCTGCAATGTTCCCTTCATTAAATGAAAACAGGTCAAACTGGGGTGTTTCCCAAAAGCATTGTTAGCCAACTATGGTCGCAAGTTCCGTCATTACCAACATAGTTCAACAATTCAGTGTTTCCTGAAACCATAGTTCAAACAAACATTTGCAAACAGCGTCACAAACTTACGTGGTTGGAACTACAGCTCTAGACCTGTGGTTAGAAGCATAGTTCCTTGTTAGTAAATAAATTATGCTCTTGGGCACAATAAGCAAGTTAACATACAGTACAATCTATATTTTTTACTCGATCTAAATATAAATGCATTTTAATCTATGTATTTTTAAGCTTCCTCTGCAAGCGACGTTTTTGAATAGTGCGCCTGCACATAAACGCCTACAGGAACCCCGGAGTATGACGTAAGAGGGAACCCACGATGAAGCAAACATCAAATAAAGTAAAATGACAGGGAACAAAAAATAGTACATTAGTCATCAGATGCCATTTTTAATATAGCTGCATTTTAGAGATCTCTAATCAGTTAAATAAATTATTACTTGGTGACGTCATTAACAACAGCCCTACATTGTTGAACTAATGTGGTTCAAACGACATGATGAGTTCGGGTTCGGGAAACAGTCGTGACTAGCTAGTTTTTTTCCACAACAACACATCAATGTGTCATAAGGGTCTTTTTTTAAAAAAATTGAGATTTATACATTATCTCAAAGCTGAATATATAAGCTTTCATTGATGTATGGTTTGTTATGATCGGACAATATATTGCTAAGATACAACTATTCGGAAATAGTTGGAAATCCGGAATCTTGCAAAAAAAAAAAATTCTAAATATTGAGAAAATTGCCTTTAAAGTTGTCCAAATTAAGTTCTTAACAATGCATATTACTAATCAAAAATTAAGTTTTGATATATTTACAGTAGTACATTTACAAAGGAAATATGACTTTTACTTAATATTCCAATGATTATCGGCATAAAAGAAAAATCAATAATTTTTTGTTGGCTATTGCTACAAATATACCTGTGCTGCTTAAGACTGGTTTTGTGGTCCAGGGTCACAAATATATATATATATATATATATACACTACCGTTCAAAAGTTTGGGGTCAGTAAGACTTGTAATAGTCTTTAAAGAAGTCTCTTATGCTCATCAAGGCTGCATTTATTTGATTAAAAATATAGAAAAAAAACAGTAATATTGCAAAATGTTTTTACAATATAAAATGTTTTTTATTTTAACATACTTTAAAATAGAATTTATTCCTGTGATGAAAAGCTGAATTTTTATCAGCTGTTACTCCAGTCTTAAGTGTCACATGATCCTTCAGAAATCATTCTAATATGCAGATTTATTATTAGAATGATCAATGTTGGATAATATCAACAGTTGTGCTGCCAAATATTTTTTGGAACCTGTGATTTTTTTTTTTAGGATTCTTTCATGAATAACAAGTTTAAAAAGTACAGTGTTTATTCAAAATATAAATATTTTATAACAATGTAAATTATTTATTATTAACTTTTAATAAACTTTTAATTATTAACTTAATACATCCTTGGTGAATAAAAGTATTAATTTCTTAAAAAAAAGAAACAATAAAAATGTACTGACCCCAAACTTTTGAACAGTAGTGTATATACACACAGCAATAATGTAAACATTCAGCATATTTCCAATAGTATGCTATATTATTATCAAATAAACTCATCACATATGAACACTATTTTATGGCATATTTAATTCAATTTTGTGTAAAGATGCACTGTTAAAAATATTTTTCAATGTTATATATAAAACAGAATTTACTGAAGAACATTTTACAAGAAAATACAGTTTGATTCTTTCTACTTCAAAACTTCACTTTTAATCCAAGTAATTGTTTGTGAAATGTACTAGCAATCTGACTGAAAATTGTTTCAAATAAATCCTACAGTAATTTATGTCAAGAGTGTCTCAACTTTTTGGGGCAGACCAAACAAAAATTGTCAAAAAATGACGATCACTTTTGGTGCACAAATCAGTCAGGCTCACTGAATTGCAGGAAAAGGATTTCCACACAGAACATTAAAAGCAAGAAAGTTTGAGAAAAAACACAGTAACTGGTTTCAGCAATAACACTTGCACCTTAGACATAAATTTTATCCTAAACTCTCTACACAGGAAAAAAAAAAGGTTATAACCTTTTTCACACAGCTTCTCTCTCATCAGCATTACTCTTGACCATCATAAAGGACACAGATCTGGTCCTGGATCAGCACCTGGGACATTCTGTAAAGATCTCTATTAACCCAGAGTCCTAGAAGGATGCAAAGAGTCCATCCATCAAGATCTTTTTCCCCAAACACATTTCTCACTCACTGTCAGCCTTCTTAGCACAACAAGCCGATTTTCTTTTTCTTTTTCTGGTCTGGTTTTGCGTGAGAGTGAGGATTTTTTTTTCCCCAGGCTGTTTAACTGTAATAACATCTGAAAGGCAGCAGATTACACTGGAATTGAAAATGTGTTGCACGGGCAACGATCCATTTTACTTGACACATGTAGCCGTTGACTCCATGTATCTCATAGGGCATCACTGTTAACGCTAAACTCCAGTGCATGTTGGGTTATGGAGCGCAGAAAAAGCATATACTGGGTTTTCATGTATGTATAGATACGTATGTGTGTGTGCGTGGATGTGTGGGCTATTTGGAGTGCGGGATCACGATAAGACGGCCTTAAGCTGAGGTTGTGGCATCCGCCACTGAATCTCCACTCATCCAGATGTCACCGGACTGCTTTAACAGCAGCGTATCTGCTTCCCTCGGCTCTCGCATAACGCTCGCTTTCTCCAACTCACACAGCCGCCAACCCACTCACGCAGAGTAATCCGCGTATAAACATACCACTTTGTTTTGTAATCTGGCTTGTGGTTTGACATCCATTCGCCCCTCAGTCTTTCATGTGTTGAAAACGTAGTAACTTTCAGTGACTTTTTGCACAGGAAGGGATGCAGCTGTGTTAGTCACATCTGTAGTGTGAAAAAAGTGATTTTACAAAAATACTTCTATGCTGCTATACTTGAAAGGGATAGTTCACCTAAAAATGGAACTTCTGTCATGATTTACTCACACTCTTGTCACTACAAGTCTGAGGTGTGTTTCCCAAAAGCACTGTTAGTTCTATTGAACTGCGTTGGTAATGACGGAACTTGCCACCATAGTTGCTTTTGGGAAACCCCTGTGTGATCTTCTTTTGTGGAACAAAAAAGACTTTTAGAATAATTTCTGTTTTTGTCTGTTTTTTGTTCCCATGCAATTAAAGTCAGAGGGGTCCAATGTTATTTTGTACCACACAGACTAGTGTTGACATTGTTGCTAAAAGTAAAATTAGGATTAAACTATTAAAAATAGTGTTCGTTAATAGATAAAATAAGATAAATAATTAACTTAAAAAAATAATTTTGCCTTGGCACCTAACTGAAAAAATGTAGTGAAAGTAAAGTAAGTAGTAAAATGTAACATAAACGTAAATAAGTAGTAAAATTAATTATTAAACTGTAAAATTAATTTTTAAATCTTTTGAGTTTAAAATACAATAAAATAAATAAAATAAAAGTTAAAAAATTAAAATGAGAAATTTTGCCTTGGCAACTAACTAAAAAAAAAAGTTAGTAGTAAAAGTAAAGTAGAAAAATGTCAAATAAAAGTAAATGAGTAGTAAATGTAATTACTTAATAGTAACATTTATTTGTAAATCTTCTGAGTTCTAGAATAAAATAACAAAACTAAAAAACAAAAATTAGAACAGCTGCCTTGGCAACTAACTGAAAAATAAGTTAGTAGTAAAATTAATTATTTAATGTTAAAATTAATTTTTAAATCTTTCGAGTTCAAAATAAAATTAAATAAAAAAAATTAAATTAAATTAAATTAAATTAAAGCCTTCTTGGCAACTAACTAAAAAAAGAAGTTAGTAGTAAAAGTAAATTAAAATTAAGAAATTAGGTAGTAAATTAAGCAGTAAAATGTCAAATAAAAGTAAATGAATAGTAAATAAAATTATTTCATAGTAAAATTATTGTTTTTTAAATCTTTTGAGTTTTAAAATAAAATACAATAAAATAAAATGAGAAATGCTGAATTGGCAACTAACTGAAAAAAAGATAGTAGTAAAAGTAAAGTAAAAAGTAAATAAGTAGTAAAATTAATTATTTAATAGTAAAATTAATGTTTAAATCTATTGAGCTCTATAATAAAATTGAAAAAAAAAAAAGTCAAACTGCCATTGCTTTCCAACGTACATAAAAAACACATTTTACGTAATTATTACGCAAATAATTAATTTTACTACTTATTTATTTTACATTTTACTGCTTACTTTACCTTTACTACTAACTTAAACATTCTTTAAACTATCTTCAAAATAAATTCAGAATAAAGAAACTCATACAGGTTTGGAACATCATGATAGTGAGTAAATGATGACAGAATTTTCTTTTTTGGGTGAACTACTGGGTGAATTAATACTTGTAATGAAAAACAAAAACGTTATAGCACACCTCTTAGGGTTAGTGATTTGAACAAACTCCACAACAAGTGTAAAACTACATTTGCAAAGTCATTGTAAAAATGACTGATAAATATTACATAATAAAGATGTAATATTCCCATTAAGAGTTTTATGCTGCGGTGCAGGGGAGCAGAGGCATGATTTGGTGTTTGCTGTTGTTTTCTTTGCATCTACAGCGTTCTCTTTTCTTCTTTGCCAGAGGACATTATAGTGGACAAGGTGCACTTGGATTGCATTCTGAATACAAATACAAACACGTGTTTTGTTGACAGTTACACCTGAGCGCGCCAACGGAGGTTCCCCGCTACCGGAGCTTCGTGTGTGTGAGACAGAGAGACACGTGGGTAATCACATTTCCACCTGCAGTCAAAGGAGAAATGTTCATTTCCTGCCCGTTTCTTAGGGGAATTACACTGATTGACAGATTATTTGGCCATGGGAGCTTGTTGCTTAAAAACTGTACAATTTCCCCTACATGACCTTGGAGCAATCCTGCAAGCTCTGCTCTTTCATCTGTCCCTCAGTGGCCGTGTCATGCTTGTCATGTAATATTGTTGGACTGAACTCATTTGCATCACTAACCTCTCATTGCATTTCTATTCTCAAAATGTGGTAACAAACATGTCCCTTCTATCCATCTATCCATCTATCCATCTATCTATCTATCTGTTCGTCCGTCTATACATCCAGCCAGCGATCGTTCTATTTATCTATCCATCCATTCATCCATCCGTATGTCTGTCTATCTAGTCATCCATCCATCCATTTAGTCATCCATTCGTCCACCTGTCCGTCCAATCATCATTCTGTTTATCTGTCTGTCCATCCATCCGTCTGTCCATCTGTCTATTTATCTATCCATCCATATGTCCATCCATCCATCAGTCCATCCGTCTATCCATCATTCTGTCTATCTATCCATCCATCCATCCGTCTGTTTGTCCTTCTATCCATCTATCTATTCATCCATCAATCCATGTCAGTCTATCCATCCATCGACTGTGCTATTTATAAATTCATCCATCCATCCGTCCATCATCTGTCTATTTATCTATCTATCCATCCATCCATATCCATCTTTCTCTGTCTATCCATCCCATCCATCATTCTGTCTATCTATCCATCCATCCTTCCATTCATCAATCCATCTATATCCGTCCATCTGTCTGTCTATCTATCCAACCATCTATCTATCCTTCTGTCTGTCCATCCATCTGTCTGTCTTTTTCTATCCATTCATTTATCCATCCATCTGTCTGTCTGTCTGTCCATCAGTCTAATTATCTATCTATCCATCCATCCATTAGTCTGACTGTTCATCCATTCATGTCTATCTATCTATCTATCTATCCATCTGTCTGTTTTCTGTCTATCTATCCATCCATCCATCTGTCCTTCTATCCATCTATCATTCATCCATCCATCCATGTCAGTCTATCCATCCATCGACTGTGTGTTATAAATTCATCCATCCATCCATCCATCCATCCATCCATCCATCATCTGTCTATTTATCTATCTATCCATCCATCCATCCATCCATCTTTCTCTCTGTCTATCCATCCCATCCATCCATCCATCCATCCATTCATCTGTCAATCCATCTGTATATTTATCCATCCATCCATCCATCCGTCGTCATCATCTATTTATCTATCTATCCATCCATCCATGTCTATCCATCCATCCATCATTCCATCATCCATATCCATCCATCTTTCTCTTGTCTATCCATCCCATCCATCCATCCATCCATCCATTCATCTATCAATCCATCTGTATATTTATCCATCCATCCACCCATCCATCCATCATCTGTCTATTTATCTATCTATCCATCCATTCATCCATCTGTCCATCCATCAGTTGTTCTATTTATTGAATCATCCATCCGTCCGTCTATCTATCTATCCATCAATCCATCCGTCCAGCCATCATTCTATTTATCCATCCATCCATCTGTCTATTTATCTATCTATCCATCCATCGATTATTCTATTTATTGAATCATCATCCATCTATCCATCTTTCCATCTGTCCATCTATTTATCTATCCATCTATCCGTTTGTCTATCTGTCCATCCATCTATCCATCCAGCGATTTATCTATCGATCCAATTTTCCATCCATCCATTTTTTCACCTATTTATTAATCCTACATTTCCCAGGTGAAGCTTTAGTGCAAGGTCTGACAAAAAAAAATAAAAACAAAATACTATAAATAAAAAATACATCTAAAAACAAATACAAATGAATATGCATGTAAAAATAGTAGCAGAAACAGCAGGTATAACTGCATAAATGTTATACCTGCAAACAGTACCATGCTACATTTTTATCACATCTTCACATATTTAATTCCTGCAATGGAAAATGGTTATATACTGCTATTTTTAATACTAATATGCTATACCAAACACAGCCGGTTGTTAAAACACTTGCTGCAATTGTGACATAAAATAATATATTTTTTGTTATTTTGAGAGTGACCGTTAAGTGTGTGTTGTTGTTATCAGGTTCTCCTCACCACTGGAGTCAGTTTAAAGTCATTTAAACATTTCATTAAGCTGATCAGCTCTAGGCGACACATAATGTAACAACTTGGTGACGATGCATTGTCCTGTATGGTGTGATGCAGTGCTGGATGTTGTTTCTGAGAGACAGATCTCATCAAGCGGTGAAAGCAATGCCAGTCACTCATCTAAAATACTGGACAACAGAACTGTCTTAAAGAAACAGCTCACTCAAAAATAAAACATTACCATTTACTCGCCCTCATGTCGTTCCAAACCTGACTTTTTATCCTCACTTTAAAAACACTTTATTGCATGGAAAGTTTTGGTCGGTTCCTCACATAAAGCTACTGTATAAAGTCACAATATGTGAAATATAGTCACAGTGTAAACATTCTGTAAAACATCACCCACTGAGTTACACAAAAGAAAGAAAGTCATAAGAGTTCAAAACCACATGAGAGTGAGAAAATGAGGACAGAATTAAAATTTTGGGTGAACAGCCATAGTTCAAACAGTCATTGAATTTACTGCACTGTCATTATGGCTTTCAGCGTCATCTTCATAAAACCACATCTATTCATTAAACTGCCAGCAAGAATGCCACTGCTGCCCCAGTGTAATTCATTTACTCCATGTGCCTCTGTGCAAAGATTGAACGCCGTTCTGTGGCATTGGGTGATCTCAGACAACATAATAAATGGAATGTAATTCCTCACATCAACTGCTGAAATGTTTTAGTCCCACTGTTACTGAACCGTGTTTGTTCACCTGTGGTGTAGCACTAACGCTTTTGTGTGTGTATTACATAAACACTTTTTGTGCACATCTAACACGAGTAATATCGGCGTATGTTTGGGGTGGATATGCGGTGCATGTTTAGCCGTAGTAAGGATTAAGACAGCATCTGTTTAGAAATGTCTGTTTGACTGCTGATTTGACCCATTTGCACTGGTCAACACCCTGCTACACAGAAAACAAATCTTGCATTCGAAATACAAAGTTTGGTCACCTTGATACTAGTGTGTTGTAAATTATTTTTATATTTAATATTTTCTGATTTCATTAAAATTTTTCAAACATCATTTTAACAGTTTTTATTGCCTATATACATTTTATTTTTTTATTTGAGCTTTAATCATTTTAGCACATAGTTAAACTAAATTAAAATGATTAATGTTCCCTCCTTAATTTCAGTTAATGCAATGCAAAGATTTTTTATGGTTTTAGTTAATAACCTTGATTGTAAGTCATTGCTAGGTTTTTGCTATGCAGTTGCTGAGAGTGAAAAATCAAACAAGCTGTCAACTTCCTTTTTATAGGGAATAAATGTCTGCACCAAAATGAAAATGCAACTGATTTTTATTTAAAAAAATAAAAAATAAAAAATGAATCTTGCCAGTGAGAAATTCACCACCAAGAAGTTTGCCAGGGTGTTGCTTTGCATTTTCTAAGTTTGTGCATCTATCTATCTACAGTACAGTACAGTAAACTTTAAGACTTTTGAAACTTTTTTCCATACTGGTTAAAAAAATTACAGTGACATGAAGTTCTTTGCATTTCGATTCATTTTAATTCTGCTTCCTTACATTTAAACGTGAGCTGCATTTCTGGATCCACTTTTCTACCTCAGTTCAAACTGAATTTAGTTTGCATATTAAAGGAGAAGTTCCTTTCCAGAACAAAAATGTACAGATAATTTACACACCCCCTTGTCATCCAAGATGTTTATGTCTTTCTTTCTTCAGTCGTAAAGAAATTATGCTTTTTGAGGAAAACATTTAAGGATTTCTCTCCATATAATGGACTTCTATGGTGCCTGTGAGTTTGAACTTCCAAAATGCAGTTTAAATGCAGCTTAGAAGGGCTCTAAAAAATCCCAGCCAAGAAAGAAAGGTTTTATCTAGTTAAACGATTGGTTATTAAAAAAAAAAAAAAAGACAATTAATATACTTTTTAACTGCAAATGCTTATCTAGACTAGCTCTGCGTGAACTCTGTGTATTCCGGGTCAATACAGTTAGGGTATGTCGAAAAACTCCCATCTTGTTTTCTTCCAACTTCAAAATCGTCCTACATCACTGTTTTACCTTTTTTTGTAAAGGGCGTTTGATCTTTGCATGTTCACTTTGTAAACACTGGGTTGATACTTCTGCAGCGATGTAGGACGATTTTGAAATTGGAGGAGAAAATGAGATTGGAGTTTTTTGACATACCCTAACTGTCTTGAACTGGAAAACACAGAGTTCATGCAGAGCTAGACTAGATGAGCATTTGAGGTTAAAAAATATATAAATTGTCTTTTTTTTTTTTAGAAAATAACCAATCATTTCATTAGATAAGACCCTTCTTCCTCGGCTGGGATCATTTTGAGCCCTTTGAAGCTGCATTTAAACTACATTTTGGAAGTTCAAACTCGTGGGCACCATAGAAGTCCATTATATGGAGAGAAATCCTGAAATGTTTTCCTCAAAAAACTTCTTTATGACTGAAGAAAGACATGAACATCTTGGATGACAAGGGGGTGAGTAAATTATCTGCAAATAGGTAATTTCATGCATATCTCAGACATGCATGCATTTCGGTGAACAGCTTGGTAAGAAATGGTATAATTAATGTTTATGTGAAATCTGTTTTGCATACAGGATCTGTTGTGTTGCAAGTATTGAGTGTTGACAGATAAGGCGAGTTGACGGTCGGCTCTATGCTGGTTGTGTTCTGTGTAAGCAGAGAACAGATGCATTGATCCCAGGGTTCGCTGGCTCCACACTGCACTGACTTGTCCACCACACAACAGGGTGGACAAACACACACACACTCTCTGACATAGAAGTGCACACGGGCATTTGAGAACCAGCACACACTCACCCTCTCCATGTCTTGGCTCAGCTTTCCCAAGCTCTTTCTCTGATCACTCTTATTTGGGAAGGACAAATCTTTTTAAGATTGTGTGTGTCTCTATTACTATTGCTGATATTTAATCCTCTAAAGCCTACAGTGTCATATTTGATACACAATTTCCCAAAGCCTCTAAATGATCAGCATGTCGTACGCCATGTACTAGATGCCTTCTGTCGTCTGATTGATAGATTATACTTTTTTAGCAAGTAAAAGCCTGTTAAGTATCATTCTAAAAATGTTCCCTTTCAGTGGTGGTATATGTCTTTTTGCTGAGAAATCTTTACTGATTTTTGTAAAGTAGATGTAATGCAAAGTTCTGTCATGAAACTCTAGATGGCGCAGGTCAGTAGTTTCTAACTCAATCTGATATAATCATCCTTACGCAGCTGATTGGTTTCTTTTCACATAAGCCACCAGTGAGCTTGCTGCTCAACATTCAAATGCTCGGCTAGAGCTTGCTGTAAAAGTTGCAGTGCTTCAGAAACTAGAGCTGGGACAATAAATTAATGCACTGATTTTGAGCTTAGTTTTTAACAGCAGATGGCACTCTAGGCTGGTTTTTAACCGCAAATGCTCATGAAGAAGAGCACTTGTGCGTTCGACTGAATCATGTAAGTGGTTAAATGTACTTGCACCCTGGCTCTTATGATGCAAGATTAATGTAAAAACAGCTCAAAGGTATCAGCTCACATACCTTTCCGAACTTTATGAATTATTATTTTAGCTTCAAGTGATGTGTGTGTGAGGAACTGGACGCAAGCAGAGTATGGCTGTTTCTAAAGCACGCAGTGCCATCTGCTGTTAAAAACTAAGCTCAGAATCGATTCGAAAAAGAATCACAATGCTTTTGGAAAATCTTAGAATCGATGTAGAATCATTTCTCGATTTGCGATGGATCGATTTATTGTCCCAGCCCTATCAGAAACCCTACATCTTCCCCAGCTCCACCTGTATAGATCTGCTGTGGGGTGATTTCATGCATGTTATACATGGGGTTTATTTCTTAAAGTAAAAATTACTTTTATATTGTTTGTCATATTTTGAACACTTACTAGACTGAAACAAATCTAAATGATCCATACATTATTTTTTTTCAGGAAAATCATGTTTAAAAGTGAGTATCAAATGTGACCCTGAACCGAAAAACTAGTCATAAGTCACAAGGGTATATTTGTAGTAATAGCCAACAATACGCTGTATGGGTCAAAATTTGTATTTTTTGCCAAAAATCATTAGGATATTAAGTAAAGATCTATTCCATGAAGATATTTTGTGAATTTACTACCATAAATATATCAAAACTTAATTTTTGATTTGTAATATCCATTGCTAAGAACTTCATTTGGACAACTTTAAAGGCGATTTTCTCGATATTTTGAATTTGTTTGTTTTTTTTTGCACCCTCAGATTTCAGATTTTCAAACAGTTGTGTCTCAGCCAAATACTGTCCTATCTTAACAAACCATACATCAATGGAAAGCCTTCATATTTAAAAAAAATTGACCCTTATAACTGGTTTTGTGGTACAGGGTCACAAATATGATACATCAGGCTTTTAAACAACGTTTATTTGTACGTCTCTCAATTATCATTGTGTTATTATTATTGCATGTATTTTTACACGTTTTGCCCCACAATAAAAACTAGAGCTTTGATCATAAAACGAAGCATCGTAAAATATTACCTTCAAGAGTGATACCTGATTTATGCAAGTAGTCTGCTGTTATAAGCCATAATGTTATAAGCCATATAAGCCAAATATATCACATATGATAGTCAACAAAATGTACATATATATTTTTTGGATTTTTAAAAAAACAAAATCAAAAATCAACAAAATCTGACTGTAATACTGAACAAACACAAAACCATACGGAGATAACTAAGCCACATCTAGGAACTAAAATATCATAGAGAATTCATTTTTCTTTAAACATTCAGCCAATAAACAACAAACTAGCAACCACCCAGAATGCCCCAGCAATGAAAAATCTCTTTAATGCAATAAAAACCTTTGAGAGAGTTCCCTCAAAGGTACACTTTTGTGCCTTATCCACACATATACACCTTATAAGAGTTAATAATGTACGAAGGTGAACCTTTGAGTTTATTACCCCAATGACAAGATAAAACTAGTTTTTGCAGACTTAAAACAGCTTAACCTTGAGAAATCTAGTAATCTATAGAAAAAGTCGACATGATTTCTCAACTGATCTACACTCTAGGCTCATACAGAAAGCCTAAAATTAAGTCTTGAATGAAGAGAGAACACCTCAGTCTTGACGTAACAGTCGGCCACTTGACGTAACTGTCCTACACTTCTACAAAGCACACTGTGTCCTTCATAGTACACACTTACAAATGCAGTGCCAACCCTACACAAATCTTTCTTACATTTCTCAGCAAATATACTTACAGAGACATCCAAATCCTGTCTACTTGCCCATAACTACAACTCACCATAAAATGAGCTTAAATACAGACATGATTCCTGTGAGGGCAAAGTTCATTCTTATTATTAAAAATAAAATCATCTCAGTTCGTAAAACACTGCTATAATAAAAAAGCATTACTATGAAAGCAGTGCTCTGAAGGAGAACGAGGACGCAAGGGCAATCAGGTCATTGTACAAAATCTTTACATTTTTCACATAAATGCTAATAAATGACATTTCTACTCATATTCCACTCATACAACAGTTGCTTTTTAACAGTCATCACCTGTTTTGATATATATATTATTTTTTTTATATGACTGACGACTTTAGAGTTATAATTATGATCGTAATGATGTTTTTCCATTTGCCCCGAGGCATATATTTAGCCGGGCTCTTTCTAATTTTGAAACTGTCACCCACCACTGCGATTTCCTAATAACTTTCCCTGAACATTTTGTGCGAGATTACTTGTGATTGGATCTGATAGACCAGCTTTTGTCTTTTTTCTAGCCATCCCAAATACCTCTTCCCATTATCCACCTTGTTCTCACGAAGCACCCTCTTCTCACCACGAAAGTGGCACATTATCACAGCTTCAGCGGGACGAATCCCAAATGCGTCAGTGTGTGCTCCATAATAACTGCTCCCAACAGTAATTACTGAAAGCTGTCATTGCTTCCTATCCAAGATCTCTCAGTTCACCTCTCAACGGAATTCAATTTCTGCCGCTTTAACATTCCAGCACAACGTCTTGAACGGGAAACGCGCTCCATCTGCTGTGAGAAGTGATTGATCGCTGTTGTACCTGCAAGTCAGGAACCACAGAGTGACACACTACGCCAACAACACGCATTAACCTACAGGTTTGTTTTCTGGTGTCGATCGCACACCAATGAAAACTTTACGATTTCAACAAGCATCCAACCTGTGGGTGCACCGGCTTGAGATGACACAGTTTCGCAGCGCTGTCCGAACATAGTAAGGCACTTTCAGGATGATTCATAACCCAAAAACACTTAGCATTCATTTCACACTGCACAAATCCCAAATAAAATCACTAAAAGACAAATTAACAGGTGCGCGACTTCAAAAATCCAGTTTAAAGTGCATCTACGTGTATGTGTGCGTCCGTAACATCCCTGCCAGAAGTGAAGGTGATCAGTTACCTGCTTTGGCAAACCACATCCAGCCCGGACGCCCGACAGCACATTTTCTCCTCCGTGACTCGTCCTGATTTTTTTCTTCTTCTTTTTTTTCCCCCTGTCCCCCCCTCCTTCTTTCTCTCTCTCTCTCTCTCGTGGCTCTTGTTTGATTCTATTTCAGTGTAGACAGAACAGCCCACTGTGACAGTGGCATGGTCTCTAGCAGTTTGGCAGAAGGTCACATCATCTTCCGTGAGGGGAGGGTGGGACGGATGGAGGGAGGGGGGGAGGAGAAGAGGAGGTGGCGTGGAGAGATGGAGGGAGAGCGGATGCCAGAGGAGAAATGAGAGGCAGGAGACGGCTGTCCACAAGTGTCCGGGTGCAGACGCGCATAGAGCTCCTTGTCCAGGATGGTCACTGGTTAGGTGGACACGTGTGCCTCAACTCTCATTGGACAGGTCCAAATCTGTCAGCGTCTCATCTGCGTCCAAATCAGAGCGGAAAAAACAATCAATGATTTTTATACATTTGCAGAATTTTGAATGTTCCGTTGTTCCATGTCAAAACAAACAAATAGGTAATGGAATGTTCAGGGAATTCCGAGTACTTTCAAATCCAAAGAACAAATTCCGTTTACCTTGTTAACTTGTTTCCGACACGTTCTTCAACCGTAGTCCTCATTCCACTAAAAGACACCACGGATTACTCCAAAAACTGGCAGTTAGAAGGGCACACAGGTGGCACAGGCTGATAGGTGGAGCTTCTTGTTTTAGCCGGCTGTTGATTGCTAGCCAACAGATATTTTAGCTTCTTATTCCCTGGAGTTTGTAATTATTTTCTCGACTTCTGTAGTTGTAAAGCGATGCCCCGAAGGTGCCTCATTTCACTTTCCCCTGATGTTTTGTTGGACTTGATGTGTTCGTCTGTGGCTGTGGAGTGCAGTTGCGGTTCTCAGATTACTGTAGTTGTAATCCCGGCTCCTTCTGCACTCCATATCAGAGGCAGGACTTGTGAGCCGTAATCATTATGTGGTAAGGATTTATTCTAACTCTCTCTCTCTCTCTCTCTCTAACCCTCCTCCCTCCCTTCGCCTCTCCTCTGGACCCTCTTCTCTCTCTCTTTTTAAATAACTCTTCTTAAACAGATGGCTTCCATGATTGTGGGGCATTTCTACTCATTCTTTGAAGTCCAGACACAATATCGGTAGCAATTTCATACTCTGAGAATGCAATGCTCTCAGCACCGCCACAAATTTTACTTTATAATCTTGTTTATAACCGTACACTTGTGTGTACAGCATCTAGTTTGGGTTTTACTAGCAATGGCTCAAATGCTGTAGGCTAATAGAGGGAGGTGGATTTATCTCACTGGACTCACTTTGGTGAAAAAGGTGTATTAAACTGTTGAGAGGCTGAAGAGGTCCTACATGCTTGAATTATGCAAGTGTACACACACACACACACACACTACAAACAAACTATCATCTATCTATTCATTATTCTGGATGCTGTTAATTCAGCAATCCTGGCATCCAAATGTGGAAAATTCAACGTGTTGAGTTGTTGAACTGAATTGTTGAAGCTGGTGCAATACCCTCAAATGTAGATCTTTATAACTTGGTACTTTAAATGGAGATTTCAGCAAAAATTAAAATTCTGTCATCATTTACTCACCCACATGTCATTCAAAACTTGACTTTTTTTATTCTTTGGAACACTAAAGGAGGAAAAGTCAAAACAATCAAGCTCCAAAAGGACACAAGGATAGCATGAAATTGATCCAAAAATTTCAAACGTCAGCGAAGGTCAAATCTCATTGGTTCTTGCATGTCACATGACCAAACACTGCAACATTTAAGGTTTTAAACGTACGTCTTCTATCAAAGGGTTTGAGCCAATCACACAACTCTGAAACACACAATTAATCCACAGCATTTAGTGGGACGTGGGAGTTAAAAAATATAGTGGATATACTAATGGCTAAATGGCAAATGCACATTGTTCGTCATGTCTAACAGAACTCTGTTGCTATGACTATATTCACTCTATATTTATAGGTCTAAAAATACTAAAAAAAAAAAAATCACATCTGCTATTGTGGACAGTACAATCTGTTGGTTCATGGGTTCCAGGTTTGAGGCCTGGCTCATGTCCTCCTCTCGCTCTCTCTCTCTCACTACCATTCCTGATTCTCTCTGCTGTCCTATAATACAAGCTAAAAGCCCATAAAAGTAAATCTGGCCATAGAGAATACAAGGATATTTGCTAATCTAAATTTATTCTCCATTATAGGATTGTTACTATACAGTCTATAAAGTCTAATTTTGGACTTCTAAACATTTTGCAGACCAATAAGAATATCCAATAAGAAGTTTAGATAATATAAAATATATCTCAGGGACAGTTCCTCCGAGGAGGCAAGGGAGGCAGTGTCTCTTTAAAAAATTTGATGAGAAAAAAAATTTGTAGTACAAAAATAAAACAAAGCCAATATTTCAAACTTAAAGAAACATTGTCCGACAGCAACACCAGCAGGTAAAGTTACAGCGGGAGTCCACGTTGCTCTCGCCTCTCCTGAGCACACTGAGTTTTAACAGATGCCCTAAAGCGTGCGGTGGGTTTGTTGGGGGGAAACTGAGAATAAATGGGGGAAAATCAGGGGAGGCAATGCCTCCATCATGGTATGACTGGTTATGTTCAGCTATGATTGGTTCGTGTGATAAATCCCCCCTTTCGTGTTTGCGAATTAGGCTTGCAAAACAATACTAATTTTAAAAAGCAAGTAAACTCACACACTTAGATATAACCACTTTGTTATGTTAAAATAACACTTAACATGGCATGAAAACAAGAGTTTTTAATGAGTAATCAGCTTGGTGAAATTTAAAGTAAATCTCCATGTCTTTGACCAGTGTTTACCGAGCTTTGATGACTGATGATCTGAAAAACGTAAAAATAGTTAAAGTTAACTATTAAAAATAATAGCTTAACGTAAACTCAAAAATAAAATACATTGTTTAAATTGTTACTGCCTGGAGCTATTATTTTGGAATAAATGTAAAATGCTTAAAAACACTAACTTGATGAGATTCATACTTGGCTTTAATAAATAGAATATTGATTACATAGTTAATAATGTAAAATATAAAACAGAATTGCTTTTTTTGTTTCTGATAGTGTAAGTGATGTTTATTTAACCAAGAAAATGTGATGGGGACATGAATTTACATTTGAAAAAAATTAAGTAAATAAATAAAATAAATTTTAGGTCTAATTTGAGTTGGGAAGTAAGCATTGCACTATAGAGTGTTTTCACAATGCGTCATCAATCGGCCATATTGGCTGCACTGAACATAAACAGTGCCACTGAACCGAACGAAACTCACATATTTTGCTGATTATTGCTGCTGAAAATGGTCAATAGTTGTCATGTTTTGGGCTGTGCTAATCGGTCAGACCAGGAAAAACATTTGGAGTATTACAGACTGACAGAAGTTATAACAAATCAAGGAGAAGAGTAAAAAAAAAACTGTCTGAGGAACAAAAGATGTTTGTGGTTGGCCAAACTGAACCAGGATTTCCAGAGCAAGAATCTTGACAACATTTGTGTTTGTTCTTATCATTTCTAGTCAGATAGGTGAAAAATTAGGCTAATATCTTAATTAATACTGCTTGTACATATCTTTACCAATACTTCAACCAACTCTAGTTTATCAAAATATTGCGGCCTTTGCTATTGCTGATTACTGAGTCCTTTTCTATATGATTTAGCAACTTCCACATGTTTTCTCTGTAGTTTACACAGCATAAATTAGCAGAAACACGTATTCAGTAGTGCATTAATCGTGCAATCAATGCTGCTGTTTGGTAACTGACCAAACTGTGACATAAGTGCAAACCCTCCATTAGCAATTGATATTTTAAAATATGCTCACATACAGTTTTATTTGTATGCCTAATAATGTCGAAAACGCATGTTTCTTATCTTGTCACTTTCCCTACATGAATCACGTAAATGATACTATATTATTGATTACAAACAGCCATATTTGAGAAAAAATTAAAGTCTTCTTGTATCACTGGATATTACTTTTGGTCATTTAACATTTCAGTTGTAAACAGTTGTAAATTGAGACATGTTTCTCTACTTCCATCTTACCCTGTTAAAACTTTACTGACACGCTGGAATTTGCGCTGTTTGATTTGATTGGCCATCTTAGTCATTTTGACATTGATAAGTGCTGTTAAACAGCTGAGGCAGATCAGCCTAAAATGTAGGGCTGTTCAATTCTGAATTTTTTTTAATCAAGTCCGATTCCAATTCCTGTTTCTGAAATCGATGGGATTCGATTTCAAGAATCGATTCCTCACTGACGTTTTCAATTCTTTTTCAATTCTTGTTTTCTAGATTGGAGGAACCTAATTTCGCCATGACTGCTGGTGGTCTTAGAACGTAGCATTCTCATAATACAAAGTTTATTTGTTATGATACATTTCTGTATGATTTTAAATTGCAATTTTGTCCGCATTGCCCATGAAATGCAGACCTGAAGTGTCTAAAATACACATGCACAGTTCAGCTGAATGATGTTTACTTTAACTGTATGCTTTGCACAAAATTAACAAACTGTACTGTACAATCTAGCCGAAAGAACCTTTTTGTGGACTTCTATCAAACTTCTAATCACTATTAGCGAGCAAAAGGTGAATTAATGAGTTTCACAAATGGAAAGCTGCATCCTCAAACTCAGACAAGCTCTGAACTGTCTTGTTTTCATTCAGTTTACTGTTGTGAAATGACATTCAGCGACATTTGATGACGTAGCAGCCAAGATATGCAGCCTTTGATGCAGCCTTTCGTTTGAGAGGCACCCATAAGCATTGTTGAACTAAAAGCGGCTCAGAATAAAGAGTCGATTCCCCTTGATGGGATCGATTCCAACCTTTGGAATCGACTCTTGATTCAAAACGCCTTGGATCATTTTGGAATCGATTCTCAGCCCTACTAAAATGTAAGTTTTAAAACTTTCTTGTCAGGCAATTTGTCTTTTTCCAATTACTGTCCACCTTAATGTCAAAGGTAATTATGTTATGACCCTGCAACAATTAGAAACCACCCAATGTTTTTTTAGTGGACATAAACTTTGTTTTCTTCAGAATCTGTAGTCTTATTATAAAAATATACACTGACCAAAATTATAAACGCAACACTTTTGTTTTTGCCCCCATTTTATGAGCTGAACTCAAAGATCTAAGATTTTTTCTATGCACAAAAGGCCTATTTCTCTCAAATATTGTTCATAAATCTTTCTAAATCTGTGTTAGTGAGCACTTCTCCTTTGCCGAGATAATCCATCCACCTCACAGGTGTGGAATATCAAGATGCTGATTAGACAGCATTATTATGCACAGGTGTGCCTTAGGCTGGCCACAATAAAAAGCCACTATAAAATGTGCAGTTTTATCACACAGCACAATGCCACAGATGCCGCAAGTTTTGAGGGAGCGTGCAATTGGCATGCTGACTGCAGGAATGCCCACCAGAGTTGTTGCTCGTGAATTGAATGTTCATTTCTCTACCATAAACCGTCTACAAAAGCGTTTCAGAGAATTTGGCAGTACATCCAACCACAGACCACATGTAACCACACCAGCCCAGGACCTCCACATCCAACATCTTCACCGCCAAGATCATCTGAGACCAGCCATCTGGACAGCTGCTGCAACAGTCGGTTTGCATAACCAAAGAATTTCTGCACAAACTGTCAGAAACCGTCTCAGGGAAGCTCATCTGCATGCTCGTCGTCCTCATCAGGGTCTCGGTCTGACTGAAGTTCGCCGTGGTAACCGATTTGAGTGGGCAAATGCTCACATTCGATGGCGTCTGAAACTTTGGAGAGGTGTTCTCTTCACGGATGAATCCCGGTTTTCACTGTACAGGGCAGATGGCAGACAGCGTGTATGGCGTCGTGTGGGTGAGCGGTTTGCTGATGTCAACGTTGTGGATTAAGTGGCCCATGGTGGAGGTGGGGTTATGGTATGGGCAGGTGTATGTTATGGACAACGAACGCAGGTGCATTTTATTGATGGCATTTTGAATGCACAGAGATACCGTGACGAGATCCTGAGGCCCATTGTTGTGCCATTCATCCATGACCATCACCTCATGTTGCAGAATGATAATGTACGGCCCCGTGTTGCAAGAATCTGTACACAATTCCTGGAAGCTGACAACATCCCAGTTCTTGCATGGCCAGCATATTCACCGGACATGTCATCCATTGAGCATGTTTGGGATGCTCTGGATCGGCGTATACGACAGCGTGTTCCAGTTCCTGCCAATATCCAGCAACTTCATTGTTGGTCATTAAAGAGGAGTGGACCAACACACCACAGACCACAATCAACAACCTGATCAACTCTATGTGAAGGAGATGTGTGGCACTGCGTGAGGCAAATGGTGGTCACACCAGATACTGACTGGTTTTCGGACCCCCCCCCATTACAGGAAAACTGCACATTTTAGAGTGGCCTTTTAAGGCACACCTGTGCAATAATCATGCTGTCTAATCAGCATCTTGATATGCCACACCTGTGAGGTGGATGGATTATCTCAACAAAGGAGAAGTGCTCACTAACACAGATTTAGACAGATTTCTGAACAATATTTGAGAGAAATTTTGTGTACATAGAAAAAGTCTTAGATTTCAGATTTCAGATTTTAGATTTTGGTCAGTGTAACTGCCTGGAGGACATCCTTTAGCAGTAGCTGCGGTCGGACGTCAGTGCTGATTGTGGCCGTTAGCACGTCAGCAGTACCCGTTGGCGAGGAGTTGGAGATTAGCGCAAACGTTTGTGGAGCAACGGCAGAAGGGACACAGGAAGACTCACAGGTGGCCGCTGGGCGGAGGAGGACACACATGTCAGGATGAGAGAAAGAGAGAGAGGCAGAGATGGGCATATGCTCTCTCTCCACGACTTGGCAGAGGCGTTTTACACGCTAGAACGCTGAACGGCCAACAGGAACAACAGGAGAGAGATATATAAAAGAGTTAGATGAGTAAAAAGACAGAGCTGGCACGTGCGTTTGAAATCCTGACACGTAAAGTACGTGTTCTTCCTCGTCGTGTGGAAAAGTTGGTATTACTAGTCAGGGGATTGATGGAAAATGGGAAAAGGAGGGGGAAAAGAGCCCAACTTGGCATGGACCAGATCTCAGGGGAGACGTCCAAATATAGCCAGACGTCTCGAGTATTGAACAACAGCAGCTCAGCTTACGTCCTCAAACCTGCCCGTGCCTCTTTCCAATGCCCTCTTGCTCTCTATTCTGCAACTTATCTTTGTTTCCCCGCGCAGAGTAAAGCTCAAAGTGTGTTTTGCCTCAACATTTGACATCAGTTGAGCTGCAACAAAACCATTTTCCTCCAGGTCAACAGGTGCATATACAAATGCAAAAAAAACAGATAAAGAGATAAAACTGACAAAATAGAAGATATTTTGTAAATTTCCTACCGTAAATATATCAAAACTTAATTTTTGATTAGTAATATGCATTGCTAAGCACTTCATTTGGACAACTTTAAAGGTGATTTTCTCAATATTTGATTTTTTTTGCACCCTCAGATTTCAGATTTTCAAATAGTTGTATCTCGTCCACATATTGTCCTATCCTAACAAACCATACATCACTGGAGAGTGTATTTATTCATTTTTCATGTGTAATATAATATAATCTATTGACAATAATTAAAAAAAAAAGACCCTTATGATTGGTTTTGTGGTCCAGAGTCACATAAATACTCCCATATATTAGTCCTAAACTAAGTGAATGGTAGTTAATGATAATAACCCTGAAGTACAGCTATAGTTGAAAGCTGTCACAATGTACTGATCAGTCTGTTGATCACTTCAGGATCATTAACATCATCTGTCTGCAGCTGTTGTGACAGAGACTGTTGGTCAGCATCACATTTCTCAGGTTCAAAGGCTTTCATCCAGTCCTGAGGAATAGAAAGCAGTTATGTTATTAAGCATCTGTTCAAACAGCTGCAGCCAAGTTCTGGAGCTGTTTGATGATGCCAAACCAGATAAAACATGCACTTTTCTTAAACTTCTTGTACACTTTTAAGAGCTGGTCACACTACACTTTTTATTCCACGGACTTGCATTCATACACATGCGAATGCAAGAGACCTGAAATGTGAGCTCATACAGAAAGTTGCATTTTGCTGCCTTTTAGAGCTCAAGTTGGGTAAATCTGCACCAAGTGAAGCCAAAAGAACTTTTCTTTTCAATTCTATGCCATTTTTTAGAATAAACAGTGTTGTGTTTACACTGAAAATACCAAAAAAAAAAAAAGAAAAGTGCGCTTCAAATCTCCAAATGTTGGACACTTTAGTCACACTGTCGCAGCTTGATTCATACACTGGATGGCTGAGAAACCCACATAGTGCATAGAATAAGTGCATACTATAGTGTTTCATTGGGGACACAACTTTAGTGTGAAGAATGTTTTAAAATTTTTATCCCACTATAAATAACGTTTTGTGCAATGAAAAAGTTCAGGGATGTTCAAGGTTCTTCACTGAACTATTTATTTTACGAGTGCACAATTCAAATCAAACACATCGGGTTTGATAAACTATCTGCTTACTGTAGTATCTGATGTCTGATTATAATGTCCCGCTACTCCTAGTAGTCCTGTGATGAGTGTGCCAACGACACTGTAAACAAAAAAGCAGTATTATTCTGCCCTCTATTGATGGCACATGGAAGCTCCCCTGAGTACCTGTGTTAAACACACCTACTGTATGGATGAAAAACGTACCTGTCTCTTCAGTTTTAAGTTCTTTGAGAAATTATATAACCCTTTGCTTTTAACTGTTAACAAGCTTAAGCTAACGAAAGTTGACCAGCCTGGGAAATCTATAAGTGAGCAAACAGCAAAGGAAACCACTAATGCCAGTGCGAACCTATACGGATTTTCAAAGCAAACTCATTGTGGTCTAACTGAAAATTTCCACTGACCTTCTGAACTTCTCTCTGCTGTAAACATTCATACAGTGCTAACCACGAAGGTATCTAGAAGGAACAAGACACTATCTTTATGTTACCAACTGAGCTGATACTTAACCGTTTCATACTGTCAAGCTGCTTTGAAATAAATGTTATTGTACAAAGTGCAATAAAAATAAAGATGACCTCGTGTGTGTGTATATACGTACACACACATACACTATATTTCAAATGCTTTGGGTCAGTAAGATTATATACACCTTGCAGAATCTGCAAAATGTTAATTATTTGAACCAAAATAGGAGGGATGATACAAAATAATAGCTGAATTTATAAAAATGACCCTGTTCAAAAGTTTACATATACTTGATTCTTAATACTGTGTTGTTACCTGAATGATCCACAGCTGTGTTTTTTTTTTTTTGTTTAGGGATTTTTCTTGAGCCCCTTGTTTGTCCTGAACAGTTAAACTGTCCGCTGTTCTTCAGAAAAATCCTTCATGTCCCACAAATTCTTTGGTTTTTCAGCATTTTTGTGTATTTAAACCCTTTCCAACAATGAATGTGTGATTTTGAGATCCATCTTTTCATATTGAGGACAACTGAGGGACTCACATGCAACTATTACAGAAGGTTCAAACTCTCACTGATGCTTCAGAAAGAAAAACAATGCAGTAAGAGTCAGGGGGTGAAAACTTTTGGAATTTGAAGATCAGGGTAAATTTAACTTATTTTGTCTTCTGGGAAACATGTAAGTATCTAATGTAGCTTCTGAAGGGCAGTACTAAATGAAAAAATATGATATTTAGGCAAAACAAGAAAAATGTACATATCCTCATTCTGTTCAAAAGTTTTCACCCCCGGCTCTTAATGCATCGTTTTTTTTTTTTTCCTTCA
Organism: Labeo catla; assembly: GCA_012976165.1. Lineage (NCBI taxonomy): Eukaryota > Metazoa > Chordata > Actinopteri > Cypriniformes > Cyprinidae > Labeo > Labeo catla. Next base: position 226,559 of record VONZ01000099.1, read on the forward strand.
GAAGAATCAGTAAATGTTTGAACCTTCTGTAATAGTTACATATGAGTCCCTCAGTTGTACTCAATATGAAAAGATGGATCTTAAAATCATACATTCGCTGAAAAACAAAAGAATATGTGGTACCTGAAGGATTTTTCTGACGAACAGTGGACAGTTTAACTGGTCAGGACACATGGGACTCGAGAACAGCTATCACTAAACAAAAAAAACACAGCTGTGGATCATTCAGGTAACAACACAGTATTAAGAATCAGGCGTATGTAAACTTTTGAAAGGGGGTCATTTTTATAAATTCAACTATTTATTTTCTTGTGGACTAATATGTAAACATCTTTTATGTGAAATATCTTATTCAGGTCAGTACTAAATAAAAAATAAAATCCGTTTTGTACAATCCCTCTTATTTTGCTCAAATAATGGACATTTTGCAGATTCTGCAAGGTGTATATAAACTTTTGACCCCAACTCTTTTCTTTCTGTTGGTACTTTGTACCATCATGGATGGCTGGCTTTGCCTTTCTTTTTTTCTTAATATACCGATGAGCTGCTTTTCTCAGAAATGTCTGCGAGATACATAATGTGACAGTCTGACAGGAAAGTACCTTGGCAAGTAAATGCATAAACCCCCTCACATTACCACATGCAATGTTTCCTTGTCACGTTCACTGTTTTTGGACAGGATGTCGCACTGTGATGTTAAGAAACTGCAGTTGGTGAGGCACAGACAACTCATCATCACAACATAGGTGTGAAACCCCAGGTTTCAAGAGAAGCTGATGGAAAATAATGCCACAAGATACAACTAGATAGTTGAAACAATTCACAATTTTAGAAATTATTATTTTATTCATATTTTAAATTAAAAACATCTGGATTTCATTTGATAACTGCAAAGGCACAACCATTCTTATGGTTCAGATTACTCAAAACACTGCCACACTGTCTTTTTTTTCCTTTTTGAGCAAATGGAAACAACTTCAAAAAAGTGAAAAGGGAAATTCAATTTGTTATGAAAACGGCTGTTGTACAGAGAGGATCTCCAGATCTTCTGATATGTTTCCTGTGGTTCTGTCAAGAGAATCAAAGGGAAAGAAAAAAGCATCATGCTGGTTTGAGATCAGTCAGCATCTTGTGCGCTGCTCAGATATACAGCAGAAATAATCGTAGCTTACATATGCTGAATGATATGAGATATAGAGTTTTAATGTACTGTAGGTCTCTCAAATCGATCAATAAATATGCCACAACACAAAAACAGAATTCAACGGACGAGTCTTGAGAAGGAAATGGCCGAACGATCGCTCTGCTCTTTGCTTTTACATTTCCTAGCTACTTTGGGCAGTGGTGTCAAGTTTGTTTGAAGGGTTCTAGTAAAACATCTTGACCCAAATCTCAAATACACAGCAAACCATCAAATATGCACTAAACAGTGTTAGACAACGCTGTACACATCGAGATTGTCACTTTGTGACCATAGAAAAAAAGTATGTAAGGACAGAAACATTAAATGTCATAAAATGTACCAAGCTCAGGATGATGTTTGGCAAGAGGAAAAAGTGCAATAAAAAAAAAAAGTGAGAGGTTAAACATACTGGGAAAAAACCCAGTGGTAAAACTGCAGAGGTATGTATAGACTAGCCCTAAAAAAATCAAAATACACAACCCAGCTGAATCACATACACCCAGTGGACTCATGGGAAATTGAGTTTTGAAAGAGCCGGGCTATAATATATGGCATGGCAGTCACTGAAGGCATCAAGAACTAAGAAAGGTACCACTGACGAAAACAACTATCAACACTTCTTGAGAACCACGGACGGTCATTCGCACATGCACAAAAACACACGCGTTCGCGCTAGCGGACAAAAACACTAAGGTCCCGGGTCACTCACAATCACACGAACAACACACAAATAGGCAGAAAGTATACATCAACGCACGACACGCACACTTACGGTCCATCTTTTCTCCCTAACAACCCTTTCAGGTTAACAAAAAGCTTGACTGACAGTTTCATTCAGGTTTCAGTAGCCAATCAGAGTTCAGTCCGTCGCGAACGACTCTTAGGATCCAGTTGCAGCAGGTTTCATTTGTGTTCTTGCGTCTCAACGGCTAATCGAGACGAGTCGGGTTTAGATTCGAGAGCTATTTTTAGTGACCTCTACACCCTGTCTAAGAGCTTGATATGATCAGTGATCATGTTATGAGTGTGAGGGCGAGGGCGGCGCTGTCTGTGTTTTTGCATTGTGTGTATATGCATTTGAGACGTCGACAGGCATGGAAATGTACATACGAACACGTTGTGTAGATATGCAAGCTGCAGCATTTGTTTTTTTAGATGCATGTGTTGGGTTAAGTGCACGAATGACGGGTGAGTGTTATATGGAGTGTGTGCTCGTGTGTGTTTATGTGCATGTGTGTTTCAGTTCTTAGTTATCCATGCTTCCTGTGGTGAACAGCACCCGCTGGTCGGTTCGAGCTAGCTTGGCGGGCGGTTCTAGAGATTCGTCTCCGATGGCGCCTCCATCGGATTGCAGAGATAACTCCTGACACTCGTCGTCGCTGTCTTCTTCCTCCTCCTCTTCCTCTTCTGAGACACAAAGACATATAGAGATTGTCAGCTATAACAATACATATATTTTACGAAGTACTGAAAATGATTTATAATCTATCAGATGTTTTAAAATTACAACAAAGTTTAAAATACAATATACATTAGTGAAAATAATAATAATAACTTCATTTTAAATACATTTTACCAAATTAACATATTTTTTAAAAAAAATTCTCAAAACATTGATAATACATTTGATATTTCATTACATAAAATGACATTAAAATTTTAACTTAGAATAACTGTAAGTTATTCTAAATAATAAATTAATTTTAAATCCATACAGAATTATTTTATTATAAATTAAATGTATTTTTATATTTATATTTGTAATATTTTTTCAAAATATTGATCATTTTAACACAACAGTAAATAACAGAACAAATTTTATTATAAATTAAATGTATTTTTTTGTAATCTTCTTTCAAAATATTGATAATCAACCTTGTTAATATATTATTTATATCGCTTTATTTTATATACTTACATATTTTATCATTAAAAATTCTGTTTTTATAGTTTTATATTTAAGCTACTCTAAATAATAACTTAATTTTAAATCCACAGAATTATTTTATTATAAATTAAATGTATTTTTATATATATATATTTGTAATATTTTTCAAAATATTGATAATCCATCTGATAATTATAACTACTTTAACATTACATTAAAATTTGAATTATTTATAAATTATTGTAAATAATAATCACTTCATTTTAAATACATATAGAATTTTATTATTTTATGATAAATTAAATGTGTTTTTAAACTTATATTTTTAATCTTCTTTCTAAATTTTGATAATCCATTCGATATTTTTAATAATATATAAATATATTATAGATTAATATATTATTTTAATATTACAAAAAAATTACTGAAAATAATCATTGCTCAATTTTAAATGCCTATTGCTTCTATGTTTTATTATTAAAAATTCAATGTGTTTTTATATTTTTACTTTTTTTCTTCAAAAAATTGATCATCCATCTGATATTTTTAACAATATATTCTATATTATTTTAAAATGACAATTAAATTACTGAACATTATTACTGCTTAATTTTAAATACTTACATATTTATTATTAAAAAATGCAATGTGTTTTTAAAATTTTCCTTTTTTTTTTTCAAAATGCCGATAATCCATCTGATAATTTTAACATTACATTAAAACTTGGATTAATTATAAATGACTGTAAATAATAATTACTTCATTTTAAATGCATATAGAATCGTATTATTTTATTATGAATGAATCTCCTTTCAAAATATTGATAATTCATGTGATATTTTGAATAATATATTATTTTAAAATTACAAAATTACTAAAAATAATCATTGCTTAATTTTAAATACTTATATAATTTATTATTAAAATTTCAATGTTTTATATTTTTCAAAATACTGATAATCCATCGGATATTTTTAATATTATATTATATATATTATGTTAAAATTACAATACAATTGCTGAAAATAATTATCGCTTCATTTTAAATACATATTTTAAACATCTTACACTGACTTTACACATTTTATTATTATTTTTTTTAAATATTGATAATCTATCTGATAATTTGTATTACTTTAACAATACAGTAAAATTTGATTAAATTATAAATTACTGTAAATTATAATTATACTGTAAATAATAATGATAATAATGACTTGATTATTTTGTTTGGTGTTTGTGCATACAATTACTAACCTTTATCAGGATCAAGTGGATTCAAACTTCGACCAAGACTTGCAAACTTAAAGATCAAAAAAGAGAATTGAGACATGTGAAACACAACAGTCAGAATCTGCCTTTCACAGTTCCTCAGTTCAATATCCTGTTATGATGCACTTTTGTTTCGTCTTACTCAGTATGTCTGAGATTAGGTAAAGATCTGTGATGTCTGAGTGTGTTTCTTTGGGTGTGCGTGTTTGTACCTCTCCCATGACAGCAATGGGAGTTTCACCCTTGGCCTGGGCAACTCTGTGCTCTATCAGGTAGTACATGTACTCATCATAAAGCAGGCGGATTAGGTGAAATGAGCCGAAGCTTGCAGCACTGCGAAGAGTCAGGTCTCTGATCACCATAGAGCTGAAGCGAGAACAAAGAACAGATACAGGAAGTGTGAGAACCAGAAGAGCACGGTGGGGTGGGTAAGACACATAAAAGGATGAGTAAAAGAGGGAAACATATTTGACATTACAGTTGGCTCTAACAGTCATTACAACTCTGTTCCAAAACCTTGCATGCAATGTGAGGACTATTATAAACAGCAAAATGACACCGCCTTGGATATATCTGTAACTGCAACAAACCCCAGAATGAGCTGACAACATTTTCAGGAACATTAAAAAATATTTCTAACCTCAAACTTTTGAACTGTATTGTAATTAACTAAAAACTCAATATTGTGCTGTGTATCAACTGTAGAGAGTAAATCTAAGACGTCATCACGTCATCTTCTTGCCCTTCCTGCCAAATTCACTATGATGTCCACAAACTTCATGTTAGCACAAGCTGTCTAAGGCTCACCTGTAAAAACTCCATTTGAGCAGGAAGAGTTTAGCTGCTTTTGGAAAGGCAGCGCTAGACTGGTACGGTTTTAAGACCTGTGAGACCACACCATCCAGCCAGGCGGCCCACTGCTCCAGAGAGTTCTGCTGCTGGAGTGTCAGTTTGAAGTCCTGCTCCAGCCTCTGCACCACCCGATCCTCACACCGGCACACCCAAGAGGCCTGTTCCTACAAATGAAAGCGCACGGGGTTTCAAAAACCCAAACTAAAGAAAATATCTATTCTGTGCTGAAAAACCTAACTACATCTTCCCAGTCAAAAATCAAAGGCATAATATGTAAGTTGTTTTTTTTTATTAAAATAACCAAAAAAAAAACCACTAGAACAGTGTCATATATGTGACCCTGGACCACAAAACCAGTCATAAGTAGCACAGGTATAATGGTAGCAATAGCCAAAAATGCACTTTATGGGTCAAATTTATCAATTTTTCTTTTATGCCAAAAAATCATTAGGATATTAAGTAAAGATCATGTTCCATGAACATATTTTGTAAATTTCCTACCGTAAATATATCAAAACTTACTTTTTGATTGGTAATATGCATTGCTAAGAACTTCATTTTGGACAACTTTAAAGGCGATTTTCTCAATATTTGGATTTTTTTGCACCCTCAGATTCCAGATTTTCAAAAAGTTGTATCTTGGCTAAATTTTCTATACTATAATAACAAACCATACATCAATGGTAAGCTATTTTATTCAGCTTTTAGATGATGTAGAAATCTCAATTTCTTTTTTTTTCTTTAAGAAACAGGAATCGAACTCGGATCGCTGTGAACGCAGTTGTGCTGTATGTGTCACAAATCTCAGTTTCTTAAAAATTGACCCTTATGACTGGTTTTGTGGTATTAGACAGGTGACAATCACACAGAGTAGCATAATAACAGAACTTTCAACACACAGCACCATTTTACCTCACATACGCATGACCGGAAGAAGCAGAAGCAGTCGACTGTGGCAAAATTAAAGCTCTGCTGCTTTGAAGTCGTGTTTCTGATTGCATCGGCTGTGGGGATGAACACTACAACTCCCGTGATTCCACACTCAATCAAGGCATCATCAAACTATGCCTTTGTTTCTTTGTTTGTTTTGAATATGCGCCTTCTAGCGGCAATGATTGCATGAATGGTCATGTGACATGCGTTTTCAGTTGTGTAGTGTGGACAGAGTGTGGACGCAGTGAAAACACCAGTGTAGATGAGGATCGTTTTTATTTTAAAATGCTGTTTCAAAACGAAAATGCACTAGGGTGAGGTGCATAAGCTTGAGGCTTGAGGTGCATAAATTAATCAAGGATTAGTTCACTTCCAGAATAAAAATTTCCTCATAATTTACTCACCCCCATGTCACCCAAGTAGTTTGTGCCTTTCTTCAGTCGAAAAGAAATTCCTCATTTCTGAGGAAAACATTCCAGGATTTTTCTCCATATAGTGGAGTTCAGTGGAAGCCAACGGGTTGAAAATTGCAATTTCAATGCAGCTTCAAAGGGGTCTTATATAGCCAAATGAGTGGCCATTTTCTAAAAAAAAGCCCTAAACCACAAATACTCATCTTGCACCAGCTTTGCGTCTAGGACTTCACACATTACGTAATTATGTTGGGAAGATGACACGTGGTTAGCTCATTGTCTATGTACTTCGGTTCAAAAAGGAAGGACAAAAAACTCCACCTCAATTTCTCCTCTAACATCAAAATCACCCAACATTGTTGTTTTACCTTTTTTTTTGTAAATGGCATTTGATTTTTCTTTGCACATTCACTTTATAAACACTAGGTCGGTACTTCCGCCCACGTCACCTATGTCGAGATAAGAAATGACGAATGCAATAACATTAACTAGCGTTCTGGGAAAAAGAAAATCAAATTGACCAGATGATAACAGGAAGGTTAACAAATAGTAAAATAACCTACATTTTTAAATATCTTTATGATATTCTGGCCTGTAGATATGGCTCAATTCCCTTTAGCAAGGGCCACTAATAATGATATTCCTCTCAAAATTTCTCAAAAGGCTAGTATTTCCCTTTTTGGTATGGCTTAGCGGTTAAAGCTATGACCAAAAATGTTTTGAATGCCACAAGGGTTGATCCAAAACTAGGATGTTAACTTATAAAAAGTGATATTCATGCCAAAAAAAAAAAAAATCATTTTATTATTATTCACTCACCCATATGTTGTTCCAAATCTGCATGACTTACTTTTTCTGTCGAACATGAAAAAATATATTGTGAATGAATGTTGGTAAACAAAGAGTTTTAGTTCCCATTGACTTTCATTGCATTTTTTGCCCATACAATGGAAATCAATGGGAACAGAAATGGCTTGGTTACTAACATTCTTCAAAATATCTTCTTTAATGTTGTGCAGAAAAAAGTCATACAGATCTGTCAAGTAAGTTTTTGGGTGGACTACCACCTTGTCACTTTGGATAAAATCATCCACTAAATGACTACTAACATGCTCACCATAAGCCCTTTTTAAATGACTTTCAAGGAAACGAACTGCATGTTATGCTAAACACTCATTTGTGTTTCCGTTTCCCTGATAACTGGCAAAGACCACAAACACCTACATGCATGTGAAAAAAGTGAGTTGGTGATGTCTCAGATGGTGAAACAAAGCTCTAGCTCTGGCCTTGCAAATACAGTGTTCAGTCTCAAATCAGAGTAGGACGGGTGTGATTTGTCTAGTCACACGCACCTGCACATTGGCAAAATCCACTCTGTTGAGGTCGCTGAGCATCTGATTGATCTGTGCTGTGTTTTGCAGTACGGCACGAGCTGCCTGGGCCAAGTGGTTTAGAGAGGTGTACCTACGCAGGGTCTGAGCAAACGCACTTGCAGACGTCACCTAAACACAGACCAGTTCACAGAGAAAGGAGGCAATAAAAACATAAATATTTCATATTTGAAAATCTATTAAAGGTTTTGTTTTGCTATTAAAGATTATTTTAAATCAGTGCTTCTCAACTCCAGTGCTCGGGGCCCACTGCTCTGCACACTCAGAATCTGAATCTGACACACTCAGTTCAGTTCATGGATCTTTCTCCTAACAAGCGAATGATCTGAATCAGGTGCGATACATGAAAGACATACAAAATGTGCAGAGCAGTGGGCCTCGAGGACTGGAGTTGAGAACCACAGTTTTAAACAGTAAACAGAAAATGTCTTCTTACAGATTTGACCTTTGCATTCTCCCAAACGAAATTCATTAGGGAAAGTTTTTGAACTCTTTTAAACCCCCCTAGTTTAGTTAACATGTCTGACTATGTGTCATAAGCACGCTATTTTAGCTTCCTGTCAGCACTAACTATCATTAGACATTCATAAAACTAAGTTTTGTGGTATTGACTGTACTGGTTGACAAATTTAGAAAGCTTTACCACTGCTGATGCAGATAACTAGCGATAGGTGGCTGACATAACGAAAATATACTATATATACAAATATAAAATGAGGGCAAATGGGACGTACACCACCGTTTAAAATTTTAGGGTAGTGAGATTTTTTTTAAATGTAATTTATTCCTGTGATGGTAAACCTGAATTGTCAGCATCATTACTCCAGTCTTCAGTGTCACGTGATCCTTCAGAAATCATTCTAATATGCAGATTTTCTGCTCAAGAATCAGGTGTGCTTCTTAATATTTTTGTGGATACCATTGTGTTGTGTATTATTTTATCAGCAATTTGGACTCATTCTGACGGCACCCATTTACTGTAGAGGATCCATTGGTGAGCAATGAGTGATGCAATGCTAAATTTCTCCAAATCTCTTCTGATGAAGAAACAAACTCACCTACATCTTACATGGCCTGAGGGGGAGTACATTTTCAGCAAGCTTTCATTTTTAGGTGAGCTATTCTTTAACTAAATGTTAATAATTTGTTGCGATCACAGACCTTCACACGAACCATCTCTTCAGGAATGTTCATCATGGCGTTAGTCAACCAGCTCTCAAGACTTTTCGCAAAGTTTCGGATGGCTTGTGTTAAGGCACCTGGAGAAAGAATTTGGATATTTCAAAAAAAGACATGACGTTGTGTGGATGATTCACCCATAATTGGTGTCCCAGCAGCCTGGATGCTGACCCACATCCAAATTGGTAAGGAGAATGTGAATGTGAGTAAAAATAGGCCACTCTTGGCAAAATGTGACTCACCTGATGGATCGCCACAAGTTCTGGCACATACCGCTGCATGGTAATAAGTAAATCTGTATTGAGAGAACATTCGGGAACTCACTGGGAATAGGTCTCAGAACGTCTGGGATGAGCATCTCCACCAGGCCCTGGTACAGTGTGTTGTCGCAGTCACGACTCCAGCGAAGCACTGGATCGTATTTACAGAGCAGCACCAAACATGACTTGGGCAGCCTCTTCTCAGACTCGTCATGCCTAAGATAGCCAAAGAAAACAGACAAAGTTGATTTCATCAAAAATATCTTAATTTGTGTTCTAAAGAGTAACAAAGGTCTTATGGGTTTGGAGTGACATGAGCTTGGGTAATTAATGACAGAATTTTCATTTTTGTGTCAACTATCCTGTATCATATTTGATATGCAAATATATAAGGCCTCTAAATTAACAACATGATCAAAACACTAATGACAAACCAACTGTACACAATCTTTTACAAGTCTGTCGTCTGATAGATACATTATATTTTTTAGAAAATAAAAGGTCTTTAGTATCATTTTAAAAATGTTCCTCTTCAGGTCATAGTACATGTGATTTTTTGCTGTAAAGTCTTCATTTTTATAAAGTAAATATAAAAATAACTTTTATATTAGTAATGTTAGTAATATGTCAAAATGAACACTTACTGGACTGAAGTAGTTTACTTGATTATCCAATCACCATTTTCTAGAAAAATGGTGTTACAGTGTGAGAATTTAATCCATCAGGCTTTTGAGGAATGTTGCATTGCATTATGTTTTGCTCCCACAATAAAAACTTTGCTTTGATCATAAAACTAAGCATTTAAATATCATCTTAATAAGACACATGTGACCCTGGACCACAAAACTACTTGTAAGTAGCACAGGTATATTTGTAGCAATAGCCAACAATACACTGTATGGGTCAAAATTATCGATTTTTCATAAATGTCAAAAATCATTAGGGTATTAAGATCATATTCCATGAAGATATTTTGTAAATTTCCTACTGTAAATATATAAATATATTTTGAGAATTTCATTTGGACAACTTTAAAGGTGCTTTTCTCAATATTTCGATGTTTTTATTTTATTTTATTTTATTCTATTGTATTTTTTTTTATTTGCACCCCCAAATTTCAGATTTTTAAATAGTTGTATCTCAGCCAAATATTCTCATACCCTAACAAACCCTTCATCAATTAAAAGCTTATTTATTCAGCTTGATCTATAAATCTTTTTAGTTTAATGAAGCTTATGACTGGTTTTGTGGTTCAGGGTCACATATTATTAGGAGATATAGACTGACAACTGATATTTATGTGCATTTTATGTAAAACGTCTGCTATACTGTTATAAAGATCTTAATGATTTAACATTACAGACTACCAGAAGTTCATCTCATGTTTCAGCTTTATAAATATCAGAAACTGCACTAAATTGCATATTTTTTTCCTTCTTGAATAAGAGTTCTATATTCTCATAAAATATGAGCCATAAAAGCCTGATGCATCAATTATGATACTCAACAGATTTCTTAAAGATTCCTAAATGTTCATATTTTGTCTAAATGTTCAAAAAACTGTTAGATTTAAAAAATTAAATACAAATCTGACAACTATATCATATGTCAGGCTTTACAGGTTAACTTAAAGGGATAGTCCACCCAAAAATGAAAATTCTGTCATTAATTACTCACAAATTAAGATATTTTTGATGACCCCCGAAAGCATAGTGACCCTGCATAGACAGCAAGGGTCCTTCTACATTCAAGGTCCAGAAAGGTACCAAGAACATCAACAAAATAGTAAAAGAGTAAAAAGTGTTCTCGTTTCTTCTTAAAATTGCAGTTGAACCACTGATGTCACATGGACTATTCTGTCAGTGTTCTTGGTACCTTTGTGGACTTTGAATGTGGAAGGACCTTTGCTTTCTACAAAGGGTCAGAGAGCTCTCGGATTTCATCAGAAATATCTTAATTTGTGTTCTGAAGATGAACAAAGGTCTTACAGGTTTGGAACAACATGAGGGTGAGTAATTAATGACAGAATTTTCATTTTTGAGTGAACTATCCCTTTAATGCTCGATATCGCCTTGCTCAGCAGAACGAACCGAGAACCGTCTTAATAAAATCCTCCTAAAAGCATGAAACTGGGAAAACCTTGACATATTATATTAGTCTAAAAGACTTTGTTGAGCTGCGAAGCAAACTTACACAGCTAGAGTTGCTGAGTCTCCTGCCTGACTTTCACTGAACCTCCAAAATGTTTTCCAAAGAGTCTCTACCAAAGGGAACTGAAGGTTGACCATTACATCCAGAATAGCCTGCAGAAAAACACAACATCAGTAAAAAATCTACTTTAAAAAGATACTTAGCTTCTACACAGATATTCATTGTGATGCCGACAGTCAATCTCTGGTTTAAAACAGAGAAGAAGAGAGAAAACTCACTTCGCAGTGTTCTCTGTAGAGCAACTGAAAGCTTTTAAGATGTTCCAGCTCAATGCCCTCTGGTAAAGCTCTACCCTGCAGGTCAACATCAGGGAATTCCGGGAGAGCTCGGGACGCATCTAAACATCAAGGACAACAGCAACCATATAATGATTTATTGGAAATATCCACTTGAGAGCTTTCAAACATTTAACCCCCGGGTTATGGTCGTTTCACATTTGTAATGTTTCCACTGATGTCATGACTCACCTAGAAACTGCTGGTACTGCTGGACCTGGGTGCTGATGTCCGACAGACCCGAGCTCTGCTGCTGCTGCTGTTGCTGTCCAGATCCTGACGACATTCCGTTAGTGATTCCCTCCACCTTCTGCACCGGCTTCAACCTGCAGGGAGACGGAACTGGACAGACTGAGAAACACAGGAACCAAAGAGATTGGTAACACGATATGAAAGAGAGCATGTGTGTTCACCTCTGTTTCTGGGAGAAGGGCTGCTGCCTCATTGCCAGGTGCTGCTGGTCCTCCATCAGACGGAGCAGAGATGAGCTCGCTTTGATCCGCAGTCCATAGTAGTGATATTTGGAATTCCCTCTGGAACAAACACACCAAAGCTTCAGTGCACCTGCATGACCTGAACCAGAGTGATCACGGAGGCTTCTAACCACATGTGCGTACATGCGTGAATCACAAACACATTACCATTTAAAAGTTTGGAATCATTCGAATTTTTAAAGCTAAAATCTACACCTAAAAATCAGGAATATATATAAATAAATATTGTGATGGGTGCGTAGCCCACCTGTTTATTTGCTTATTTTTGCATTATTTATTTAAATCTATTTCAACGTTTATTGGTTAATAGGTTTGTCTTAGTCATTTGTTACTTTTAAATCCCCTTATTTATTACAAAAAGGCACAAGACTTGCTCAATACTCTCAAGAGTATTGAGCAGTATGTTGAACACAGAAGGGTGAACACAGAAACTCTGCATCTACAAAATGATGAATAAAGAATGTGCATCATTGTGTTTTTGCTTTTTTTTTTATTCAGTTTATGAAGGTGATTGGTAATTATACAATAATATAATATTTTGTATATGTAACTTATATAGTTTTATTGTACATTACAAAAAATAATCTTTTTTTTTTTCATTTCAACAAATTTACCGTCAAAAGAGACGCTGCATATCTACTGTCTTTGGCTGTGTCCATTGCATCTGACACCTTTTTTTCACTGACACGCCCCCCCTAACTTGTGCTGTGCCAGAGGAAATTTGACTGTACCACCATTATTTAACCTCTGAGGGGGGGGTTTCTTGTTAAAGTGTGTGAATATTTTTCTTATTTTGGTTAAGGTATCTGATTGTGTTATGTTAGTTAATGTTAAAGGGTGTGTTTTGTTGTGAATATTATTGTTGTTTGGGGGTTTAGCTGTTGCAAAAAGTGCTATTTGATTGTTTACTTCTAACTTTCACTTGGTAGAGGCTACATGACTATATGTAGAGGTTGTTGGTGCTACGGAGCCATTCTGTAATTCGCCTGGGCTGATTTTAGTTTCATTTGGTAAATCGTCTTTCCTAATAATGTGCTTGTTAGCAAGTTTTGGAATGAATGTGGCTGAAGTTAACAGTCTCAGAGAACTGCTCGTCACCCCACGGAAGAGAGGGGCGGGGTGAGCAGAGCTCATTAGCATTTAAAGCGACATGCACCAAAATGGGTCGCTGTGAACAGACCCGTTTTTGACAAGGCAAAAAGGGTGTTATTTTACACTACCACTGAGAAATTCTAACCAAATTATGTTACAGACTTTTCATGCAGACCCTAAAGAATCATATCAACTTATGGAAAATGGGCATCTTATGACCCCTTTAAGTTTTGTACGGACTATGTTTGGATTTGACTTTTATTCTATCTGTTCCTGTGGATCTGATTATCATTTTTGTCCTTTTTTTTGATGGGAGAATAAATAAATCATCTCTGAATTTGCTCACAACTGTCCTGCTTGTTTTCGGCACCACCAAAAATATATATATATATATGTGCGTACATATATATATTTATATGCCACAATAATTTAGTGCAACAGTGTTTGTAAGTGAACCACTCTTATGAACCAACATCTTTTAAATTACTCTTATTTGAATATACAGTGGAGATAGAAATTAGAGAGCAACCTATACATTTCATAAATGAATTGTATTCTAGAGCACAGTATAAAAACTTAAGAACTGATCAAAATTAAAGAACACTTACAGAGATCTCCAAGTTATTGGTGTTAATCTGGCAAGTGTTAAGATCGCAAGATGGTGGGCTGCTCTAAGGTGACTGAAACCCTGTGACAGGAGGTCGTTTAGATGAAGTTTAAAGAGACAACCCTTTCAGCCATTGCAAGAGAAGTTGGTCATCCCAAAATTATGATTTGTGAATCTGGACCACAAAACCAGTCTTAAGTCGCTGGGGTATATTTGTAGCAATAGCCAAAAATTCATTGTATGGGTCAAAATTATAGATTTTTCCTTTAAGCCAAATTAGGGTATTAAGTTAAGATCATGTTTCATGAAGATATTTTGTAAAATTCCTACTGTAAATATATCAAAACTTAATTTTTTCTTAGTAATATGCATTAGTAAGAGCTTCATTTGGACAACTTTAAAGGTGATTTCTCAATATTTTGACTTTTTTGCACCCTCAGATTCCATTTACTCAAATAGTTTTATCTCGGCCAAATATTGTCCTATCCTAACAAACCATACATCAATGGAAAGCTTGTATTCAGCTTTCTGATGATGCATAAAGCTCAATTTTGAAAAACTGATCTATACGACTGGTTTTGTGGTCCAGGGTCAGATTTCATGAATACTGCTAGTTTACAATGACACTAAAGTCCTCCAAAAAGGCTGGTCGTCCATGTAAGACAAATGCATGAGAAGACAGGATAATGCAGAGACTTGGTTCAGCATTGCAGGTGGATTTGCTTGCCAGTTCAGCGCTGAACATGGTAAGGATCTGTCATGGCACGTTTAAGAGAAGTGGGACTGAAAGTGCACTCTGCAACGAAACCTCACCTTTGCTGAGAAATATGTTGTGTGCAGAGAGGAGAACTGGTCCAAAGTTCACTTTAGTGATGAGAGTAAGTTTAATTTATTTGGGTCTCAAGGGAAATACTTTATTCAGCATCAAACTGAGAAAAGACTGAAGCCCAAGTGTGTGAAGACAACACATTCTCACTTCCAACTCGTCACATATTGACGCTTGGTCAGGACCTACTTACGGTCATTTTTTAACACACAAGGTACCCCTTTAGCATCACTTTTCGATGTGCAGGGTCCGCAGCATTTTTTGAATTCGCGAACAGACTGCAACACACAGGATGAGCTTTACGGCAGATGGAGCCGGCGACAGCCTATATTCCTCTCATAAATCAATCACTTTGCCTCGGACTTAAAATGCTAATATTTTTTTAATAAATTATGACTGTAGTTGTATTTGCCTGTTATATCCTGTGTTTTATTGACAAATGCATAGGTTTAAGGGCAGGGGTTAGGTTATGTTCTCATAAATGTGTAAATAGTGTAATGTAAATAAAACTGTTGTGATGGTTTACATAAAAAAATAATAAATAAATCACCCCTCAACATATATGCAATAATGGCAAAATGATTACCCAATTTGTAATTTGATCATTGATGAAATTCCCAGTGCCTTTTGCGTCAGCATATTGACGCCAAGGGTTTTTTATTTAAAGCAATGGAGGGCCCTGACGAAAAATGACGCTAAGGGGCTGCCCTGTACGTCAAAAAGTGACGCCAAAGAGTCTTGACCATGTGTCAATATGTGACGAGTTGGGGATGAGAATGTGTTGGTAAAGAAGTCAGTGAAAGGTGAAGGAGGAAGTGTCACGGTTTGTGAGATGTTTTCTGCAACAGGAGTTGGGACTCTTTTACAGCTACATGGCAGAGTGAATGCAAATGTTTCTCAGAACCTCATTCAGCAAGATGCTGTTCCTTCCCTGCAAGCATCTAACAATCAGCCTGTAATTTTCGTGCAAGACCATGCCACCATCACACTTCAAAAAAGATAAAGCAGTTCCTTGAAGCTAAGAACAAATTTCGTGAACTGGCCGGGCCAGAGTCTGATCAAAACTCTGGAAAATCCTTGGCGACAAAGTTATGGTTAAGATACTCACTACAGTTACCAAAGAGATTGGAATAAGAGTGGAGCAAGATCACACCAGCGCAGTGTGAGAAACTAGTGATGTCCTGTGGCCGCAGATGTGCTGAAGTCATTCAAAGAAAGGAACTTTACACTTCCTTTAATTTCCGCTAGCTGTAACCCTCCAAGATTTTAGTTGCAATCTTCTTTCATGCAACAGTGGTCTAATTTTGATTACAGTTTTCTCCACAAAATTAAGGTTTTTGTTGAAATGCCTTGAACATGTTAGAAGAACACAAGTATACCTACAGCTAATATTCCTTCAAAACATGTTTCAGAAAAAAATCAAGTATTTGTAGGTCGTTTTCTAATTTTGATCTCCACTGTATAATCGATACATTTCACTTGAGTTTGGAAAAACAAATTCTCTATATGAGTTTATTCACTTAAATAAACTGGGCATTACCAGAAAGTACATGTCATGTGACGTGATTTCTCTCACCGTGTGCCCAGACGCCTGGTCCTCAACCCCATGAACACCGAGCGGATGAGTTTTCCGAAGGATGCCGCATTGACGGGTTCCAGCTTTTGCTCCTGGCAGTGCAGCAGGTAGTGGCAGTAGAGAGTAGACCGGGGCAAACTCACCCCTTCCGCTGTCTCATAATTATCCAACAACCACTGCACCTGAGGGCCAGAGGACAGCTGCCGGGATAAGACACACACACAGCCACATACACACTCAGACAGAGAACCCAGGCTAAAAGATGTCCTAAGTCAGACAACACGCAAACGCAAACTCGTGCATATTCCTTTGCATGCAGACACCACACATGCACAAGTACACACTCATGCATAGTGTAAATCATTTAAAGTCAACGGCATTCACTAACATTTTGGTTCAATAATATTCAAGTGGAAAACAATGTTGGACAGGGCTATGATAAGTAGCTGTTTTAAATAGGGATGCACCTATTTATACTGGTATCGGTATCGGGCCCGAAACTGAGCTCCTGTACTCGTACTCGTTAAAATGCCCCGATACCAAAGGCCGATACCACATCATGTGACAAGTGCATATGTAGGCAAAGAAACACCGACAACAAAACAACAGACAGCAGAATGGAGTCATTAGAGTATAAGGATGTCTACGAAGTATGTGTATGTAAGTAATATAATGTTAAACATTCAGTATTAAGCTTGTATAACTGGTGTGCGTCAGCTGATAGGCAAAGCACGCAGATTGGATTGAGCGCGCGGCGGCCAAGATGTGCGGGCTTGTCGAATTAATATCCCGCCTTGACATCACTGGAAAGTTTGTAGTTCGGTGAGATATGTCAAAAACAATTTAAGTAAATCAATGCACAAGTTATTTAACGGTATAGAGAGAGAGCGGGAGCGAGAGAGAAAGCGCGAGACAGAGAAAGAGAGAGAGCGCGCGCTGTTGCGTGATCTTCACTGATGTTCTCATATTTAGCACACGCATCTTTTGCATTAAAACAAACTCGTAGATATATAAAAAAAAATATATATATATATAGGGGCATTCGCTATAAACAAAGTTCTTTTTTTTTCAGCCTTAAGCATACACGAATATCCGGCGAAAGTGAAACTATAGCAGCCTGTGTGAAATGCGCTGCGATGTTTTGCTTGCTTCAAGACTGATTCTCCATTATTTGAGTCGCTTTGGATTGTAGCCCAAATAGCAGCATATTTCAGATAAAAAAACGTGACTTATAATTCTGAAAATATCAGAGTTAGGAGATTCATAATGAGTGGTTCGCGTGATTACAGTACTGAGCCGCTGCAATTGAGCAGTTTAATGCTATAAAATTGAAGATGATGTACCATAGAGCAAGAAAAAGAAAAAGAAAAAAAAAAACAGTGAAAGTAACAAAACACATTTTAATGGGCATAATTAAGTGTAAAAATAAAAATAATTAAGGGATATATAGTCAACCCAAAAATTATTCAGACAGCAGATATACACCATCTTTTGACAATTTTTGATATATATATATATATATATTATATTTTTATTTTTTTTACTAGTGGGTGCAGGACACAGTTTATGATAATGGGTTCTAAATACATTTTGGTTTGACTGTATCTATTTGATAAATAAAGTTGACCAACTAACATTATACATATTCTTTTAGTTTCTGTACCCTATATTTTAAAAATCTACCTGTAAATTTTAAAATATCGGTATCGGTACTCGGAATCGGCAAGTACCAAAAATAAAAGTATCGGGCGAGTACTGAAAAAAGTGGTATCGGTGCATCCCTAGTTTTAAACCTGAAATATGAGTTTGCAGTGGATTGTAAATTCATGTTGACTTTAAATGCCCTTGATTTTGCAACGAATGGCATTATTTAGCAATGTCTACACATGAATATTGTTATTCTGACAGCTTCATGAAAACATACAGTGCTGTGAATACGTCTTTGTCTGAATTTCTGAGTTTATGCACATTTTTTTTTGTATTTTATATAGATGTGAGCATATAGTTTGATGGTAAAATGAAAACAGTTTACAGTCTTGCATTTCTTTGGAGTTCAAGGTTTCAGTTTTACAATGATGAAAGTGTACAGAAGTATGCCAAAAGATGAACCAAAAGCAGAACTGTTCAGTACGCACGGCTTTTTTTTTTTTGCAGAAAATCACATATTAACAGATCAACATCATCACATCTTTTGAAATCATTCTAATATACTGATTTGCTGCTCAAGAAATATTTATTATTGCTATCAATGTTAGATATAGCTTAATATGTTTGCAAAAACCTTGATACTTTTTTAGGATTCTCTGATTAACAGAAAGTTCAAAACAATAGCATTTATTTGAAAAAGATCTTTTGGAACATAATAAATGTTTTATGTTTTACTTTTAGCCATTTAAATGCATCCTTGCTGAGTAAAAGCATTATATATATATATATATATATATATATATAAAGAGAGAGAGAGAGAGAGAGAGAGTCCATAGACTCCAAACTTTTGAATGGCAGTGTATGCATCCACATGTTTTGGTTGTAAATCTGATGTCTAAATATGCAAAAATACAGAAAATCAGGGAGCAAACACTTTTTCACAGCTCTGTATGCCTCTCGACAACTGTTTCTGCGTGCCGTGGCATACAAGATGAGTATGCAATGAAATATAAAATCAATAAAATGGCTCAATCCATAACTAAAAGAATTTTGTAATAGAATGTGCAGCAAAACTGGAAGGCTGCTGAATATAGGAACATGGTAAACCCAAGGCCATCTGTCTCTCATGGATATTATGAATATGGTTATGACTGAATAATAATGTTTTTAGCAATGACTACGACAGCACAGTGAAAGCCTTAACAAGCACCACTAAAAAGCTACATGTCTACTGGACATGTGTCGTCATTGAAATGGCATGCTGTTCTCGACAAGTCAATCTGATGGCTTTTTTCCTTCATGGAATAAACCTGAAAAGTTAAAAATTGGACTTGGAAGTATCACTGTGCTCTCTGACATGTGGAGCGATGAGATCACCATGCGTTTAAATTCATTTTGGTGGCGGGAAGAGGGGGGGATCTGTGAGTGGCGATGAGTGACGATTAAGCCCCGCCCCTGCTGTCGTCATACCTTTTTGTCTGCCGACGGCACGCTATTGTCCTCGCCTTCATTTATACTCACGGTGGCCGGAGAGGCACGGGTGGGGTGCGGATAACCGTGACCGTTTCCGCTGCTGCCGGTCCCGCTTCCGGCCAGCATGTAGCCGCCCTGAATCACGTAGCTCCCGCTGCTACCGTTAGCCTCGCTTCCGGATTCTCCAGAACCGTTCGCCGCCGTCCCAGTAGCTGCCACTACAGCTGTAACTCCGCCCCCTGCTGCTGTTGTGGGATTGGCCACGATTTGCCCCGTCCCCGCCACAAACATGGACACCCCGGGGGATCCTGTGGTCACGGAGACGGTGAGAGGGGTGCCGGGGGACGTGGCCTCAGAACCAGAGGCAGGGGTGGTCTCATAGTATTGTCCAGCAGTGGTCTGGGTGTAGAGAGGGGTCTCTGTGTACGGGAAACTGCTGGAACGACTGGGAGGAAATAAAGAGAGTTGGGATTCTGTATTATCAATCAATCAAATATAACAACTTTTACTACCTTGTGCTTTTTAAACTTTGCAAGCATAATTACAAATAGTCTTGCAGCATGTTTAAAACTGTTGATATTTAAGGAATTTTGAGATTTGAAAACTGCTTTGAATGTTTATTATTAGCTATTCATTTAATGACAGTTTATAGATGGCTGTCTGTTTCTAAACAAGCACAACATTGTTTTACACTGTATACAGCTGAGGTCAAAAGTTCACATACACCTTTCAGAATCTGCAGAATGTTAATTATTTTACCAAAATAAGAGGGATCATACAAAACGCATGTTATTCTTTTTTATTTAGTACTGACTTGAAAAAGATATTATTTGACATAAAAGACGTTTACATATAGTCCACAAGAGAAAATAATAGTTGAATTTATAAAAATGACCCAGTTCAAAAGTTTACATACGCTTGATTCTTAATACTGTGTTGTTACCTGAATGATCCACAGCTGTGTTTTTTTATTTGTTTAGTGATAACTGTTAATGAGTCCCTTGTTTGTCCCGAACAGTTAAACTGCCCGCTGTTCTTCAGAAAAATCTTTCAGGTCCCACAAATTCTTTGGTTTTTCAGCATTTTTGTGTATTTGAATCCTTTCCAACAATGACTGTATTATTTTGAGATCAATCTTTTCACACTGAGGACAACTGAGGTTCAAACGCTCACTGATGCTCCAGCAGGAAAAACAATACATTAAGAGCCAGGGGTGTAAACTTTTGAACAGAATAAAGATGAGTAAATTTTTCTTATTTTGCCTAAATATCATATTTTTTTCCATTTAGTACTCTCCTTCAGAAGCTACAGAAGATACTTACATGTTTCCCAGAAGACAAAAAAAAAGTTAAATGTACCCTGATCTTTAAATTCCAAAAGTTTTCACCCCTGGTTGTCCTCAGTTTAAATGGGCAGTTTAACTGTTCAGGACAAACAAGGGACTTATGAACAACTATCACTAAACACTAAACTATCAGAAAAACACAGTATGTAACAACACAGTATTAAGAATCAAGTGTATGTAAACTTTTAAACAGGGTCATTTTTATATGACCTTTTTGTTCCTGCTATCTATCTTATTCAGGTCAGTAATAAATAAAAAATAACATGCATTTTGTATGATCCCTTTTATTTTGGTAAAATAATTAACATTTTGGATATTCTGCAAGGTGTATGTAAGCTTTTGACCTCAGCTATATCTTTGACACCACAATTGATATTCATATTTGGCAGTAAAAAGAAGTGCTAATTCTTTCTTAAAATACAAGTTTGAAGCTTAGCTTAACCCATGGTTAACAGTGGCTTTAACAAAGAGCTAGCTGTTAATTCAGGAAGTATGTATAGCACAAAAAACCATGTAGCTGGTCCAGCACACGTGCAAAGAAATGGGGCTAAGTGTCAGTTCCTGTAAATACTTACATGGTGCTGGTGGTGTAGTTCGCATCTGCTCCTTCAACATACTGCACCTGGTTAGTATACACATGCTGGACTGGCACTTGTTGAAGTTGCTGCTGTACCTGTGGCACATATATATCAATACACAAATTCAGAAGACAAAATCAATACAATCACAATTCTGCAATAAAAAAGTAAACATGACTGCAGCCACATTCAGTGCACTAAATCAGTGTTTCCCAACCTTTTAGTCTTATGTACCCTCCAAAAAACATCCTCAGCAGTGCAGTTCAAGTACTCGTCCTCAACAGCAAACCCAGAAATATGTTAATTTAACTCATATTAAACTGGATAGCATTTATCATTATTATTAATATAATGGAAACTACCAATAATTCACTCATCAATTAGCATATCAGAATAATTTCTGAAGGATCATGTGGCACTAAAGACTAGAGTAATGATGCTGAAAATTTAGCTTTGCATCACAAAAATAATTTCTATTTTAAAATAATAGAAAACAGTTACTTTAAATTGTAATAACATTTCATAATATTACAGTTTTTACTGTATTTTTAATCAAATGAATGCAGCCTTGATATGCATAAACAGATTTTCAAACACATAAAAAAATCTTACCAACCCCAAAACATTTCAACAATATTGTGTATATTATATATTCACTGTTTCTGAAAGTCCCACAGACTCTAGGTTGGAAATCACTGCATTAAATGATCTAACACAGTCATCTCACTATCACTGACTGACTACACCTCTACCTACAACACTGTGTTTTAACTAAAGCCACCTACGCTATGGGTAGAGGGCATCTCATAGAGGTAAGACTGCACATCTGGCACAGGCGCAGAGGTGTAGGAGACCCTGTCTGTCTCCCAGCCCACTGGCATGACTTGTAGGGAGAAGGTGACGGGTGAATAGGCGACAGGTAGAGATGGGGGGAAACAGGATGAGCAATCCAGCAAACCTCCACTAACAGATGCATAAGATAAACTGCCTCCAAACGGGTTAGTGCTTTTCTCTAGTAGTACTACTGCTGGCCTACACTCCAACCAGTCTTCTATCTGTCTCTGTTTCCTCACTTCACTCTCTCTCTGCGCATCACTTCCTCTCTGTCTGAGAAAAGGGTTCTGAAAGCAACCGTCAGAGGGTTAGATGACTGTCTGCTTCGTGAATTTTGCATTAAAGGAATAGTCAAGCCACTTTTTCTGGATGAACTATTCCTTTAATGCAATACATTCAAGATGACATGACTGTGAACATTAGAAAATGAAATGTGAGTCACATAAAACGCATTTTAAAGAGAGACAGCATCAATTTGACTGCAAAGCCAGTCTTCACTGACATAATAACACACATTTATATAAGTGAGAGAGCTCACCTCCTGTGTCAGGTGCACAGATTGTAGGCTGGTGACATTCAGCTGGGTGCCCGGCTCTGTTTTCGCTGTCTGAGATGTGGCTTGAACCACCGACCTCTGTTAATAGATTACAGGAAAAAAAAAAAAAAAACATTAGCTCGCTGAACAAGCGAGAATGGCAAACCACAATCTAATTTAGCTGAACCGGGCCATGGTTTACAGCTCTAATGTTTTGTATGTGTGTATGTAAAGGAAGTTAGAGAAAGAAGCACTCAAATATTTTTTATTTTTCACTCAAGTATTTTTTTTTTTCATTAAAAAGCCCCTGAAGAAATGAATAGCACTTGTGTTTTAAACGAGATAAAGGCTCCAGTCATATCAGTGGCCTAATAAAATTTATTTGGGGCAGAGATGTGGAGATCACATGTTAACCTGAATACCACTCACTTTACCTCAGTAACCCTCGTGTTTTCAGATGCTTCTACTTCTGGATAAATAAACCGCAGCTTACTGTGAATAGGGTTCTTCTAGGATGCTTTTGAGAAATGTGAACTTTCTAGCCAAAACACAACCACTTTGTAGGTAAAAAATTATATAAATGTTTATTTTTTTAGAAAATGACCAATCGTTTTGCAAGATAAGATCCTTATTCCTCAGCTGGGATCGTGTAGAGCCTTTTAAAGCTGCATTGAAACTGCAATTTGAACTTTCAATCCATTCATCCCCATTGAAGTCCACTATATGGAGAAAAATCCTGGAATGTTTTTCTCAAAAACCTTCAATGAACATGAAAAATTAACATCTGGGATGACATGGGGTGAGCAAATTATCAGGAAATTTAAATTCAGGAGTGGACTAATCCTTTAAATCTCAGAAAAACACACATTATATGTGGATCATTACAAGGACGTCTGTATTAGTACACTTAGACATACAGTTGCTCTCCTGTGGATGTATAGTTGTTGATCTTTAGAAAAGGTTATCTAGCTCTGTACATGTTTACCAGGATTTGTGGGACATTCCAGCAGAACTGTAAAACTACCAATTTATCTTTAACACATTTAAAATGCAGTCTGTTTTTTGAGAGCAGTGACCTTCCATTAATGCTAGGTGTTGTTCAGGGGTTTTTGTGGTGGTTGACAACAGCAGAAACCCTCAATCGTCATGTTTCCTTCGTTTGAGGACTGCGAGGCGAGGCTTTTTCTAAGAACTGCTGTTCTACAAAGCTCAAACAGACTCAAACAACAAGCAGTGCTGAATTTCCTCCATCTGTGGTCTGACAGAGGCCCAGGTGTTTAAAAATCCTCTCCCAGTTTTCTAAGCTTCAACAAGACTTCTTCCAATCTGATAAAATCTAATTTAATTAGACCATATTGAAGAAAAGAAGAAAAAAAACACTCGTATAAAAGAGAAAGTTTCTGGATTTTTACAGTTCTGTATTTTTATGTACTACCAGACAGTTCAAAAATATGTGAATTATCACGCATTCTATTAAAAACTCTTAAAGTCATGGTTTTTAACCATTCAAGATATTCACATACAAAAAACATGACCTTGATTGCTTTGTTTTATTCGTGTACAGATATTCGTGTTATCATGACCTTGAATTTGATCAAAAGTTTTACATTTTTTTAAATGTTTTTGAAAGAATTGTTTATTGTTCACCGAGGTTATACTGTAAAATATAATTACAATTTAAAAGAACAGTTTTCTATTTGAGTATATTTTAAACAGTAATTAATTCAAGCTATAGCAAAGCTGTATTATGCAGTCACTTTTGATCAGTTCAGCGCACAGTTACGTCACTTGCAGCTGTGCACACATAGTGGTTGCAGAAAAACACTGATAACAAGTGGAGGTAAACAGGTAAAATTCATGGAATAAGAGAAAAAAAAACATTTTTTGTGCATTTTGATGTTAAAATCGGAATGAAAATATTTTTTATAGAATACTGTTGTCAAAGACACCATTTGAATTTGAACGCTATGGATGAAAACTGCTAGGATTACTCTACTTTTAAAGCATTCATTTGATTTAAACAATAGGTCTACATAATATTCACATATGCTGTTCATTGTATTAGCCCTACAGTTACAGCATGAAATACTATTTAAACCTATTACTATTAACATTTTTACATAACATTTATTTATTTTATCTTACGATTCTGACTTTTTTTCTCACAAATGTATCTCCTAATTCAGACTTTATAACTCGATTTAATTCAATAATAGTGAGTTTGTCAATTCTGAGCCGAGGGAAAAGAGAAAATGACGAGTTGTTTTTCCTTATTAGAATTGCAAGATATAACCTCAGAATTGCAAGAATAAAGTCAGAATTTGTAACTTTTCAGAAGTTTTTTTACTGTCATTTTCTCTCACCAGAAAAAAAAAAACAAAAAACGTCATCCCTGTTTCGGATCTGTAAGACTATCCCACTATCTAACGTCAGTTTCGTTGAATAACAGTGCTTATCGCTGGGTGACAAACTCTTGTAATATGCGGAGAACATTTTTAAAAATTACACATAATCACTATAATCTATAATCATGTAGCTCTTTTGTACTGTATCTGTGTAATTCTCTAGTCGTAAAGGCTATCTCTCCGGGGTTTTCTGCAACCATGATGCGTGTGCATCCCGAACGTTTACAAACGTATAATTGGTCTATATAACAGTAGTGTATATGTTCAGTCATTTCTTGATTTAACCCTTAAAGGGATAGTTTACCCAAAAATGAAAATTCTGTCATTAATGACTCACCCTCACGTCGTTCCAAACCTGTAAGACATTTGTTCATCTTCAGAACACAAATATTTTTGATGAAATCCAGTCATATGACTATTTTTGATGACTCTCCATAGACAGCAATGTAACTGATGTCACATGGACTGTATTACCGATGTCCTTACTACGTTTCTGGCCCTGGGATTTAATCAAAAATATCTTAATTTGTGGTCTTGGAACAACATGGGGGTGAGCAATTAATTTCAGGGTGAACTATCCTTTTGCTATTGGAGTGCACTCCAAAGTGGTGCTTATTTAGATGAGTGTTGGTGCAGGATTAGCGTTACCTGTTGGGCGGTCTGCACCTGCTGTACCACCTGTGTAGGAACTCCAGTCTGGACAACAGCAGCAGGAGGACTAGAATCTGACACAGAGTCACTGGAATGAAGAGAACCCTCTACAGGAAGGAACATGGAGGAAAAAAAAACATATTAATATTGATACAACAGTTCTTTCTGGCCCTTGAATATGATTGGCTAATAAGAGTGTGATATTACAGTCTAACAGAACTCCAACCGCCGTTTCACCGTTTGTAATTGTACCACTCCCCTTGCGGTATTTCTCACAGCAAGTGTCATGGCGGATGGCCAAATCCACTATAATTTAAAAAATATTACTGTTTTTGTGTCATGGAATGTAGTTTTAATAGTTTTTCAGGCAGGAATGTACTGGTTTATAGTTCAAATATGCAGTTTGTTTATAAAGATCAAATAGAACGTCTATTTGAACATTTGTGTCAATGTTTTCCGAGATGTGAGCACAACAAAGTCAGCTCTCATGAACCCGCAGAGAGCAGCCTTACCTCGGCCAGATCTTCCGGAATTTATCACTGGCTCTGATGTCTCTATAGTGGTAAGATGAGATATAATTCATTTTGGGTAAATCTAACGGGCAGTTTTTGGTCTCATTAATCTGTTATTTGTGCCAGAGCAAATAGTTTTGGCAAAATCTCATCATGTTTATGTAAATTCAATGCTGTATATCAGAACGCTGCCTGTGTACTCTTGACTGAATTGCCTAGCAACTTGAATGATAGCTGTTGTTTTTTATTAAAGAAATTGCTTTCCTCAGCGGACATTGAAACTAATGTTTTATTGTGAATATGAGATTGAGCTGAAGAATGAATGCAGTATCAGATGCAGGTAATCAAGCTTGCTCAGTCCATCCATCTCTCTCTCATAATACTCTGCATGCTACAGTGAGTTTTTAATACTGTAATACAATAATCTTTAAATGAAGCAACTCAATGTTCTTTTGTTACTAGTTGTAAAGTGACGTTTTCGAGTTAGTAACAGAGGCTTGGGCTCAGCTGTTAAACTGTCAAACTAGAGATTTAAATCCTTGGCGGAAGGAAGTAGTTGCCATAAAAGAGGGTTTTTAAAGACACTCCATTGTTGTTACTTATGTGTTTACACTTATGTGTTGAACTGTTGTATAAACGCAATATCACACTTGTAGACGTGAGATATGGCTGTATATCGGCACGCTGTAATTACCCATGGCCAAATCACAACCGTGCAGATATACAGCTATATCTCACATCTATGAGTGTGATATTGCTCATTTATAACAGTTCTTTCTGGTCCTCTAATCAGATTGGCTGAGAGGAGTGCAATATTCTAGTGATATCAGCACTCCAACCGTTTCACCGTTTGTATCACTCCACCTGAGGTATTTCTCACAGCGAGTGTCATGGCAGTCACCCAAATCCACTATAATTTTATAAATAATACTATTTTTGTGTCACAAAATGTAGTTTTAAAAGTTTTCTAGGCGAGCATGTACTTGTTTAGCAATTCATTACTGATAATGCTCACTCCACAGATGTTTTATCCATCGTGCATTGCATTCCAGATACACATTTTATTAATGCTTTTTCTGGGAATCGTGTGACTTTGGAGCTGCTAGCGTCATGCTCTACTGTTTGTACAGGAATAATATAATAATACAATACAATAGGAATAATTTTTTTCTAAGCAGAGACTATAGCATGTCATTCACTCTTAGGCTGACATAAGATCTGACTCTGACTCTTACCTGTAACTGTGACAACGATGTACTGTGGTGTATTCTGACTGCTGGACTGTGTAGGTGAGCTTTGAATCTCAGCTGTGACGTATTGCGTCTGTGTGGGCGGGGCTTGTGCGGGCGGTGCCTGGGCGATTGCTTGGCTCTTCTGTGCTTGTGAGGGAGGGGGCGTGGTCTGTCCGGTGGGCGGGGCTGCTGAAGGCGTGGCCCCTGTAGTTTGAAGTTCAGCCAGGAATTGTTGGGGAGCTGCCGTCACGGTAGCAGCCTGGCCTGATGTGGGAGTCACGCTGCCTCCCTGAGGCTGGGAGGTCTGCTGCAGCTCCCTCACATACGCTGGAGTTGCCATTAGGTTACCCTGGACTGAATGCAATAAAAGGGGAATCACAGATTTGCACAATAACATATACAATGTCATAAACAAAAGAAAATAGAAAACTACATTTAAATGAGGTTGTTTGACTGGAGATTGTTTGGTGTATTGCTAGGGCAATTGGTCCCTTTAATATAAGTCAGTAAGTAAGGCATAATTACATTATAATGCCATGCAGTAGGGTCTTGATCCCCGTTTAGGGGGTTTATTCTGCAATAACAACTGTCATAAAGGATTAGTTCACCCCAGAATTTTAATTTCCTGATAATTTACTCACCCCTGTGTCATTTAAGATGTTCATGTCTTTCTTTAGTAAGGTTTTTGAGGAAAACATTTCAGGATTTTTCTCCATATAGTGGACTTCAATGGTGATCAATGGGTGGAAGGTCCAAATTGCAGTTTCAGTGCAGCTTCAAAGGGCTAACGATCCCAGGTGATGAATAAGGGTCTTATCTAGCAAAATAATCTGTCATTTTCTAAAAGAAATAAACATTTATATACTTTTTAACCATCTTGCACTAGCTCTGCGTCCATGACTTCATGCATTACGTAGTTACATTGGAAAGGTCACACGTAACATAGGTGGAAGTAGCGACCCACTATATACATAGTAAATGTGCAAAGAAAGTCAAACGCCCTTTACGGAAAAAGGAAAAACAACAATGTCAGATGATTTTGAAGTTGGAGGAAAAAATGAGTTGAGTTTTCCGCTCTATCTCTATCCTACCTATTTTAATTGAAGTAAACAGACAAAGAATTAACCACACATGACATTGTCAATGTGTTCACGTAATGTGTCAAGCCGTGGATGCAGAGCTACTGCATGATGAGCATTTGTGGTTAAAAAGTATATAAATTTCTATTTTTTTAGAAAATGACCAATTGTTTGGCTAGATAAGACGCTTACTCTTCGGCTGGGATCATGTAGAGCCCTTTGAAGCTGCACTGAAACTGCAATTTGAACCTTCAACCCATTGATCCTTATTAAAGTCCACTATATGGAGAAAAATCCTGGAATATTTTCGTCAAATTTCTTTTCGACTGAAGACAGAAAGACATAAACATTTTGGGTGAACAAATTATCAGGAAATTTTAATTCAGGAGTGAACTAATCCTTTAATGTGTATGATGTCACTTATTACAAAGTGACTTGCCACATAAAACAGTTCCTAGCAAACAAGTTGAAGATATTATGAGATAAGGGATGTACAGTGCAGTGTAAACTAATGTACAGTGAAACTAATTATTACACTGATTTTCACTAAATAAATAATTACATTAACATAAAACATTGATTTGAGTTGAAACTGTTAAAATCTTATCTGTTTATTTTGTCATAATTTGAATTAATTGTCGATACAGTGAATAAGTGAGACACAAGATGAAAACAGCTGCATTTGTATGAAACAAGAGAGTAAGTTAGCAGTGTGATATGAAAGACATGGAAGAAGCTTGGGGTTCAAATGACTGAATGACCAGTCTGTTATTCAGTATTGCTATTAATTACTGGGGAATATTAGCCCTCCAATGACGCAAATGATTAGTCAGAATCAAGCATTTCTGAAAGCTAGGCCATCATTTTTCACTAGGTGTAATTTCGCTAGGCGAATCACCATCACCATTAATTGGCAATAGTGTAGGATGAGTTATGCACTGATGTAAGTATTACAGTAAAGTTGCCACAGAAAATACTATCAGATTAGATGGGTTTTCATTATTATCAATAATCACGTTTGCTAAGTACCACTTTGGCACAACCATACAGCTCCAGGAAAGCCCTAAAGACTACAACCATTGTTGGGCCAGCAAAAAGAAGAGGAGGGAAGGTTAGGGCAGAGCGTTTGGTGTCCTGTTACCAGTAACCTGATCACTGCTTGCAAATGAATGAGGGCACACACCATTGTCAAGAACACAAAGTTGGACTTCACAACTAAAAATAAAAATGAAATAAAAAAAATAGGCAGTATTGTTCCCAGAATTTGTAATGCATCTACCCAATGTCAATGTCAAAGTGTCAGAACAAATTTACTTAATTACTGTTACTGTAATTGTGCAAATGTATGATTCGATTTTACTACAATCCTCAAATCAAGCCTATATGCCTTTAGCTTCTTTTTATGTTATGTGACCCTGGACCACAAAATCAGCATAGCACAGGTATATTTGTAGCAATAGCCAACAATACATTGTATGGGTTTTCTTTTATGCCAAAAATCATTAGGATATTAAGTAAAGATCATGTTCCATGAAGATATTTAGTACATTTCCTACTATAAATATATCAAAACTTAATTTTTGATTAGTAATATGCACTGCTAAGAACTTCATTTGGACAACTTTAAAGGTGATTTCTATTAATATTAATATTTAATTTTTTTTGCACCCTCAGATCCCAGATTTTCAAATAGTTGTATCTCAGTCAAATATTGAAAAATAACGGAAAGCTCATTTATTCAGCTTTCAGATGATGTGTAAATCTCAGTTTCAAAAAACTGACGCTTCTGACTAGTTTTGTGGTCCAGGGTGTGTGACCCTGGACCACAAAACTAGTCATAAGGGTCAATTTTTTGAAATGGAGATTTACACATCATCTTATAAATTTGTGAATATGAATTTCAGTCATGAATCTTATGAATTTGTTGCACTTGTTTTGTCATGCATTACTTGTTCATATAAACAAAAACACAGTTATATAAATACAAGTATTTATATAACATCACAATAATTATACTAAAGACATATAATAATCTAGTATACAATAAATTGCACAACAACAAAACCAATATTATCAAAAGGCTTATATAATATACGCTTACACACCCATTAGGCATTATTAAAGCAATAGAAATGTCAATAAATAAATAAAATAAATAAATGGGAACCTAGACCACTGAATAAATAAGATGATGTACGGTTTGTTAGAATATGACAATATTTGGCTGAGATACAACTATTTGAAAATCTGTAATCTGAGGGTGCAAATCTAAAATTTGAGAAAATCACCTTTAAAGTTGTATGAAGTTCTTAGCAATGCATTTTACTAATCAAAAATTAAGTTTTGATATATTTACAGTGGGAAATTACAAAATATCTTCATGGAACCTGATTTTTAGGTAATATCCTAATGATTTTTGACATAAAAGAAAAATCTATAATTTTGACCCTTACAATGCATTTTTGGCTATTGCTACAAATATATCCGTGCAACATATGACTGGTATTGTGGTCCAGGGCCACATATATAATAAAATGCATAACAATAAAATATTTACATGAATTAACAGTCATTGTCTCATCAATAGGCTTCTATAATATACACTTATGCACCCATTATGCATTATTAAATCAATAGAAATGTCAATAAATGAATAAATTAAATAAATGTGAACGTGGACCACAAAAGGGTCATTTTTTTAACTCTGAAAACTGAATAAATAAGCTGATGTACAGTTTGTTAGAATATGACAATATTTATAAAATCTGTAATCTGAGGGTGCAAAAAAATATATACATTTTGAGAAAATCGCCTTTAAACTTGTATGAAGTTCTTAGCAATGCATATTACTAATTTAAAATTAAGTTTTGATATATTTACAGTAGGAAATTTACAAAATATCTTCATGGAACATGATCTTAATGATTTTTGACATAAAAGAAAAATCAATCATTTTGACCCACACAATGTATTTTTGGCTATTGCTACAAATATATCCGTGCAACATATGACTGGTATTGTGGTCCAGGGCCACATATATAATAAAATGCATAATAATAAAATATTTACATGAAATAACAGTCATTGTCTCATCAATAGGCTTCTATAATATACACTTATGCATCCATTATGCATTATTAAATCAATAGAAATGTCAATAAATAAATCTATTCATAAAGTAAACATAAAGTAGCACAATATATAACACACAAAAGAATCTACCCGTGGACGTGCACACATTTAGACTCAGTATCTGCGCAGGGAAATGTCCTGCTTTGCATCTTATTTACAATGCACTGACTCACATGAATGCTATATTTCATGTGATTTTATATCCATTTAGCACCGAGTGGTCAGTAAAGGTTAAGAGCAGGAGAGCATCTGGTTTATCCAGCGATAAGTGCGGGTTTGTCAACGTGGTCGTCGGTGTAACTATGCCAACAGCGTTTATAACACCTGGCTCCATAGCAACGCTAGCCGAGTGCTACGGATGGGTGGCTATCCAGCAATGTGTATGGAGACTCACGTATTATTGCAAACAACACCCGCCATTTTGTACAACCTATCTAGTATATCGTCATAACAACGAGCAGCTTTCTGCTGAGGCTGGTGGTAATGTCTATCCTTTGCGAGACGCATCTGTCTAGCGCACGACGCGATCGCTCAGCAATCCCGCTCACTAATAATGATTATTGCACATCGATAGACGCTAAAAACATCATCATCCTCGCACCTGTTTCTGTTTTCCACATAGTGTGACTTCATATGAAATATAAAAAACGGAATCACCTCTTATTCCGAGTGACTTTTCCAGCGGTACTTTTGATTTAATATGCTTTTTTCAATGAATCGGGTTGTTGTTGTTGTTGATTCTCGTTGCTGGGTTCTTGTCACCACGACTACCGTGGCTATGGCGCTTCGTCCTCACCCGGGCAACTGTTGCTACCCACTCGCTGCGTTCCCGCCCCCTTTCTTCGCTCTGATTGGAGCGAATACAATAACCATAACGCCGCGTCTTGCTATTGGTGGAACTAGGGAGGCAATGTCACACACGGCACCTGGTTCGTCTGAAGCGTGTCAATCATTACCGACAACGGGGGTTTTGTGTACTGATCTGAAATCAGTCGTGTTGGCAGGTTTACTTTCACTGTTACAGAACAACTGATAGAAAGCTGATCCGAATCCACGTTGTGTAAGAGCTTTTAACACACAATCCAACAGGATTTTCTTCTAAATACAGCGAAACGTAGGCCTATATAATAATTTGATATGTAACAAAATACATTTTGTTTATTCCATTTGACCTGAACAAAACATGCTTTAAAATATGTGATCATTAAAATAAACCCCAAAACGCTGAACTTTATTGATTAATGTAATTAATTTTAATTATGAAATTAAAATCAAGGTCAGCATAGAACATGTATTCAAATGATTTTTGTATGAACTGCATATATTTAGAATAACTTAATAGATCTGGAGAAAAGTACCTGTAATTTTGTGTGTGTGCACATTAAAAAAAAAAAAAAATCTATCTATATATATATATATATATATATATTATATATAATATATATATATATATATTTGAAATAATATATGCTATTAATTATATTATTAATTAATTATTAATTAATTGATAATATTATACTGTACTTATTATATTATATTATATTATATTATATAAAATTGGCCATTCTACAGAATTGAAAGTCAGAGTTGGAAACAATTTTTCCACAAATGTTGTATGTATGCAAATTTTATAATATCCAAGGCACAAATTTCTAGTAATTGTGCAGTTAATTTTCATATTGTATTTTCAGAATGTTTAGAAAAATTTGTCCTCTCCCCAAATTTGTCACTACCGGAA
This sequence comes from Labeo catla, assembly GCA_012976165.1. Taxonomy (NCBI): domain Eukaryota; kingdom Metazoa; phylum Chordata; class Actinopteri; order Cypriniformes; family Cyprinidae; genus Labeo; species Labeo catla. The sequence goes on from VONZ01000099.1 coordinate 260,172, forward strand.
ACACAGTAATATATAATTTAATAAAAAGGGATATATTGACCTATTAAGCTGTTGCTTACATCTTACTTGTAAATATATATATATTTTCTATTTTATTAAAAATGTTTTCAGAGGTAAATTAATAACAATTACAATTTTAACAATATTTCAAGCGTGATTAATGAGATTTGTTGTATTTTGAATCCAAATTTTCTTTGTAAAAGGCATATATTTAGTCATACTGATTTCAAAGTTAGGGATTCATTAGTTTGAATATACAACCAAACATTATCTTAACATCTTAGTTGATAATTCAATATACTTTATTTTTGACAAAACATCTAATGTTTTGTCTCATGTCGTGACTGCAATTTTCTGTAGTGACGGTAATGTTTTGGTAGTAACCACATCACATTACAGAATTTTAACCCACATGCTAAACACTACTAAAACAAAAAATACTAAACATTTTCATAACTGTACTAAAATTTTGTTTATTTCCCACAAATATGAGGATTATGTGTTCCATTTTGTCACTACCAAAACAATGAACACATTTCGGTCGTGAATTTTACAGAATAACACCCAAAAATGGACTAAAACATAGGTTTCGGTAGTGATGTGAAAATGCGGGACAGCGCTTTTTTTACACAAAGTTTTATAATTTACAAAGAAAATACAAAATACTTATTATTTAACTTTACAAAATCAAAAAGATATTTTTAAAAACAACAATGGAATAAAATCCAAAAATTACTTCAATATCATTTTCATGTGTTGAAATATAGGAGTTAGGGTTTAGGACAGCCACCTCCCAATGGAAAGTACCCACTAAATGATGATTTTATATATATATATTAAGCTTGCTATATATATTTCCATGGTCATCATCCCCTCAGGCCAAGATGTACGTCAAATATTGTGGTTAATGTCTCTCGAAATGTCATGCTGTTGTCATTGATATCATCACATTCGTTAAAAATTCATTATTCTGTTGTCATTTTGGATATTGGTGACCTTTGTCCGCATGGTTGCAAAGATCGCTCGTGTGCAATGGACTGTGTTATCACACTTTGAAAATGCCATGCTCGCTACATCTCTTTGTCTCTTAACCTCTACACCTCACAGTCATCACTTCGTCTGAAAAAAATGGAAAAAATAAATTATGCATTGAAGTGCAAAGAAGGTAAAACAAGTGTTCGGGTGAACTCAGGACACTGATTTTTGAGAGCTGGGCTCTTGCTTTCATAAGTCATTAGACTTACAATTTTGACCTGGTGGATGATAAAACAGGTGCAAATTTTGGAACTACCCACATAACAACCACTAAGCAATGCGATAGCAAGCATCCAGATCAACCTGGCAAAATGAAACAATTTAACCGTCCTATATGTGATTGAAAAATAATGAAGCATTCCTGTATAGCGCATGATAGCAACACATGGACATGGGTTTATGCCAAATGCATAAAAATGTAAATAAAACTATATAACTGCAATGAATTTAATGGAAAAATAGACAGATATCTTAATTCAATCACGGCACGTATAGATCACTGTTGTTCATGCAGCAATATCCTGACATGAGTCGTTTGGCGAATATGATTCATCGATTTAAATGAAGAAAGAGTGTTTCGTGTCACAGAATGCCCTTATAATTACACAGTCACCTTTCCTGCTCATGCTTTTGTTACCAGAAAGGTCTCTGCCACTATCTTACAGGGTTATCTGTGACTCCTGAGCCTGCTTGGGGGGAGTCTGAGCATGTGTGCCCCTCACCTCTTTATAAGCAGGAACAGGGACCTGGGAAAAATCACAGAACTTCACCGTCAAACAGGCACCTGGTTCCAGACCAAAGGGAGCCCAGCAGGAAACCAGCTTCTGAACATCAACCGCTGCTGTCAGTGAATATCTGCGCTCAGCATGATGTGGAAAACCACAGCGCTTGCAGTGTGTCTGCTGCTGGCTGGAGTACAGGCGCTGGACGGCCCCTCGTACGGAGTCAAATTATGCGGCCGTGAGTTCATCCGCGCTGTCATCTTCACCTGCGGAGGCTCTCGATGGAAGCGCTCCTTGACAAATACAGGTTAGTATTACAGCAGGCTTTGTAAAACTCTTTCTTTGTAAAACTTTTAAGGCAGTATCAATTTGAAAACATACAGAATTTTAAAATTCTGGATGCTACAATATTATATATAAATTAACAGTTAAATATTTTGGATATAGCTTAAGTTATATTTTTACTATATTGAACAATAATAGATTTCACTACCAAATACAGAATACATTTTAATACAAAATAAGCAATAATTTTTGCAACCCAGAATTTTAACATACAGAATTTTAAAATTCCATGTTGCAACAATATTACAAATACACTATTAGTCAAACATTTGAATATTTTTATTATATATATATATATATATATATATATTTATATGTATATATATATATATATTTGTTTACAAATAGCAGATTTTATAATCAAAATTATGGACTTAAAATATGAAGAAACACAAAATGGAAGTTTGGGCTTTAGAAATTAATACTTTTATTCATCAATGACACAATAAATTGATCAAAAGTGATATTACACACATTCATAATGTTAGAAAGGGTTTAATATCAAATAAATCCTGTTGTTTTGAACCTTTTATTTATCAAGGAATCCTGAAAAAAAATCCACAAAAATATGAAGCAGCGCAACTGTTTTCAACCAATTGATAAAAAAAATGCTTTTGAGCAGTAAATCAGGATATTATAATGATTTCTGAAGGATTTTGTGACACTGAAGATTGGAGTAATGATGCTGAAAATTCAGCTTTACATCACAGGTATAAATTACATTTTAAAATAAAAATATATTCATATAGAAAACAGTTATTTTAAATTGTAATAATATTTAACAATATTATTGATTTTACTGTATTTTTAACAAATAAAAGCAGCCTTGGTGAGCATAAAAGACTTCAAAATACACACACACACACACACACATTGTGTTTACATGTTTTATGGGGACATTCCATAGGCGTAATGGTTTTTATACTGTACAAACCCTATTTTCTACACCTAAACCTAGCCCTCACAGGAGACTGTGCACACTTTTACTTTCTCAAAAAAACTCATTCTGCATGATTTATAAACCTCAAAAATGTCCCCACAAGGTCAAAATTTACTGGTATCACTATCCTTGTGGGGACATTTGGTCCCCATAACGTGATAAATACCAGGTGCGCACACACACACACACACACACACATACACACCTCATATATTTGAGTTTGCTCAGTGTATACAGACATATAGTGTACATACACTTATTTATATATATTATTTATACTTACTTATATTTCATGGAGTTGTAAATAAAACAGTATTGGAGTTCATTCCACATGAAAATAGTACATAAGTCCTTCAACTTCAAAATTTCATGTTTAATTCAATGTGTTTCTTGCTGTTTCTTACTATTTTTGAGTGAATGTATTGTTTTACAACTATTACATGAACGTTTCTTATTTCACAGATGAAATACTGGACTTATTCAACTCTTATGACAATAATGCTCCAGACAGCACAGGGCTGTACAGTGCTGCACTGTCCTCCCAGCATGCCACTGACTCAAATCTTCCATCGCTGGCACAAGGTGAACAGGAAGGCGGCATGTTCAGCAGGCCCGTACGCTCTCTCATTTCAGAGGAGGTGCTTGAAGCGTTGCGTACCGTGGACAGAAAGGGACGCGATGTAGTGGTGGGACTGTCCAACGCCTGCTGCAAGTGGGGATGCAGCAAAGGAGAAATCAGCTCCCTTTGTTGAGACTAACCTTCTCTATGGCATGAGTGAATAAAAAGAGAGAGAGTGTGAGCGTCCTGTGTTTAATTTTTCCGTCTCTGTTCATATATTGTGCTTGAGACTTGTAAATGGTTTGCATTGAGCTCCCTTGTTGCAGTTAATTTAAATAATGATTTTATAATGTTTGATGTTGTAATAAGTTACTTTTTGTATTCAATGCAGTGTTTGCTTATTAATCTTTATATAGAGTATATTTCACTCTTGAATAAAGATGATTATTTGCATTAATCGCTAATGAATCAGATTGTGCTCATTTGCATATTTAGCCATAACAATTGCATGTTATTTTTTTTATTTAGTACTGTCCTGAATAAGATATTTTACATAAAAGATGTTTACATATAGTCCACAAGACCAAAAAGATAGCTGAATTTTATTTTTTTTATTTATTTATTTTTTTTTGTGATGGTTGTTCATGAGTCCCTTGTTTGTTTTGAACAGTTAAACGGAGAACTGTTCTTCAGAAAAATCCTCCAGGTCCTGCAGATTCTTCAGTTTTACAGTATCTTTTGCATATTTGAACCCTTTCCAACATTAACTGTATGATTCTGGGATCCATCTTTTTACACTGAGGACAATTGATGGACTCAAAAACGGCTATTTAAAAAAGGTAAACAGTCACTGATGCTCCAGAAGGAAACATGATGCATTAAGAGCCAGGGGGTGAAAATTTGAAGATCAAGGTCAATTGTACTTAATTTGTCTTCTGGGAAACATGCAAGCATCTTCTGTTGCTTCCGAAGGGCAGTACTAAATGGGAAAAAAAAAATATTTCAACACAATAATAAAAAATTTGGACATCTTCATTCTGTTCAAATGTTTTCACACTTAATGCATCATGTTTCCTTCTGGAGCATCAGTGAATGTTTGGACCTTTTTTTAAATAGTTGTGTTTGAGTCCCTCAATTGTCTTCAGTGTGAAACCATACAGTCACTGCTAGAAAGGGTTCAAATATGCAAAAGATACTGGAAAACTGACAAATCTGCAGGACCTGGAGGACTTTTCTGAAGAACAGTGCTCAGTTTAATTGTTCAGAACAAACAAGGGACTGAAAAATAAAGAACAACCATCACAAAACAAAAAAACAGTCGTAGATCATCCAGGTAACCACACACAGTATTAAGAACCAAGGGTTCCCAAATGTTTTGAAGTGGGTTATTTTAATAACTATATGTAAACATCTTTTATGTTAAATATCCTACTCAGGACGGTACTAAATAAAAAATAACATGCATTTTGTATGATCTCTATTACTTTGTTAAAATTATTCACATTTTCACAAATTCTGCAAGTGTTTTCCAAAGTTTTGCATAAAACTTCATGTTTATATATATATATATAACTTACAGTTTAAAATACTTCTAATAAGACTACAGTTACTTTTTATGGATTACATGATTACCTACACAATAGCAATACATTATTTATAATTTATTGGTTCTTCGTAATTCTTCTTTTTCATCTTTCAAGTTTTCCTTTCTAAAATAGACAACTGCTTATATACATTCAAGTTTTGTGGACATTCAGACAAAGATCAGTCATTATTCAGGTAGCAGCACAACATTTGACCACTGATTGACATGCAGGTAAACAAATACAATATTTCATTTTTTTTTTTGTACGTTTTTTTATTTTGGTTGATTTTAAAACTATTATTTTATTAATTATTAGTTTTTCATTAAACTCATAAACCCCTGCAGTTCTTTCACAAACACCAGTTTGGGAAACCTTGACGTAATATAATGTTTAATGCACTTCATGTTGTTAATAACAACAAAACTGAATATACTTTCTTACACTTTGTAATTTTATGTCAATATGGCACAATATTATCCTATTTAAATCAATGTGATAAATGAGTTAGGTCAAAAGTAATCTAAAAGTAGTCTGATTATATTACCTAAAATGGGGTAATGTAATGAATTAGGTTACTAACTACAATTTTTGTCATGTAATTTGAAATATATATTCCAGATTATATATAACACTTATATATTATACACACAGACACACACAAAATAGATATATAAGTTAGTAGACTTTTGGATCCCTCTGTCTATCTTTAGGCAATTTAGTGTCAAGGTCTTTCAAAAGGGGATGATGAGAATTTGTTTGCAATAGCCACTTGCTGGATCCGGGAATTATGACTAATCATAAATTTGTCAATCTGCACAGTAAAAAAGTAAAGTCTAGAGAAAGTCCTAACTTAAAGAGTGATTTCTACATCTGACTGAAAGTTTGGTTCAGTTCATTTAGAACTTAAAATATGAGGCACATTTTTATGTTACCTGATAAAGCATGTGGTACAGTGTGAGTTCAGGTGGCCTGGCCCCACAGAAACTACGTACTTGTCTTTGTACTTGACCACGTGCCTGCTTACACGACGTATTTTCTGTATTTGGCCCAAGTGCTCACGTGCAGACCACAAGTGTGCATATAACTTTTCACTACTTGGTGTGACACATTTACAGTGTTGTAAAAAGACAAATGTTTACAGAGCTTTCTTAGGATTTAGATTTTGTGCTCTCAAGGGTTCAAGAACGCAAGTGCGGGAATTTAGACAAGCCTTAGATTAGCTGTTCCCACGAATTTCATTGCGCTGAAGAAACGTGCTGAAAATAATCATCTTTGATCTGATTGGCCAACTGGCTTTGCCTAGGCGACGTATGGGCGGAGTCTTCTGCTGTGCTTTCTGTGGCCTGAGGCGTAACGTTAATCTATTGTATGTTTACACGTAAAGCGAGTTCAAGCTTGTCATTTGAATAGGTTGGAGCACGGTGGCTACAACTTCATCGACGAAAAGTGAACTTATACCTATAACCCAAAAGAACAAAAGGAAACAAGATAACAGGAAATAGAAAATGCTCGTTCCGGGATGAAGAGAACGATGTTAACGTTACTATTTTTAATTAATTCGTGAGAATAAGACGGAGAAAAAGCTGAAGAAGAACTTTAATGTGCGTCTTAAGTGGTCAACAGTGTGTCTCTGGAGAAAAACAAAAAGAAATGTCTGATCGTGGACTTTCCGTGACTCTATAATTACTCGGTTAACGGGACGTTGCGTCACATTGGACTTTTTGCTTGCGCGAATGCCGTGAGACGTGAGCGATGGCATGGCAGAATGTAAAAGTGCATTTTGCTATAATACTTTACATGTGGATATGTTCTCAAGGTGAGCAAAAGTGTTTCGTTTTCAATATTTCATTCAGTCATACACATATAAATACTGAAACATACTGAAATGTGTGCAATAAAGCGCTTTGTTTCATAATTTAAAACATTAAAACTTACCTAAAAACTACATATTGTTTTCAATAGTGTTAAATTTAAATATATATAGTTTTAAATGATAAAACAATGCATTTTATTTCACAAATAACAATACTTGTTTCAGAAAAGTGAAGTTCATTATTTATTAAGAGGCCAAATGTGACCCTGGACCACAAAACCAATCAAAAGGGTCAATTTTTAAGGGTCAAAAGGGTTAATTTAAATTTGAATCTGAATAAATAAGCTTTCAATTGATGTGTGGTTTGTTAGGATAGGATAATATTTGGCCGAGATACAACTATGTGAAAATCTGAGGGTGCAAAAAGGTCAAAACACTGAGAAAATTGTCTTTAAAGTTGTCCGAATGAAGTTCGTATTTTGATATATTCACGGTAGGAAATTTACAAAATATCTTTATGGAACATAATCTTAATGTCCTAATGATTTTTGGCATAAAGGAAAAATTGTTCATTTTGACCCATACAATGTATTTTTGGCTATTGCTACAAATATACCTGTGCTACTCATAACTGGTTTTGTGGCCCAGGGTCACAGACGCTTTTTGGGTCACAGCAAATATTCACATGATAGACCATTGAATTCTTGTTAGCTATCAGAGTTGTGTTGCCTCAACTTTTTCTTCTTGCCTTCTTTTGCTTTTTTCATTTGTTTAGCCTCTTGTGAAGTGGGTGTAAACTGCTGGTGGAATGGAGCTCTTTCTGTCGGCCGCAATGTGTCTCTTTTTTGCTTGACGAGTACATGGGGAAGAGCAAGCAGTTGTGGTCTCTGCCAGCTTGTTATCAAACTGGGCCACAGACCGCAGTTTGCCAGCACTTGTGCCAGTACAGACGAAACCTTCAACTTTTCTATCGCTACAGAACAGAGAGAGAAGATTCTCTGCACGTGCAGTGGAAATACGTCAGATGCCTGCACCGTTATTGTAAGAGGAGGCTGTGAGTACGACAGTGTTGATCGTTTATCTCTAGTGACCTCATTACTAGGAATGATTTGTTCACAAGATACACACAGCGGACTCAGAAGGGAATTGTTTACCGGAAAAACTGTAATGACATATAGCATTTGGATATTCATAAACAGAAGTTTTCTGAGCTAGATCAGAACATTACAGCGCGCACATTATGAATGGAAGAATTATTATATAAGGTGTTTAACAAAAAATACAAAAAGTGTATTTTGTTTCTAAGCCCTCTGGTATTTCTTTCCTTATATGCTTCCATTGTAAGCGCACAGTACAGTATTTTTATTTTTATTAATTTCACTATTACTTAATATTAACATAGTAAAATATTCATGAAACATTTGTATTTTTGTATTATTATGATAGAATCCTATTCAGATGTGAGTCATTTTGAAAGCATCTGCTGAATGTTTACCTGTTAATTATTTTAATAATTTGTCTGAACCTGAAACATTCTTTGAGAAATGCTTATGTGTTAAGATGTTGTCCAAAATTAGACAAGGAAGGGAAGTGTGCGACAGCCTGGTCGCTTTCTTTCCCCTCACGACTTCCTGTTTTCTCAGTCTAAAAAGTAATGATGCTCTTGCAGCACATTGTGTTGGTTTGAACGGCTATTCTTTCTCCCTTTACCTTTGTTTATTTTGGTTGGCTTCACATTCTTCCGTCTTTTTCAGATCCACCATCTGCCCCGTCCCGCCCTGATTGCGCTATTGAAGACTTGGATAAAGAACACATTTACTGCTCTTGGACTAAATCCAAAGAGACAACGATTCCAACTGTTTACACCCTTCACTGGAAAGATTATGATGGGTGTGTGTTTTCTTAATAGCACCACATATGGACACTGTAGTTGAGCACCTGACAACGTTTTTTTTTGTGTTTGTGTTTATATACAGAAATGTTCAATCGAGGGAGAGCAATAGTGAGAGTGCACTCATAGACCGGGAAGAGTATATCAAAGGCACTTACATTACAGCATGGGTCACTGCCAAAAATGTGCTGGGTTCTGCACAGTCTGAAATGTCTGAATTCAAGACAGACCATATCAGTAAGTCATATTTACATCATAAGCCATTTCTTTAAACCATGCTCATTTTTATCACAATTTATTGGCTCCATTCGAAGTACTGTAAAGTAGCCAGTATACACACAATTCTGATAATTATTATTAATAAATATATAAAAACAGGGCTCTACAGTGCGACCATTTGAAAACTACTGCGTGCAACTATGAAAAAATATTTAGGAGCATCATGTGCGAGTGACCTGATCAGCATATTTGTGTTTGCGCTGAGTTGAGCTTCTAAGGTTTCTACGTGTTTTTGCAACGTTGAGTAATGTATCACAGACATATCTCACCAATCCTTTCATAAACAAAGTGTAGAGAGAGTGTAAATAAGAGATTGATTGTGCAGTGTAGAGAGCTTCATTGATTATAATGGAACTTTGTGAGATTGTGATGAACTAAGATGAGTGACAGCTTTTAATTTAAATTTTTTTTAATTTTAAAATTTTAATTTTTTTTTTAATTTAAATACAACAGTTAAAAAAACAAAAAGGTAATATTAAGTGACTTACATTGTCTGACTATGACACTATTGCTTGATTTTGCTCTGTTTCGTCGCCAAAATAAGTCTGAAACAAGTCAAAAATGAGCCGCAGCACATCTCCATTCAAACACAGCAGCGTTTAGTCACTTGCTTTATTCCTGAATGAATCAGTCGTTTGAACGAATCAAATGAATGAATGATTCAGTAATTAAAATCAGTGACTTGCTGCCACCTACTGGCAGATTTAGTTAATTATGAAAGTATTTTTGCAGTTATTTAAATCATTTAATATTTCTGTATTCAAAATTTTATATTTAAAACATTAATCTCAACATTAATTTATGAGTTTGATTGCACTCGTGCCACCTCTGAGCCTCATTAAACATATAAAAAATACACCTACAGGCCAGTTTTGTGTTCTTCTGTGCCAACTTTGTAGTACAAATTAATTTGTTAATACTGATTTCATTTGATTGGTAACTTATTCTTATTCTGTTGTTTTAATTAGACATTTTAAAAAGCTTAAAAAATATAATTTTTAAAATAAAGTTACAAAGGTAAAAACAATATTCCCCAGTAATTCACTTTAAGGAGTCAAATATCACTTCGTAATAGGAAGGCTAATTTTTTTTTATCAGATTTTTAAATTATTGATTAGAAGGTGCTCCTGAAATTTTCACAAGTGCTCCTAAAGAGAAAAGTAAGTGTAGAGCCCTGAGTCTCTTTGATATTCTTCTACTTAGATACATGAGTTCAAAGGTTTGGTGTCATTAAACTGATCAGATTTTAAATAAATACTGTGCTTTTGAACGTTCTTGTCAAAAGAATCTTTTAAAAAAGTTATCGTTTCCACAAAATATTAAGCAGCACGTCTGTTTTCAACATTGATAACAATAGGAAATATTTCTTGAGCAGCAAATCAGCATTAGAATGATTTCTAAAGGATCATGAGACAGTGAAGACTGGAGTAATGATGCTGAAAATTCAGCTTTACATCTCAGGAATAAGTGTGAAAATATAATAAAATAAAAAACAGTTATTTTCAATTGCTATTATATTTTACAAATCACAGTATTTCTGTTTTCACTGTATGTTCATTAAATAAATCCAGGCTTGGTGAGCATGAGCGACATCTTTAAAAAATCCCATAGAAATGATTTGTCAGGCAAAAACTGTAGGTTTATTTTGTGCTAGTTTTTAATCTTTTTAATCTCTGTTTTTTTCTTAGTACGGCCAAACCCCCCATACAACGTGAACCTCACCTCTACACCGCTGGAGATCATCTGGGACATGGACTGTGACAGTGTGGGCCCCTTAGACAAGAGCTGTCAAGTACAGTACTATGCACACAATAGCATGCTGGACTGGATTGAGGTGAGAGAAAAGAAACCAGATTGATGTGACTCTATTGTGATTTGGAAGAATATTTCAACATTTTCCTTTAAGCTTTGTTTTCACTGGCTTCAGGAGTGCAGCTGTGGCAAATGTTAATTCATGTGTTCAAAAGTGCTTTTGTAAATTGAGTTTCCGTAATGAAGAAAATCCATCTACAGGAGGTGTGCTAAAACTAAAATTTAAAGGAATAGTTCACCCAAAAATGAAAATTTTGTCATTAATTACTCACCCTCATGTAGTTTCAACCCCGTAAGACCTTCATTCTTCTTCAGAACACAAATTAGGATATTTTTGATGAAATCCGAGAGCTTTCTGACCCTATAGACAGCAACGCAACTGACACGTTCAAGACCCAGAAAGGAAGCAAGGACATCGTTAAAATAGTCCATGTGACATCAGTGGTTCAACCATAATGTTATGAAGATATGAGAATACTTTTTTCTTCCTAAACATGTCTGAAATTTTTTGACAGAGAGGATGCCTTGCAAATTTTTGCCCAGCCTTACTTATTTATACCAGGATAAACAGACGAAGAGCTCATAACACCAACAGCACCACACACATGCGTTTTGATAATCTGGTGAACGCACATCGAAGACTTACACAAAAGAGGAGAAATTGTTGAATAAACTCATCATTTTTGCTTTTTTTGTGCACAAAAAGTATTCTCGTAGATTCATAAAAATTACAGTTGATGTACTGATGTCACATGAACTATTTTAAGCAATGTCCTTACTACCTTTCTGGGCCTTCAATGTGTCAGTTGCATTGCTGTCTATACAGGGTCAAAAAGCTCTCAGATTTGATCAAAAATATCTTAACGACATGAGGGTGAGTAATTAATGACAGAATTTTCATTTTTGGGTGAACTAACCCTTTAATGGAAATATAATCACATCCATTTAAAAAGTATGTTGATTAAAAGATATTGGATTGAATATTGGATTGTTCAAATAAAAATCTCAATAAAATAGAAAATGCAGACTACACCAGATCTAAGAGAAACACCATAGCTTTTTTGTATTTACCTGTTACATTTTTCATGTTGTTTGCTTCATTAATGTGAATGGATTCTTGTCATGACTGTAAGCATTCAATGAAAGATAATTAAATCAGTTTATACTGTCACTGTCATGTGTCGACAATAATGGGTCTAACAAATTGTGTCTCTGTTGAATTCTTAATGCACAGGTGGATGATTGCCACTTCATGTATGTGTTGGAGGATCCTCAGCCTTTCACACAGTACACTTTTCGTGTTCGCTGCCACTGTGGATACGAAGAGAAAGTCATGAGCAACTGGAGTCAGGTGTATTCAATCAGGACGCCCCCTGCAGGTCAGACAAACACCTCTCACTGCATTAATTAAAGGGGTCATCGGATGCTAAGTTCACTTTTTCATGTTGTTTGATCATTAATGTGTGTTGGCATTGTGTGTACAAATCTACCCTATAATGATAAAAATCCATGCAGTGGTTTTTAATTAATTGTGCTGTCACACCGACAGAGGCCGCTCCCACGATAGTTGATTGACATGAGCTCTTACCTTAGACCAGCTGTCACAGTCCAGTAACTTTCCATGTTTTGATGCCAGAGCAGGGATGTAAGTTAGACAAGAATATCTCCGATTGAGGTGTTGTGTTGCTGGATGTAATAATGAACATAGTGGTCGTCATTTACTCCCGACATCTGAGCTGCTGAAAATGCAGTAGATTACGTTTGTTTGTGAAGGGAATGTGCATCCCGATCTACATACATCCGTGTATGTTTGCGTGAATCATTCATGATCCAGCTTCACTTACAGCAGAAGTGATTATAAGCCTTTTTTTATGAATCTTTGCGATAGCCTTTCCTTATAACGTGGTAGTTAGGAAGTTTAGCGGCTAAATGCGGCTAATGTAAACAAGACCGTCTTTCCACAGAGAGAAGAGAGGGGCGGGGCGAGCAGAGCTCATTTGCATTTAAAGGAACAACCCCTTAGAATGAGATGATTTTGGCAGAGTTGATTTTGGCAAGGTAAAAAGGGTGTTGTTTTACAAAACCATTGAGAATTTTTAATCAAAGTATATTAGAGACTTTTCATTAAGACCCTAAAGAATCATATCAACTCATGGAAAATGGGCATCCGATGACCCCTTTAAAGACACTGATGCACTCATTTATTGCACATTTACTATTTTATCAAAGATGATCTTGATGCACACACACAAAGCAGTAGAATATGCATGTCAGTCCTATTTTAGAGTCCGAAATACAAAAGCAATTTGGTTTTTAAACAAGAGCCACCACCATGTTCTGAATCCAGAATGATCTCATATGTGACCCTGGACCGCAAAACCAGTCATAAGGGTCAATTTTTTGAAATTGAGATTTATACGTTATATCTGAAAGCTGAATAAATAAGCTTTCCATTGATGTATGGTGTGTTAGGATAGGACAATAGGCCTATTTGGCCAAGGTCCAACTATTTGAAAATCTGTAATCTGAAGGTGCAAAAAAATCTAAATACTGAGAAAATCGCCTTTGAAGTTGTCAAAATGAAGTTCTTAGCAAAGCATATTACTAATTAAAAATTAGGTTTTGATTTATTTAAGGGAATTTACAAAATATCTTCATGGATAATTTTGACCCATACAATGTATTTTTTAGCTATGGCTACAAATATAACGGTGCTACTTAAGACTGGTTTTGTGGTCCAGGGTCACAAGTAATGTTTTGGTTCATTTTAAATCTCTTAAAGGCTGCATTTATTAGGTCAAAAATATAGTAACAACAATAAAATGTTATTACAGTTTAAAGGAACTGTTTTCTATTTGAATATACAGTATATGTGACCCTGGACCACAAAACCAGTCATAAGGCTCAATTTTGTAAAATTGAGATTTACACATCATCTGAAAGCTGAATAAATAAGCTTTCCGTTGTTAGGATAGGACTATATTTGGCTGCGATACAACTATTTGAAATCTGGAATCTGAGGGTGCAAAAAAATGTAAATATTGAGAAAATCACCTTTAAAGTTGTCCAAATGAACAACAACAACAACAACAAAGTTTATTTATATAGCACATTTAAAAACAACCAGTGTTGACCAAAGTGCTTTACAAAAGCAAAGAAAAAATAAAAGACAATACACATACAAAGGAAAAAAAAAGAAATTAAGTTAAGGAATATTAAACGCCTTAGAGAAAAGGTAAGTTTTCAAAGCAGATTTGAAGACTGACAGGGTTTGAGCAGATCTGATATAAATTGGAAGGCTATTCCATAACCTAGGACCGATTACCGCAAAAGCGCGATCACCTCTATTTTTAAGTCTAGTTCTGGGAACATAGAGTAAATCAGAGTTACTTGATCTGAGTAATCTAGACTGTGTGGACGGATGTAGTAAGTCCCGTAAATACCGTGGAGCCTGATTTCGTAGAGACTTAAAAACAAATAGCAAAACTTTAAAATCAATTCTATATTTGACTGGTAACCAATGCAATGAAATCAAAACCGGGGTAATATGTTCACACTTACGCTTCCCTTTAAGAAGTCGAGCTGCAGCATTTTGAACCAACTGCAATCGTGCGACACATGTCTGGGGGGCACCAATATACAAAGAGTTACAATAATCTAGTCGTGACGTTACGAAAGCATGCATGACAATTTCAAAATTCTTAACAGACAAAAAAGGCTTAACCTTTGCTAAAAGACGAAGATGGTAAAAGCAATACTTCACCACAGCACATATCTGCTTGTCAAATTTAAGGCTGTTATCAAGTAAAACCCCTAGATTCCGAACACAATTGGTACTGTATGGTAACAAAGTATCGAAATCGAGCTCATGAATGCTATGATCATTTGAGCCAAACAAAATAATTTCAGTCTTATTTTCATTTAGACTTAAGAAGTTACTAGCAAGCCAGAGTTTTAACTCGTCCAAGCAATCTAATATAGGCTTTAAGGCAAACCTATTGTCACGCTTTAAAGGCAAATATATTTGTGTGTCGTCAGCGTACAGATGATAAGATACGCCATATTTAGATAGAATAGTACCCAAAGGGAGTATATAGAGGTTAAACAGTACCGGGCCAAGAATAGAGCCCTGAGGGACACCAGAACTTAAAGGTATATCAGAAGAGGAATTGGGGCCAAGGCAAACAGAATAGCTCCTATTAGTTAGATATGATCGGAACCATTGTAGCACCGTACCCCGAAGGCCCACACATGTCTCTAGGCGTGATAAAAGGATACTGTGATCTACCAAGTCAAATGCGGAGCTAAGGTCTAACAAGACCAAAGCCACAGACTGCCCAGAATCAGTAGTGAGCATTACATCAGTCATGACTCTTAAAAGTGCAGATTCAGTACTGTGATGGGCTTTAAAACCAGACTGAAATTTCTCATGTAAATTATTTTCATTCAAAAAGCTCTGAAGTTGACCTAGGACCACTTTTTCTAAAATTTTCGAAAGAAAAGGTAACTTTGAAATTGGACGAAAATTACTCATGAGCGTAGGATCCAGATTCTAAGAACTTCCAGAACTTGCTAAGAACTTCCAAATGAAGTTCTTAGCAATGCATATTACTAATCAAAAATTATGTTTTGATATATTTACCGTAGGAAATGTACTAAATATCTTCATAGAACATGATCTTTACTTAACATCCTAATGATTTTTTGCATAAAAAATGATTTTTGCATATTTTATCTAAATATTGGGCCATATAACTAAATCAATGATGATGATGATGACTTTATGTCTATAATATTCTCTCTTAGCACCGGTTGGACACCTGGATGTTTGGAGTGACTGTGCCCCTAATTCTGACAAGTCGTCCTGTAACATCTATTGGAAGGTAGGATATACTTCCATAATGCAACAATCAAATTGGTTCTTGTTTAGCGAGTCACTCGCAGTTCAGCAGATCGTGAATGAATTGTCAACATTTGACTGTTTTTCAGGAGATGCCCCTGTCTCAGGCTAGAGGAGAAATTATCAACTATATTGTAACGGTGAAGCTAAAAAATGGCACTGAGGTCAAGCAGGTCAACAGGCAACGGAGAGACACTGGAAGTCAGCATCCTACTGAACAGAGCTGCCTGCAGCTCAAACTCAGCCCGGGTGTTACGGAAGTTTTTGTGTCAGCCAACACCTCAATGGGCACATCAGACCCCACATTCATGCCGTTTGCTGTGAGAGGTATGTCAATGTGAAACTCTAATTAAAAGTTAAATCATTGTATAAAATAATAGTCATTTGTCTCCAATTTTGTTCAAGTTCTGCTTAAAAATGTAATGTAAACCTTTTGTCTACTTATTACATTTTTATGATGTAATGTTTTATTCACTACCATACAGAAGTGCATGGTTGCATTAAATTGATCAAAAGTGACAGCAAAGACATTTATAATGTTATAAAAGATTTCTATTCCACAAAAAAAAGAAAAATAATAGCAAAAATAATAAGAAGCACAACTGTTTTCAACATTGATCATAATAATAAATCCGCATATTAGAATGATTTTTGAAGGATCATGTGACAGTGAAGACTGGAGTGATGATGCTGAAAATTCAGCTTTGCATTACAGAAGAAATTACATTTCAAAATGTATTGCAATACAGAACAGTTATTTTAAATTGTAATAACATTTTACAATATTACTGCTTTCACTGTATTTTTGATCAAATGAATGCAGCCTTAACATCAAAATACTACCAACCCTAAACTTTTTAAATGGTAGTGTATTTTTATATCTCAGATTATATTCATATCATATTTATGCCCTGCAGGTCAGACCACACCTAAGGTGAATCTGAGTGTAATAGGTGAAAACCAGACACTGCGGGTGTCATGGTCAGTACACCCACAGTTCTCTGAGAGTGTCCTGGAGTATGTGGTACAGCACGTGCCTGTAGTATCTCACCACCCTTGCCTGAACTGGGTCAGAGGAAACAGAACCCAGAGATCTGTCACACTCACAGGTTTGTGTGTATGTGGGGGTGTGTGTAAGAGAGAAAGCTGAAGTTTGGCTTGATGCTGACAGTGATTTTGTATTTGTCTCCATCCACAGGTGACTTCAAGAACTACACAGCTTATAATGTGTCACTGTTTGCTGTCTTCAACGACCACAGCACTTTCCTCAAGTCAGCGACTGCATACACACTTGAAGGAGGTATGACTGGTATCTCTTAAATAGTTGTTCAGCCAGAAATAAAAATTTTGTCATTAATTACTCACCCTCATGTTGTTCCAAACCTGCAAGACCATCGTTCATCTTTAGAACATAAATTAAGATATTTTTGATGAAATCCAAAAGCTTTCTGACCCTGCATAGACAGCAGCGCAACTGACACGTTCAAGGCCCAGAAAGGTAGTAAGGACATTGATAAAATAGTCCATGTGACATCAGTGGTTCAACCTTAATTTATGAAGCTATGAAAATACTTTATTTCGATACGACAAAAATAACGATTTTATTCAACAGTTTCTTCTCTTGCGGTATCCTTTCCCTAACTTGTTTGGAACAATATGAGGGTGAGTAATTAAGGACAGAATTTTCATTTTTTTTGGGTAAACTGTCCCTGTAAGTCCACATGACAACATATAAAAATAGACTTTTCCAGTTCTGTTTGCAAACTGTACAATACAACAGAGAGACAAAATTTAAAAAATATTATACATGTTAAAAAACGCATCCATTGTAAGTATGTCGACAACTGGCTTGTATAGTGCAACATTAGGTATAGTACTATGCACTAAAAAAATGTAATTAAAAAATTCCATTTATAAAACACTTTTTCACTTTTAGCTTGTTTTAGGGAACTTGGCTAGTAAATGTGAGATCCTGTAATCAGATTTTCTAGTCATGTAGCCTTCATGTTCATATCATCTCTTCATCTCCCTCGTCAGTTCCTCCTAAAGTCTCACAAATTCATGTGAAGAACATCTCTTACTCCTCTGCCACTTTGATATGGAGCCCCATTCCTGTACATGAGAGCAACGGTGTCATCCTGCATTACAAAGTGGGCATCACAGAAACAGGTAACCTATGGTTGCTCTTTTAAAGGGGTGCTATTATGCTTTTTCACTTTTTGAATTTTAGTCAGTGTGTGGTGTGTATGTTTGAGCATAAAAAAGATCTACAATGTTACAAATCTCAAAGTCCACTCCAAAGGGAGATATTTCCTTTTCCGAATGCAATCAGAGTTATATTACAAATTATCCTGGCACTTCCAAGCTTCCAAGAAAAGTATTGTAATAATTATAATAAATGATGTGAAAAATAATGCGTTTTTTCAAACACCAAGCATGAGAGCATGTTCTACTACACCCCCAAAACAAAATCAAGACTTTGTAAAAGAGCATAATAGGACCCCTTTAATGTGACACCCTAAGATTCTATGATTTGGCAAACATTGCCATGTGAAAATTACTTACACTATCATTCAAACGTTTGGGGTCTTTAGATTACTTTACTCAGCAAGGATGCATTAAATTGATCAGAAGGGATAGTAAGACATTTATAATGTTACAAAAGATTTCCGTTTCAAATAAATACTGTTCCTTTTTAAATTTTTAGTCATCAAAGTATCCTGAAAAAAAAAGATATTAGATTTTCCACAAAAATATGAAGCAGCATGACTGTTTTGAACACTGATAATAATAACAAATGTTTGTTGAGCACCAAAACAATATATTAGAATGATTTTTTGAAGGATCATGTGAAACTGAAGACTGGAGTAATGATGCTGAAAATTCAGCTTTGCATCACAAGAATAAATTACATTTTAAAATATATTCAAATAGAAATTTGCTATTTAAAATTGTAATAATATTTCACAATATTGCTGATTTTACTGTATTTTTGGTGTGCATAAGAAGATTGTACTACTGACCACACATTTTTAATAGTGGTGTATATCTGTGTCCTTTGGCCTGTGTAACAGGGTCTAAGATAAGCAGTAACAGAACCAGTTTGCAGTTGTCAGAACTGCAGCCGGCCCAGCAGTATGAGGCCTGGGTGAGTGCTGTGAGCGCTGCTGGTGAAGGCGACAGGACAGTCACCACTTTCTCCACCCATAAGAAAGACCGTAAGTACAGGAAAGAAGACCTATTTCTTTCTTCCTTTGGAATTTACATCGCATACATTATCCAAAATACTCCTTGTTCACATACAGTTCGTAGATCGCAAATTCTGCTTTAGGTAGTAAACCAATTATTTCTACCCATCTCACCTCCTAGGTAATGTTACAACAATACTGTTGGCTGTATTCATACCAGCGTTCGTGCTCCTGGTACTAATTTGGGTTTTTACAGTGGTGTAAGTATTGCTGTTCGTCATAATTCCATCTATATGGCCAAAAGTACATGGATACTCCTATGTAAGGGCTGGTTCACACACAATGTGTTTTTCCATTCCATTGCGCATAGTTTTTCTACATAATTGTACGTTAGATGGATGTATTTGATTGTTGTGCTTGCATCTTTTGCAGCATCTGATTTTCTAACAATGCAGTGCTCAGGTTAAAAATAAGTTAAAGCTTTTTCTCCCTATTACACCAGTCGTGTTTCACTTTTTTTTGAAGGTGTTCTGTGTGAGCGACTGTTTAAATACACCGATGGGGTGGGGGGCTCAGGTTTTCTTATATGTAACCATATGCTTTTGGCCCTGTATGTATTATTTTCCATTACATTCAGTAATCACATTCGACTTTTTGTGATACATTAATATCCACTCTCTAGGTGCAAATCAGCGTGGTGTTTTATGAAGATCCCAGATCCAATAAACAGTAAAACATTTAAGCATATGAACTTCCAGGTGAGAATCTAAAGTGTTTTGAGTGTTCTGTATGAAAGAGATGTCACACTTACAAAAACGGTACGATATTTATTCGCGTCTTGGCTTTTCTTCCAGCACACGTTGCCACTGCTCTGTTCTCCTTCTGAATTGTCTCTGAAGATCTCTGAGCTGGAGATCGTGGAGAACCCGGATCCCGACACGCCTACTCTTCCATCAGACACTGAATCGGACAAGATTTTAATCGATGTGGAACCCCAACATTTTCAGGTGCCAAATGGACTGGGCAGAACAATTGAAGGCGGAGAGAGGCCTGAGGAAGAGCCTGAGAAATTAAATAGAGGAAACATTTTAAAGCAAGACAGTTGGGCAAAGGAATACAGCGAGATGGTGGACACTGATGATGAGAAGGATGTCGGTGATGATGAAGAGTGGTGGGACCGGCAGTGTGTCTCGGATTATGAAAGACATTTTTTGCCTTCTGTTGAGGTGAATTAACTATTCATGCCTCAGGGTGTTTCATTTGTACTGTAGTGCCTTAAACAACAATCCGAAAGTGATTGTTTTACTCAAGAATGTGTGCTTTTTAATCAGACACTGAAGAGTATTAAAACAAGTGCTATTCATTAAATAACGCAAATGTATACGTGAGAGGTCTTGCAGAACTATGCACAGATTTTACTTTAGTCTTCCACACTAGCTGCAACATTTAAAGTTGACGTATGTTTTTTGTGGCACTAGCATCATCAAATAGAAATAAGGACTGTACAGGTTTCCGGAATATTCTGCCCTTTCGCCATTGGTCGGATGTTCCTGCCTCAAACTCAAGCCATTGGTGGAGCCAATGTTAGGTGAGATGGGGTGCTCAGATAAACAGTGCGCAGTTTTGATGACTCCACAGTCACATGTGGTTTACGCTTTTCAGGGAATTCAACCTACAAATGTCTTATAGTTACCTCTGCACATTAAACCTTGTATTTTAACATGAAAAACATTGCACATGTGACACAAATGAGACGTTATTTTTAGTAGATAGACAATTGAATGTAAAAAGCTTGTTTTTGTACATAATAAATATTTTTTATATATGAATATGCTTCTTATTTGTGGCCATCATGTCTGTAAGACTATTTAGAAGTGAATTTCGGAGATGTTTTGCAGTGATTTGTTTGTAATTGGCATGTAAACATAGAACTAGTCTGCAATGTAGTTTACTCATTTTATGGAAGCCTTACAAAGTCTCAGAAGGAAAAATGAGACGAATAACTTTTAAGACACTGATATTAATCAGTCATGTAGCCCCTAAAACCTCAGATAAAAATGACTATACCTAGATAGCACACGACTGTACCTAGATAGCACATCTGTAAGATGTCTGTTAAAGATCACTTGATCTGGAAAGCATCTGCTGTGTACAAACATCTGGCAGACATCTGTAAAATGTCAGTTTTACATGCATACTAAATCGTGAACATCTTAAAGAAATCTAATAGATGTCTATTTGACATCTGATAGGAAATGTCCTATAGACGTATTGCAGATGAACAAACACTCTGATGAAAAATGCAGACGTCAGATAGACGTCTCTGAGATGTATATGTGCTATCAGGGTTTAATAGTACCAGTACAGTAAACCAGCATAGTCTGTCTATATTTGACCATCATATGGAGAAGTGTTGAGGATTATGATTACAAACTTGATCCATTTAGATAGTTAGATAATAACCAGCATTCAAAAGTTTGGGTTGGTATAGGCTCTGCTTACTGCAGTAATATTGTAAAATATTACAATGTTAAACTAGATGAGTAAAGTTTGTGAACTTGCTTTGAAGTTGGCTTGAGAAAGCCTTGTCTGAAAGTTTAAACAAGTTGTAAATGCTTGAAGTTTGAAAGTTTAGATAGATTAGGTGGACGTTGATAACATGTTGATAACATGATTTAGTACATAGCATGATTAGCTTAGTTGTTAATGTTAATATCAAGTATCTAGCATATTGCTAGTATGATTATAAAGTTACTAGCATGTTGCTAGCATGTTTCTTGCATGATTAGCATGTTGCTAGCATGATAGAAAATTTTGTTAACATGTTTTAGCTTGATTAATGAATGATCAGCTAAAACCAGCTGGTTTAGTAAAAACAGTTTAAGATCAGCTGATTTAACAACAACAACAACAACAAAAAACAGTTGATTTAGGGGGGAAATACAGCTAAAAACCAGCTAAAACCAGTCTAGGCTGAATGTCTAGTCCTAGCTGGTTTAAGCTGAAAGTAACTGGTTTAAGCTTGGTTGGTCTTTTAGCGAATCTCTCAGCTAGACCAGCTAAAAAGTGGCCAAAACCACTAAAACCAGCATGAAAGACCAGCCAAAGCAGCCAATCCGCTTAGGCTGGTTTATCTGTTTCAGCAGTAGGGACTTGTTAAGCTTTGCTATAGCGCTACACAACTTAAATACACCATAGGTCTCATTGTACAAAAGTTTTCACCCCCGAATGAAAAACTACAGGATCTTAGGTGGTTTTGATAGTCTGGTTTACGAAAACCGTAAGTTGGATCAGTTAGAAAAGACATAGCAACCCGAGTCAGACCAGTCTGAAGGTCTGACCCAAGTTTGGTGGTTGTAACTCTAGGAGGATATATATTTTAAAATTTAGCCTCAGAAGAAGGCTTTTTCAAGCCAACTTAATAACTCTTATTTGCCACACAAAAATTTAAATGAAATTTATTCCTGTGATGCAAAGTTGATTTTTTTAGCATCATTACTCCAGTCTTTGGTGTCACATGATCCTTAAGAAATCATTCTAATATGCTGATTTGCTCAAGAAACATTTCTTACTATTAAGTTGGCTTAAGAAAACCAACTTAGCAATCTACTATTTTCTTCTTCCTCTTCTTTTTCTGAGACAAAATTTAAAAACTCTCTCCTCCTACAGCTTTCAGGTTACAACCACCAAATTCAGGTCAGACCTTCAGACTGGTTTGACTTGGGTTGCTAAATCTTTTCTTACTAATCTGACTTATGGTTTTCGTAAAAAAGACTAGCAAAACCACCTGAACCATCCCATAGACTTTCATTCAGGAGGTGAAAACTTTTGTACAATAAGACTTATGGTGTATTTAAGCTGTCTATTGCTATAGTGAAGCTTAACAGCTCCCTATTGAAAAAAATCCTGCTAGAAGACCAGCCAAGCTTAAACCAGCTAACACTAGACAACCAGCCTAGGCCTAGATTTTAGCTGGTTTTCTACTGAATCAACTGGTTTTAGGTGGCTAAACAAGCTGTTTTAGCGTTTTTTTTTTTTTTGCTAAATCAACTGGTTTAGCTGGTTTAAGCTGTTTTTTTTTAACTAAATCAGCTTGTTTTAACCATAGACATATATAGAGAGTAGACGCCGCATCGACCGATACTCCCTACTGGGGCTGACGAGACGTGGGGCCGCCATCTTGGACCGGTCACCCGCTCCACTCAGTGTAATCTGTTTGGCAGGTGTAATGAGCTGTCAACGCATTTAATTAATCATACCTCACGGAATACCGAACTGATTTTCACGCGGTTTTTTTTTGCTGCAAAGGTCATAAATGTAGCTGTGATACATGACACATGGTTTGGCGTATTTTTTATATTGATAGTGAGCTCAACAGTAATATAATGAATATCTCCATTCCTGTGATAGTATTGGGTCTTTTAAGAGGGTCTAAAGACTTACAACATGGACTTAGTTCATTAAGCACTTCTAATGCGTTATGGTTTGTATAGTTTTATTCTATTTTCATTTGGCTGTTTATTCATTTGACATTGTTGTTCATTACTGATATTCTCCTTAATGTAGTCTTACCATGCTGTTATTATATTTTGCTTGAATTGACATTGTTTATTATTGCTGTTTTCATTGTTTATTTCATTATGCTATTGACTGAATTGACGTTGTTCATTTTTGCTATTCTCCTTATTAGCTATAATCTGACCAACATCTCAATCTGTTCCCTGTTAAATTTAAGTATTATATTGTTTTGTATTTATGTCACTTTGGACAAAAGCGCAACCATAACCATATGAGGTGTAGGCTATGATAGGAATTTTGCAAATCACACACTATAAATATGATAGAGAAGCAGAAACAGATAGTGACGGTAAAGGTATTTTAATAAGTTGAAGAAACACTATATGAATATTACATTAGAGTCTACTTGGAGTATTTCATTCTCTCTCGCTCACACACACACACACACACACTAAAAACCCTGAAAAAGGACTGTAATCCCCGAGCCCTGCTTTCGATGGTCCGCCGATTGGAGCAGGAATATCCTACACAGTGTTCAGGCATGTTCTCTCACTTCTGCTGCTGCTACGCGATGTAATCAATTCCACAGTATGCCCGGTCCAAGATGGCGGCCGCATTTCTCGTTTCCAGCAGCCAATGCGGTGTCTATGTCTATTATGTCTATGGTTTTAACTTGGTCTTAGCAGGTTTTCACTGGATTTTTTTTCATTCATGTCAACAATATGTTAAATTATACCAAATCATGCTAGCAAAATGCTAAGATTTATCCATCTAAACGTTCAAACATCATCCATTAATGCTGCTTCAAACTTTCAGGCTTGGCTTTCTCAGGCCAACTTCAAAGTTTGTTTTCCAATTTTACTCATCTAGTTGACAACAGTTGTGCTACTTAATATTTTTATGGAAACCATCTCTGTTGCATTTATTTGAAACAGAAATCGTTTGTAACGATTTCCTGTCAAATTTAATCAATTTAATGTATTTCTGCTGAGTAAAAGGATTATAGGTGTATATAGGTGTGTTAACAAGTTCAGAATTCAAAAAGGACTAATAGGATTAAAATGTTAAAATTTGCTAGTATATTTGCTAGTATATTTGCAAGAACATACTTCAGAAGCCATATTACAGAAACATTTTAACTCAGAATCTGTGCTGTTTAGTAGACATGGCCATTTCAGCTAGCTTTCACACAGAACATTAAGCTTCTCAGGAATTTTCTGTAATAAGGCGCCTGGTGGCTTGTTCTGATTTGCTATGCTACAAAATAGCAATAATATACTGTTAATGACAGATATATGAATAGTAATGTAGGCAAAACAGAAAATAATATGCATATCTATAAAAATACATATACAAAGTAGGTTTCCAGAATCCGTAAGGCAACCAGCAACACCCATCCCCCCATTCAGCCATGCAGCCTACATTCCGCTCCGCGTGAGGCTAGAACTAAGCAGGAGCTTCCGGTTGTTAATGTTAGGGGGCGCTAGCGAGCCGTTGACTGACGCTCTCAGGCCGCTCTAGAGATACAATCAGACCAGATGGGAGGGGGAAGTGAGAGGGAAAAGGAACTAGCTGAGCTGCCCTTTGTTTCTAGATTTGCCGAAGAGTACGGGGAAGAGACCGGCGCGAATTTACACTGTAAGTCACGCTCTAAACACGCCACAATCATTGTAGAACACATGACGCCATGGCGGACTTTTAAATTGTTACATTTTGTAACCGTTTTGGAAAACAGTTAAGTTGTTTATTTCGCCGGTTTGCTGTGCTCGGATCAGTCCGACATTACACTAGCACAGCAGCGGCAGAATGAATGAATAAGTTTTGGGAATGTAACTCGAGCGGGGGACCGGGGTCAAGCGTACGGGAGGCGGGTAGGATCAATCATCTTAAAAAAGATGCTCGCGGTGTTTACCTCTGTGCTCGGGGTTTTAACTCAAATTATTCCGTTTTTAAAGCACACACGGACATGGAGAAGCACAGCATGGCCGACTGTAATCACACATACACACAACTGGGTTCTTTGCCGTTCTTTGTCTTTCCTTTTGGCTCTTGTTTGTGGTTTTTAAACTGATTTAAATAGTTTAAATAACGTTTAAACTCTCCGCCAACACGAGCAGTCAGGTTTGAAAACACATTGGGAGTGTTTTGACCGGTTAAAATTTGTTTTGTTTTATGTCTTCGGCTTTAATGGAGCTGTAGTCTCTCTCTTGTTCCCTAACGTTAGTTGGGTCACGTCCTTAAAAACGCTTTAAAAAACTAATTTTCACTTTGCGATAGTTTTATATACATTTCACAAATTGCTTACAGCATTACATCGTAGTTTTATTATGATGTTGAACAATAAGCTGTAATGATTGTGAGAGATTGTTGGTTAATATTTAGCTATACAGTGTTAGCCGGCTGCTAATTCACGTTAGCCTTAGGAAAAAACCCTGAAATTGGCGTTTATTCTTTTATCACTGCTTATTAACACTTTTTTTTAAAATAAATAAAACAGGGTTTTACACCATAACTAATTATACTTTTAGTTGTTTTGGTAAATAAACTCGTAAGCGGCTTGTTAACCGGCTTATGCATTTTTAGGTAGTAATTACATCATAAAAGTTAATTGTTTTGTGTTAATTAGTTTACTTCTAGCTGTTTTATAAATAAAATGCTGCATATGTTTGTGACATATGGTTAAAACTGTTGCTGAGAGCCGGTAGAAAACGCTTGAAAAAGTTGTATAATTAACATCGGGGCTAGTTGTCACGATGTTTGCTCCAGTTTATATTTCTCAGGGTGAATTTGTTTACTAATTAATTTGTAAGTGTTTGTATACTTTTTCTTGTATAGAAAACACCATTGAACATTTGGCCAATAACAATGCAAGACAAATATTCAGTTCATTTACCTTTGTGACAACTTGCCCCAATTGTTTAGCATATTGTCACAACAAACCCTGACGTTGAACATTATTAACGATTTTCAGCTTAAGGTAAAACGTAAAACGGTTATGATACGTTTTATAGCATTTAATGCTAAAGAAAATGCATTAGTGTAATGTAATGTTTTTATACTGTCCTCTATTTGTTTTAATATGTATTTTCTAAGTTTTTTTTAAATATGTAATAGTCTTGTTTTTTAATAGTATAGTCACTTTAAAAAAAATTCTAAATTTTAGTTTTGCATATCAACATTTGACTGATATTTGACCTATTTAATATTTGAATAGGCAGCTAAAATACAATCCGATAAGAAAAAAAACCCTTTGGGGTCTTCACTGAAATATTTTAATATAGTCATTGACATACATTAAGGCACAGATTAATTAACCCATTTTTATGCCTCATTTCAAGGGCTGTGCTTTTGTAGTTGTAACTGGATTAAATAAAGCTATAAAGTTGTACAATAAATATATTTAAATAGAATATATATATATGTATGTGTGTGTGTGTGTGTGTATATATATATGTATATGTGTATGTATATATTATATATGTGTGTGTGTGTATATGTGACCCTGGATCACAAAACCAGTCATAAGGGTCATTTTGTCAAAATTGAAATAATTGAAAAATTGAATAAATAAGCTTTCCCTTAATGTATGGTTTGTTAGGATAGGACAATATTTGGCCGAGATACAACTATTTAAAAATCAGGAATCTGAGGGTGCAAAAAAATCTAAATATTGAGAAAATCGCCTTTAAAGTTCTTCAAATCATGTTCTTAACAATGTATATGACTAATCAAACATTAAGTTTTCATACATTTACAGTAGGAATTTTACAAAATATCTTCATGGAACATCTTTATTTAATTTCCTAATGATTTTTGCCATAAAAGAAAAATCAATAATTTTGACCCATACAATTTTTGGCTATTGCTACAAATAATCCCCAGCGACTTAAGACTGGTTTTGTGGTCCAGGGTCATATATATATATATATATATATGTATGTATATGTATGTATGGGTATATGTATATATATGTATGTGTGTGTATGTTTTTTTTTTTTTTTGTTGTTGTTCCTTGGTTTGAAGCATGTTTTATTATTATTATTATTATTATTATTATTATTATTTATTTTTTATTATTATTTATTTATTTATTTATTTTTTAGCGCTTTTTTTTTTTTATGTTTTAGCAGTTTTTTATGTCAGCATATAATATATCTTATTCATCAAGACTGCTGGATGAAAATTGGTTTTATTTTCTATTGTAGGCTTTCTGAAAACGGATACACAGATACAGAACACTGTTTTTTCTGCCTCTCACTTCTTCTGGCTCTGCTGAGAGATGTCCACTCCTGACCCACCTATGGGCGGGACCCCTCGGCCGGGCCCTTCCCCAGGCCCTGGTCCGTCTCCAGGGGCCATGTTAGGGCCTAGTCCTGGACCCTCACCTGGCTCTGCTCATGGCATGATGGGCCCCAGCCCTGGGCCCCCCTCCTCAGGACATCCACTACCTCCACAGGGCCCCTCAGGTTACCCCCAGGACAACATGCACCAGATGCACAAGGTACTGCCAGGTTTTATCAATATGCGTCTGATGCATGTGTTTCATGTAATATGGGTTTCTACTGTTTGGACGGTTTCATTGAGTTATTCTCTAATTTGTATTGTTTTGAAGCCCATGGAAGGCATGCATGAGAAAGGCATTCCTGAAGATCAACGCTATGGTCAAATGAAGGGTATGGGCATGAGACAGGGTGGGCACAGTGGCATGGGACCGCCACCCAGTCCTATGGACCAACACTCTCAAGGTACGTGTCTGTCTGTCCTTCTACCTATGTTTCTTTTTGTCTGACTGCCGCTCTGTCGCTCTTTCATTCTACCTGTTTGTGTTTGTCTGGAACTGTCGTTCTTTCTATCTGTCTGTCGTTCTGTCGATCTATCGTTTGTCTGTCTGTTTCTTTGTATATGTCTGGCACTTTTTTTTTGTTGTTCTGTCTTTGATTCTTTCTATCTATTCTGTATCTGTCATTCTGTCTGTCATTTGTTCCACCTGTTTTTTTTTTTTTTAATTTTCTGTCACTGTTACTCCTGATGCTCTTTCTGCTCTTTCTATATTTGTCTGTCATTCTTTGTCTGTCTTCTGCCTCGTTTTCATTTGCCTCTTGTTTCTGTATGTCTATCATTCTTTCTTTCACTCTGTCTACCTGTTGCTCTACTTTTTTGTGTCGTTATTTCTGTCTGTCTGTCATTTGCCTGTCTATTTATGTATTTGTTTGTTGCTCTTTTTGTTGATCTGTCTATCGTTCTTTCTATTTATTGACCTATGTCTGTCATTCTATCTGTCTCTGTTGTTCCACCTGTGTTTTTTGTATATTTGTCACTCTATTGATCCTTATGTCGGTCTTCGTTGCTATATTTGTCTGTCGCTCTATCTGTCATTTTGTCTGTTGTTCTGCTTGTCTGTTTCTTTGTGTCTGTGTTGCTCTTTTGCTCTGTCACTCTACCTGTTTGTGTCTGTCTGTCACTCTGTCGCCCTATCTGTCACCTGTCTGTTGCTCTGTCTGTTGTGCTATCTGTGTTATTTGTGTCTGTCTGTCATTTGCCTCTCTATTTATGTATTTGTCTGTTGCTCTTTTTGTTGATCTGTCTGTCTCTGTTGTTCCACCTATGTTCTTTTGTATCTTTCTGTCACTCTATTGCTTCTGTCAGTCTTTCTGTTGCTATATTTGTCTGTTCTTTTTGTCTGCCTGTTGTTCTGCTTGTCTGTTTCTTTTTATCTGGCTGTTGCTTTGTCGCTCTACCTGTTTGTTTCAGTCTGTTGCACTGTCTGTTGCGCTATTGTTATTTGTCTGTCTGTTGCACTATTGTTTTTTCTGACTGTTGCTCTGGTTCTACCCGTTTGTGTCAGTCTGTTGCGCTATCGTTATTTGTGTCGTCTGTCTGTTGTTCCACTTACGTTTTTTGTGTCTTTCAGTCACTCTATTGCTCCTTTTGTCGCTCTTTCTGTCGTTATATTTGTCTGTAATTCTGTTGTTCCGTCTGTCTGTTGTTGTGCTTGTTGTTTTTGTATCTGTCTGTTGCTCTATCGCTCTATATACTTGCCTATCTATCTACCTATCTATCAAGCAGTGTGTTTTGTATGTCTGTTGCTCTATCTCTTTTTGTTATTTGTCATTGTCATCTTTCTACCTCTTTGTTTCTCTGTCACTCTTTCTGTCTCTCTGGTTATTTTAATTCCTTTATACTTAAAGCACTTTCGCTCCTCCTGTCGCTTTATTTGTTGTTCTGTCTATCATTCTGTCTGTATATGATTCTTTGTTTATGTCTGTTGCTTGCACTCTTTCTATCTATACCAATCTGTCTGTGTATCTATCATTCTACCTATCTATCTATTGTTCTTTATATCTGTATGTCACTCTGTCTGTCATCCTGTCTATTGGTCTATCTGTCTGTCATTCTGTTGTTCTTTTTATCTGACTTTTGTTCTTTTTATCTGGTGCTCTCTATTCTATCACTCTGTCATTCTTTTTTATTTTTTTTCTATAGATGTCCTTCTCTCCTTCTAGTTAATGTATTTTATCATCCACTTGCACATGTGTGAAATATAAGATATGCAGATGTTTTGTGCGCTCTGTGTCTGTTATATGGAGAACAGATGGTGCGATCACTGCTAAACTGTTTAGACTGGGTATAGAAAAGCCATCCAACCTGTTTGCTCACATTTTCCTTTGATGTGCATTGCTTTGTTCCTCCACTGGGGCCGCTCGCACGCTTGTTTTCCATACAGAGAGAAATGTTGGGTGAACAGGGTTACCCTTTTGAAACAGGAAAAACCCACAGCTGTTGGAAACCGCAAGTCATGGCAGAAAAAGAAACGAATATAAAAGTAGCATGTTTAAAGACTTGAAAGCAACAGATATGAAAGTATGTTGTTCCTGCACGCTTTCTTTGTGTTTTTTTATTTACTTTATGGTCTACTACAGTTTTTTTTTTTTCCCTCTGATTTCTTGCAACCTTTGCCTTTACTATTGTTATTACTCATACTCTAATTGTCAAACCCCTAAGTAAGTACGAAACCTTGCTACGCACTGTGCCACAGACCTTGATGACACCTCAAACTCCAAATGCATTCACAGTTACATTAGCAATGCATTGGAAAACATTCAGTGCGTAGCCGTTTTGTTTTCTTTTTAAGCAATTTCTTCTGAAAATGTCAAAAAATAAAATGGTCTCTGTCATTTTTTTTGTAGGTTACCCCTCTCCTCTGGGTGGTTCTGAACACGCCCCCAGTCCAGTACCTGCCAACGGCCCTCCATCTGGCCCCATGATGCCTTCTGGTCCAGGTGCCATGGAAGGCGGTGACCCGCAGGCCATGGCTCAGCAGAACCGGAGTGGTGGTGCTGGTGGCGTTGCAGGTTCAGGACCCAGCGGAGGACCTCCAAATGCAGGTGGACCTGGTGGCGCCGGCGGACCCACTCCTTTTAACCAAAACCAGCTTCACCAACTGCGGGCACAGATCATGGCCTATAAGATGCTGGCACGTGGGCAACCTCTACCTGACCACCTCCAGATGGCGGTGCAGGGAAAACGGCCCATGCCAGGCATGCAGCCGGGGATGCCCAACATGCCCCCTGCCTCAGGACAAGGAGCAGGACCACCTGGACCAGGAGGCCCTGGACCTGGGGGACCCAACTACAATAGACCACAAGGTAAGGCGATATCTCGTAATGAATTCAAAGCTCTCCAAAATGCTGAAATAAGCAGCATAGGAAATTAATGATGTAAAAGCCTTTTTTAAGGATCTCTCTTTTTTTTTTAACTGCATTATTTTCATAAGAATTTAATCAGTATTACTCTGCACCTAAATATACACTGTAATCTTAAAATGTGTAACCAGATCTTTTAATGTAGTATTTTAATCTTTTTAAATTGGCTTTCAACCTTTCAAAATTTCCTGAATGGTCTTGAAATGTAATTTATATTTAAAAAATCTTTTTTGTATGTTACAGGAATGGTTGGACCAAACATGCCACCTCCAGGACCTTCTGGTGTTCCTCCAGGCATGCCGGGACAACCCACCAATGGACCACCTAAATCCTGGCCTGAAGGTCAGTAAATTGGGAAATTTATCCACAATTGCTACCATATTATCAATTTAAAATTTAGCTTACATATTGTATTCTGCAAACCTAAAGAGACAGTCATATCTCAGAGTCACGAATTTATCACGTCTTTGTAATCCCAGGGCCCATGGTGAATGCTGCCGCCCCTGCAAGTGCCCCACAGAAGCTGATACCTCCTCAGCCCACAGGCCGCCCATCTCCAGCACCACCTTCAGTTCCTCCCGCCGCCTCGCCCGTCATGCCCCCTCAGACCCAGTCTCCAGGACAACCCACCCAGCCGCCCATGGTGCTTCATCAGAAACAGAATCGCATCACACCCATCCAGAAACCCCGGGGTCTGGATCCAGTGGAGATCCTCCAGGAGAGAGAGTACAGGTGAGATGAGGAAAAGAAATGGTTGATGTTGATGAAAATATTGATGTTTTGGAATAAACACATTCTTCAAATCTATGAGAAACAACCTTTTAAACTGTTTTTACCAACATTTGATGTTGCCGTTTCCATCTGTCAGGTTACAGGCTCGTATTGCTCATCGTATTCAGGAGCTGGAGAACCTTCCAGGCTCTCTGGCTGGAGACTTGAGGACCAAAGCCAACATTGAGCTCAAGGCACTTAGGCTCCTGACCTTTCAGAGACAGGTATGACTAGTACCTACTCATTACAAAGAATGTTCAACTTTCTTTTATTTTGCAGAGCTTTCATATTGCAATTGTTGTCATTGTCACCCATTTCAAAGTAGTTCCACACAAGAGACATTTTCTTCACACAGCACAAGTACTGACATGTTTTTCAACCCCCTTTTGGATGTCTGATCATCAGCTGTTTTTAAACGATCAGTTGATGTCTGATAAGTGTAGGTAATTGCTTTTTTCAGATGCGGATTGTTGCTTGATACATCAGTACATCCCTAATTATTAAATTAAATTGTCTATTGTTTATATTATCTAATTTATTTTAAATGTGACCCTGGACCACAAAACCAGTCATAAGGTGCATTTTTTGAAATTGAAAATTTAATTTTTATATGGAAAGCTGAATAAGCAAATGTGACTGAAATGGTCGGACTGTAGATCCCTGGTTTTTATTTTCTTATATTTTTTTTCATTATTTTTATAATAACAAAATTGCCTTTTGACAACATTACTCTGGAAGGTGGTTGTGATTGACTTCAGCCCAGTCCTGGTACATTTTAGTGGTTTATGACCAATGTTGTCCATCTCAACACAGCTCCGCCAGGAGGTCGTAGTGTGTATGCGGCGTGATACGGCCCTGGAGACAGCGCTGAACGGCAAAGCCTACAAGCGCAGCAAGAGACAGTCCCTGCGAGAGGCTCGTATCACAGAGAAACTGGAGAAACAGCAGAAGATCGAGCAAGAACGCAAGCGGCGTCAGAAACACCAGGTACTGGACTGTTCTGGCTGCTTTTTCAATTTTAAATTATGAAAAAATGTGTGCTTCACACTTTAAACATGATTCAGAAATAATAAAAGATTGTTTGTGATGGAACCGCCTGTTCTCTTATTGCATTTGTAGGAGTATCTCAACAGCATCCTGCAGCATGCAAAGGACTTCAAGGAATATCATCGCTCCATCACCGCAAAGATGCAGAAATTGACCAAAGCCGTAGCCACGTACCACGCCAACACCGAGAGAGAGCAGAAGAAGGAAAACGAGCGTATCGAGAAGGAGAGAATGAGAAGGCTGATGGTGAGATGCACAAACTTGGTCTTTACGTGACAGAGACAATTTAAACTGGTGGACTTGTTTTTCTGAGCAGATGTCTAAAAAAAAAAACACCTGTGTTTCTTCTAGGCTGAAGATGAAGAGGGTTACAGGAAGCTGATCGATCAGAAGAAGGACAAACGTCTGGCTTACTTGCTACAGCAGACGGACGAGTATGTGGCCAACCTCACAGAGCTCGTCAGAGCTCACAAAGCTGTCCAGGCCCTCAAAGACAAGAAGAAGAAGAAGAAAAAGAAGGTGATGAGGTTTACTGGATTGGAAAGGGTTTCCGTAATGGAATCGAAGTCAGGTTGTCCTCAGTTGTTTATCCAGTGTGTGAGCTCTTTGTCTGCTTTTCTTCTCACAGAAGCCAGAGAGCGCTGAGGGTGGAGCTTCTGCTCTGGGTCCAGATGGAGAGGTGAGATCCTAACATATGTTTGGCTTTTTGCAATTAGCTTGGCTGATCAATTGCACTAATGTGTCTCTTTCATTGAAACAGTTTTGGGTATATCCCATAACCAGTAGCATTTATCATCTTAGACATTTGTATTTGAATTTTAAAAGTGCATAAAAGTAACTTGCCTGCAAGTCATAGTGATGCTTAATTTGCAAGTTGCCATCAAATGGTGGTAACTAATCTAATACAGCAATGTTCTTGTCTTCTGTTGTAGCCTCTGGATGAGACCAGTCAAATGAGTGACCTACCGGTGAAGGTGATTCACGTGGACAGTGGGAAGATCCTCACCGGCATGGAAGCTCCTAAAGCTGGACAACTGGAAGCCTGGCTGGAGATGAATCCAGGGTGAGTGCGACACACTTCAGGGTTCTCATTCTTTCAAAATATGATGTTTCTCAGTACTTAATTATCTGCTGCTGAAAAGGTTTGGAGTAGCACATTATAAACACTTAAAAGGCTGTATTTATTATTATTCTAAAGCAGCGCTGTAGAAAGTGTTTAAATGCTATTTTGTTAATATTCTTTAGGTACGAGGTGGCCCCACGGTCTGATAGTGAAGACAGCGGTTCAGAGGAGGAAGAGGTATGGCTATTCTTCAGCTCTCAAATCTGTTTTTCTGTTCAGCATCTCTTGAACAATGCATAATGCTTTCAAGGGTTTTACATGAACTTTAATGAGAGAACTCTTTTGTTTATGTGTTCATGACCTTAATGTCAGAATGTAGGATATAATCAGAATATGATTCATGGCTAGTTTATCATGTGATACTGCTTTCATGACCTGATGCAGATAACCAATATTTGTCTTTATGCACAACTGGAAGTGAACTACTCCTTTAATTTACTTAATTCCTAACAATTAATCATTTAAACTAATTGATTGATTGAGTGAGTAATGTCTCATGATCTTTACATTTCATTGTATTCATGTACTATTGTATTTTTCTTCTGTAAAGGAGGAGGATGAGGAGCAGCCTCAGCCATCTCAGGCCCAAACAGAGGAGAAGAAGATTATTCCAGATCCAGACAGCGAGGATGTGTCTGAGGTGGACGCCCGTCACATCATTGAGTACGTCACTGGTTTAGAGCTGGGCTTTTTACTACATCCAAATGGGACTGAGTTGTCCTGTCCCATGCTCCTTTTGGAATTCCTTTCTGTTGTTATGGTGTTTGTAATAATATCCATGATGTCTTTTACAGGCATGCCAAGCAGGATGTTGACGATGAATACGGAAATGCAGCGTTCGTTAGGGGCCTGCAATCGTACTACGCCGTGGCTCACGCAGTCACAGAGAAGGTAGACAGACAGTCAAGCCTGTTAGTTAATGGACAGCTCAAACAGTATCAGGTAGAGATGCACCTTACACACCAAGCACGCTGCAAATACACCTCAACGTTTTTAGTGAACTGATCAGATTTGTTAAATGGCATGCTGGAATTATTGCGTCTGTCCCGTCTGCAGATCAAAGGTCTGGAGTGGCTGGTGTCCCTGTATAACAATAACTTGAATGGCATTCTGGCTGATGAAATGGGTTTGGGAAAAACCATCCAGACCATTGCACTCATCACCTACCTCATGGAGTACAAACGCCTCAATGGACCCTTCCTCATCATCGTCCCCCTCTCGTGAGTCACTTTTCACTCTCTCTAAACTAGAGCTGCAGAAGTTGCTATCTGGATAGAATTAATCATTCTACGACAGTAGGGGTGATTTTGTTGGGGAGTATCAACAGTGGGGGAAAAATTATTTGATCCCCTGCTGATTTTGTACGTTTGCCTACTGACAAAGAAATTATCAGTCTATATGTTTAATGGTAGGTTTGTTTGAACAGTGAGAGACAGTATAACAAAGAAATCCAGAAAAATGCAAAAATTCGCATTTTAATGAATGGAGTAAGTATTTCACACCTTCGCAAAACATGACTTAGTACTTGGTGGCAAAACCCTTGTTGGCAATCACAGACGTCAGCCGTTTCTTGTAGTTGGCCACCAAGTTTGCACACATCTCAGGAGGGATTTTGTCCCACTCCTCTTTGTACATCCTTTCCGAATTATTAAGGTTTTGAGGCTGACATTTGGCAACTTGAACCTTCAGCTCCCTCCACAGATTTTCCATGGGATTAAGGTCTGGAGACTGGCTAGGCCACTCCAGGACCTTAATATGCTTCTTTTTGATCTACTCCTTTGTTGCCTTGGCCGTGTGTTTTGGATCATTGTCATGCTGGAATACCCATCCATGACCCATTTTTAATGAGGGAACATTTGACGGTACATGGCCCAGTACATTGTCCCTTTGATGTGGTGCAGTTGTCCTGTCCCCTTAGCAGAAAAACACCCCTAAGGGGCCATTCATATATCATGTCTAAACGCGTGGAAAACACTAGGCGCACCACTTTCTCCGGCTTTCCAAAGCGCTCTGTAGCTTGTGCTCCCGTCTGCCGTTTGCTACGCAGCCATGACCTGCACTCTCAATGAAGACATGGAAGTTTCAGCAAAGGACAAACGGATTTCCAGCACTAAAAATCACTTGCTGTAGCTCTGCTATTAAATTTATGTAAATATGGCTATCCCTGTACTGCTGTGATCAGCTGTTTCTCTATCTTCGCTGAGCTTTCAATGTTGTTAGGGGAAAGGATGAAACTAATTGGTTGGTTCTTGTCATATGACCCGCGGTGCGCTTGCAGCATTCATTTATCTCGATGTGGCATGGACACACCTGGAAAAACTGAACGCGTCGCACTGCATGTGCCTTGCGACCGTGTCGCTTCCGTTATGAGCGGACCTACATTTGAAATAACGAACTTAAGCTCGCAAAAGGCACGATATGTGAACAGCCCCATAATGTTTCCAAATTCATGTTTTTTGGTGGGGATGGTGTTCTTGGGGTCATAGACAGCATTCCTCCTCCTCCAAACATAGCAAGTTGAATTGATGATTTCGGTCTCATCTGACCACAACACTTTCACCCAGTTCTCCTCTGAATCATTCGGATGTTCATTGACAAACTTCAGACGGGCCTGTACATGTGCTTTCTTAAGCAGAGGGAATTTGCGGGCTCGGCAGGATTTCGGTCCGTTCACGGCGTAGTGTTAGTGTTTTCTTGGTGACTATGGTCCCTGCTGCTTTGAGATCTTTGAGATCCTCCCGTGTAGTTCTGGGCTGATTCCTCACGTTTCATGATCATTGAAACTGCAAGAGGTGAGATCTTGCGTGGAGCCCCAGACCGAGGGAGATTGAAAGTTATTTTGTTCCTTTCATTTGCACCAACTGTTGTCGCCACTTCACCAAGCTGCTTGGCGATGGTCTTGTAGGCCATTCCAGCCTTGTGTAGGTCTACAGTCTTGTCCCTGACATCCTTGGACAGCTCTTTGGTCTTGGCCAAGGTGGAGATTTAGGATTTTTTTTTTTTTTGTTTGCTTCTGTGGACAGGTGTCTTTTATACAGGTAACAAGCTGAGATTAGGAGCATTTCCTTTAAGAGAGTGTATAAAAGACACCTGCGTGCAAGAAATCTTGCTGATTGATAGGGGATCAAATACTTATTTCACTCATTAAAATGCAAATCAATTTTTTTTAAATGTTGTTGTTCTGTCTCTCATTGTTCAAATAAACATACCATAAAAATTATAGACTGATCATTGTTTTGGCAATGGGCAAACGTACAAAATCAGCAGGGGATCAAATAATTTTTCCCCTATTGTATGTATGTATGTATGTATGTATATAAAATAAAATTGCTTTGTTTGTTTGTGTGTGTGTGTGTGTGTGTGTGTGTGTGAGACAAACCAGCCCAAACCCATTTTAGTAACTATAAAGTAAACAGAGAAAAATCTCTACACAGATCACAATTCCCCCTTTGTTGAATGTAAAAATAAAAAAATATTATTATTATTATTATTATTATTATTATTAATGTATTATTATTAGTAATGTAACACAACTGTTATACTGGGGGGAAAAAGTAAACTGTAAAATTACAGTATTTACATTTTAAATTATTTAATTTTAAACCTTAAACCAGCAAACTCTTATTTCAGCGGATTGTGTATTTATTTACACGTACTGCTCATGGTACAGAATTTCAGAATGTCCTCATTCATTTATTGTCAACCAAAACACAGAAACACTGTTAACATCAAGCGTGCAGATGAACATGCTACTGTACTTCACTCTGAAGCCCACAATGCTTATTTTCAGTCACAGCCTTCATGATTGTGTTTTATTTGTATATATCATGCAGCCCTACTCTACAGTGTAGAAATATTTTTATATATCTGCCCGTAACTTATCTATGGTTGCACCATATTTATTTTGTCATCTTATATTATTGATCTATTACGTTTGGTAATATTTCAACACATACAATTACAGTGATATGTGTTTGTAATGATTTGTTTTCCTAACAGGACTCTGTCGAACTGGGTGTACGAGTTTGATAAATGGGCTCCATCTGTGGTGAAAGTTTCTTATAAGGTGATTACTTGATTCATTTGTGTAGTAAACAAAGTATTGAAATGATGTCATTAAACAATTTTAGGCAAATTCAACGGTTTTCCATAACCTATGTCAGTGAAGCAAGTAACTGAAGGATATTACAGGACTAATAACTAATTTTCTTTGCTGGTTTTCATTTAGGGCTCTCCTGCCGCTCGCCGTGCATTTGTTCCCATTTTGCGCAGTGGCAAATTCAACGTGCTGGTGACGACATACGAATACATCATCAAAGACAAGCAAGTGCTGGCCAAGGTACGAATCTGCCCAGGCCTGGTTGTAGAATTAAATTACCGAGGGTTCTCTAGCCTTATTGCATATCTATGTTTGGCCCATGTATTGTTTTAGTTATCACAATGTCAATTATTGAATTTTTGAGAGTGAATTCTGCATATATGTGTGGATGTCATTCCCAAAACTTTGCAGCCTGTATGTGGTTGCTGGTCCTCTAAACAGCATAAAAAAAACAAACATTTTATGCAAATTCTGAATGGATTATATATAGCCTAGAAAGCATGCAAAGAGCGCTCCCTTTATAGTCCCTAAAAAGCTCTTCCGTTATAATCAAATGAAGCTTTTTACACTGCACAATGAATCTATTATATACATTGTGTCTACACTCTGTTTGTAATGAGATGATTCGCAAGTGTGCAGAACAAAAAAACTGACAAAAACCTACATTTTGAGTGTTAAACTAAAGATGATATGATATTCTGATTGGCCACCCAACTGAACCCACCAATTGTTTAACAACCATTATCAGACATTCAGTTTTTTTTAATAAGGTTTTTGAATGAGAACTACTTATTCAGTATCTCTGTGCTCTATGCTTACTTCTTTCTTTAGCAGCACTTGGAGCACTTAAATTTAAGAGCATAGTCAATTTCAGGAGCACCTTCTAATCAATAATCAAAAAATCTGATAAAAAACAAAAAAAAACAAAACTATCCTTTACATTACGAGGTGATATTTGACTTTAAAGTGATTTACAGGGAAGTTTTGTTTTTACTTTTGTAAAAAAAAAAAAATAAAAAAAAAAGAAACTTAAAAATGAAACTAAAACTGCCAGTAGGTGGCAGCAAGTCACTGATTTAATTACTGAATCACATCATTCATTTGATTCGTTTGAACAGCTTATTCATTCAGTCTTTATGAATGGGAAATTGAATCATTGACTCACTAGATTCATTTAAAAACACACATTAATTCATAAACTAAACACTGCTGTGTTTGAATGGAGATGCGCAGCGGCTCAGTTGTGACTTGTTTCAGACTATTTTTGATGATGAAATGGAGCAAATTCAGGCAATAGTGTTATAACCAGACAATGTAAGTCATGTAATATCAACTACTTGTTTATTTAACTCATTTACAAACTCCCTTAAAAATCATTAAAATCTGTCACTCATCTTAGTTCGTCGCGATCTCACAAAGTTCCATTATAATCAATGAAGCTCTCTACACTGCACAATCAATCTCTTATTTACACTCTCTCTACACTGTTTATGAATGGATTTGTTAGATATCTAACATTACTCAATATTGCAAAAACACATAGAAACCTTTGAAGCTCCCCTCAGCGCAAACACAAATATGCTGATCGGGTCACTCGCACATGGCGCTCCTAAATATTGTTTCATAGTCACATGCAGTAGTTTTCAGTCGCACTGTAGAGCCCTGTATGTAATGCTTCTCTCTCTTTCAGCTCCGCTGGAAGTACATGATAGT
This sequence comes from Labeo catla, assembly GCA_012976165.1. Taxonomy (NCBI): domain Eukaryota; kingdom Metazoa; phylum Chordata; class Actinopteri; order Cypriniformes; family Cyprinidae; genus Labeo; species Labeo catla. The sequence goes on from VONZ01000099.1 coordinate 300,216, forward strand.
GGATGAAGGTCACCGTATGAAGAACCACCACTGTAAACTGACTCAGGTGTTGAACACGCACTACCTGGCCCCCCGGCGTCTGCTGCTCACCGGCACGCCGCTGCAGAACAAGCTGCCCGAACTGTGGGCGCTGCTCAACTTCCTGCTGCCCACCATCTTCAAGAGCTGCAGCACCTTTGAACAGTGGTTCAACGCTCCGTTCGCCATGACCGGAGAGAAGGTGTGAAAACTTTTAGTAGGTGTACTAGTATGTTTAGACGGGATACAATAAATTGAAATTCTTCAATTCTGTTGTGTTCCAAAGGTGGACCTGAACGAAGAAGAGACCATTCTGATCATCCGTCGTCTACACAAAGTGCTCCGACCCTTCCTGCTCAGGAGACTCAAGAAGGAAGTGGAGGCCCAACTGCCGGAGAAGGTTTGTTTTATGCTTGAAACTGTTCAGCCAAAAAAAGTCCGAACAAAAACATCAGAACATCACACTTCGTGTTCTTTAAGTTGAAATGTAAATCTGTCCTCCTCTGTTTTCTTGCGTTCAGGTGGAATATGTGATCAAGTGCGACATGTCGGCTCTACAGAGAGTGCTGTACAGACACATGCAGGCTAAAGGAGTGCTGCTCACTGACGGCTCTGAGAAAGACAAGAAGGTGAGAAGACATGATTCACGTTGAGAATGTGTGAAGATGTTCAGTGTTCCTGAATACCTCTAAAATGTATCTTTCTGTTTGTTACAGGGCAAAGGAGGCACTAAGACTCTGATGAACACTATTATGCAGTTGAGGAAGATTTGCAACCACCCTTACATGTTCCAGCACATTGAGGTGATCATTTGTTTTACATATTCCTCATACATGTCATTTATGTTCTGTATAGTTATCTGCTAGGTTTATGGGACCTTGTTTGATGTATTTTTGTGGTCTGTTTTGCAGGAATCTTTCTCTGAGCACTTGGGCTTCACTGGAGGCATTGTTCAGGGGTATGTAGAACACCTTCTGCTAATGGAAATTTTTTTAGGCTTTGGGTTCTCATTGGTTTTCTTTGTTACTTGACATTCTTTGTTGGCTTTCTTTAGACCTGATTTGTACCGTGCCTCCGGTAAGTTTGAGCTGCTGGACCGTATCCTGCCGAAGCTCCGCGCCACCAACCACAAAGTGCTACTTTTCTGTCAGATGACCTCGCTCATGACCATCATGGAGGACTACTTTGCCTACCGCAACTTCAAATACCTGCGCTTGGATGGCAAGTCACTTTAACCAGATTCACACAGGATAAAGTGTTTTAGGAAGACATTTTTGCATATCCTGGGAATCTGTGATTTTTCTGTGCTGGTTGTTTTTGTTTAAAAAGTCTTGGGTAAAAAGTTCATTCAAATATGTGAATCGTGATAACATCGTTCTTTTTTTCTTTGTAGGAACCACTAAGGCTGAGGATCGTGGTATGTTGCTGAAGAACTTTAATGATCCGGCCTCTCAGTACTTTGTCTTCTTGCTGAGTACCAGAGCAGGAGGTCTGGGGCTGAACCTGCAGTCTGCCGACACTGTTATCATCTTTGACAGCGATTGGAACCCTCACCAGGTACAAAACTGTCCCTTTGCATATAGCAGCATTTAACAATAGGGGGAGCTGTTGATGTGACATAACTTTGTGTAGTAGCTTAGTGTTGTAGACAGGATAATTTTCTATAAGAGCTTACATTAAATTTATAATACTATCATTAGTAATGAATCTTCAGAATAGATTAACTGTTAATAGAAGCTTTAGTATTAAATCATTGTGGAATCATTTTCATTTCAATTCAATATTAATTTGAAAATTTTTAGAATTGATTAATTGCCAAATTGAATCTTTAGTAAAGAAAAATTGTGAAATAGAATCATTTGAATAGTATCATTGTACAATAGAATTTTTAGAATTATTTAATTATGAAACGGAATCTTTAGTACAGAATTGTTGTGAAATAGAATCTTCTGGATCATTTGACTAGTGTTATTATGCAATCTTTAGAATTCTTTAATTGTGGAATTGAATCTTTAGTAAGGAATTATTGTGGAATAGAATCTTCAGAATCATTAGAACAGTATCATTGTGCAATTGAATATTATTATTTAAGTGTGCAATTGAATCTTACTACAGAATCATTGTGCAATAGAATCTTCGGAATCATTTGAACAGTATCACTGTGCAATGGAATCTTTAGAATTATTTAAGTGCGCAACTGAATCTTTAGTACGGAATCATTGTGGAATAAAATCTTCAAAATCATTTGAACAGCATCATTGTGCAATAGAATCTTTAGAATTCTTGTGGAATTGAATCTTTAAATATTTTATTCCACAATGAATCCTTACTAAAGATTCCACAAGAATTCTAAAGAGTCTATTGCACAATGATGCTGTTTAAATGATTTTGAAGATTCTATTCCACAATGATTCCTTACCAGTCAGTATCATTGTGCAATAAAATCTTTTAGATTTTTTTTAATTGTGGAATTGAATCTTTAGCACGGAATCCTTGTGGAATAGAATCTTTAGAATCATTTGATTAGCATCATTGTGCAATGGAATCCTCTTCAGAATCATTTATCATTGTCCAATAAATCTTTAGAATTCTTTAATTGTGCAGTTAAATCTTTAGTACGGAATCATTGTGGACTAGAATCTTTGGAATCATTTGAATAGTATAATTGTGCATTAGAATCTTTAGAATTCTTTAATTGTGGATTTGAATCTTTAGTATGGAATCATTGTGGAATAGAATTTTCGGAATCGTTTCAATAGTATCATTGTGCAATAAAATCTTTAGAATTTTTTTAATTGTGCAGCTGAATCTTTAGTACAGAATCATTGTGGAATAGAATCTTTGGAATCATTTGAATAGTGTCATTTTTTTTCATTTTGCCTTTTTTTTTTCTTGTCTCTCATAGGATCTGCAGGCCCAGGATCGTGCCCATCGTATCGGGCAGCAGAATGAGGTGCGTGTGCTGCGTCTGTGCACTGTGAACAGTGTGGAGGAGAAGATCCTGGCCGCTGCCAAATACAAGCTGAACGTGGACCAGAAGGTCATCCAGGCCGGTATGTTCGACCAGAAGTCGTCCAGCCACGAGCGCAGAGCTTTCCTGCAGGCCATCCTGGAGCACGAAGAGCAGGATGAGGTACAGATACTCGTTCATGATGGTCAATTTCAGTGTCATCCATTTTCTGTAATTAACATTCGCTCTCTCTTCTCTCCTATTTCAGGAGGAAGATGAAGTGCCAGATGACGAGACTGTTAATCAGATGATCGCTAGAAGCGAGGAAGAGTTCGATCACTTCATGGTTAGCAGCCCTACTTGTTTAACGTACATTAAATTGACACTCTTTGTTTTGTTTGACTCCTAACTCTCCTTTTCCTTTCGTCCAGCGCATGGATCTCGACCGCCGTCGCGAAGAGGCTCGCAACCCGAAACGCAAACCCCGGCTGATGGAAGAGGATGAGCTGCCGACCTGGATCATGAAGGACGACGCAGAAGTGGAAAGGCTCACCTGCGAAGAAGAGGAGGAGAAAATGTTCGGCCGTGGCTCCCGTCAAAGAAAAGAAGTGGACTACAGTGACTCCCTCACAGAGAAACAATGGCTGAAGGTGAATGAGGAATCACAACTGCATTGTATAAAACAATTGGTTATAAAAAGGAAGGTGTATTGACATATTTTATTGCTTCTCAGGCCATCGAGGAAGGCACTCTTGATGAGATTGAAGAAGAGGTGCGCCACAAGAAAACAACCCGGAAAAGAAAGCGGGACCGTGACCTCGACCTTCCAGGTCCAGCCACGCCCAGCTCTAGCGGGCGGAGCAGGGATAAAGACGACGACAGTAAGAAGCAAAAGAAACGAGGTCGTCCTCCTGCTGAAAAACTCTCGCCAAACCCTCCCACGCTCACCAAGAAGATGAAGAAGATTGTGGATGCAGTAATCAAATACAAAGATGGGTTAGTTGCTTCTGTCATGTTCCTCTCTAGACCTTTTTCATCTCTAGACTTTTGAGTTGTTGGAAATACTTTGTGCATGTAACATTTTGACGCTCTAATGTGTTCTGGAAAGAGTGTACAAATTTTCTATTACCAATATGATGTTTGGGGGTCAGTTTGAGCCGCATATTTTGTGGTTAAAGGAGTAGTCCACTTCCAGAACAAAAATTTACAGATAGTGTACTCACTCCCTTGTCATCCAAGATGTTTGTGTCTGTCTTTCTTTCTTCAGTCATAAAGAAATTGTTTTTTGAGGAAAACATTTCAGGATTTCCCTCCATGTAATGAATTTCTATGGTGCCCCCAAATTTGAACTTCCAAAATGCAGCTACAAAGGGCTCTAAACGATCCCAGCCAAGGAAGAAGGGTCTTAACTAGCGAAACAATCTGTTCATTTATTTTTATTACACAATTTAAACACTTTTTAACCTCAAACGCTTGTCTTGTCTAGCTCTGTGTGAACTGTTTTTTTTTTTGTTTTTTTTTTGTTTGTTTTTTTTTTTTCTCCCATGACAGTTAGGGTATGTCTAAAAACTCCTGTCTCATTTTCTCCTCCAACTTCAAAATTGTCCTACATCGCTGCAGAAATACCAACCCAGTGTTTACAAAGTGAAGATCAAATACCCTTTACAAACAAAAGGTAAAAACAGCGATGTAGGACAATTTTGAAGTTGGAGAAAGTGGGACGGGGTTTTTTTTTGCCCTAACTGTCATGACTGAAAAAAAAAAAAAACAGTTCACACAGAGCTAGACAAGACGAGGGTTTGAGGTTAAGAAGTATATAAATTGTATTATTTTTAGAAAATAACCGATTGTTTTGTGAGATAATGCCATTATTCCTTCGCTGGGATTGTTTAGAGCCCTTTGTAGCTGCATTTAAACTGCATTTTGAAAGTTCAAATTTGGAGGCATCATAGAAGTCCATTACATGGAGAAAAATCCTGAAATGTTTTCCTCAAAAACCAGTTTCTTTAGGACTAAAAAAAGAAAGACATGAACATCTTGGATGACAAGGGGGTGAGTAAATTATCTGTACATTTTTGTTCTGGAAATGAATTAATCCTAAAGGCAGGTGCACAGAACTAAAAAAAAAAAAAAAATTTTTCCATAGTGTGATGAATTGGTGATTTGAATCCATTTAGGGCTCATTTGAACAACACCATAACAATCATACACTGATTTTTACCATAATGCAGGGACTAGACAAACACAGTGTTACTAAAATGGTCCCAGGCTTAAAGTGATTTTATGCTGTGTTGTAGATTAGATAAACATTTAGGAGTCATACTTTTTTCTAAGCTCTTTCCTTTTTGTCACCGTATTTCATAACAGCAACGGAAGGCAACTGAGTGAGGTGTTTGTTCAATTGCCATCTCGTAAAGAGCTGCCAGAATATTACGAACTCATTCGCAAACCTGTGGACTTCAGGAAGATCAAGGTATGTCCTTTTTTTCTTCTTTCTCTCTTTCAAGCGATTAATTTGCAAATGCTTTGGCTGGTGCCAAAGCATTTGCAAATTGAAATGCACTAAATCTGCACAACTGAAATGCACTAAATCTGCACAATATTAATAACATTTAAAGGTGAAGTTCACTTTCAGAACAAAAATTTACAGATAAATTTCTCACCCCCTTGTCATCCAAGATGTTCATGTCTTTCTTTCTTCATTTGAAAAAGAAATTGTTTGAGGGGAACAAATTCCCCTCAAAATATAGTGGACTTCAATAGTGCCCCCAAGTTTGAACTTTCAAATGCAGTTTCAATGCAGCTTCAAATGGCTCCAAACAATCCCAGCCAAGGAAGAAGGGTCTTATCTAGCAAAACATTTGGTCATTTTCGAAATAAATTGACAATTTATATACTTTAACCTCAAACGCTCATCTTGTGTAGGTTTGTGTGAACTTCATTATTTATATTATAAATGCCTGTTAATTCATAAAATATTAGTAAATAATGATTTAAGTGTTGAATCATGTTTGTTTTTTTTTGTTTTTTTTGTACAGGAACGCATTAGGAGTCATAAGTACCGCACTCTGAATGACCTGGAGAAAGACGTCATGCTTCTCTGTCAGAATGCTCAGACTTTCAACCTGGAGGGATCACTGGTAATATTTGTTTTATTTGTAATATTGTTAATTATTAAGTTTGATATTTTCCGTTTTAGTAAGTGTTTTTTTTTTTTGTTTGTTTTTTTTAGTAAGTGTTTTATATTTCAGTTTATTTTAGTACTTCTGCTTAAATCAAATTAATAAAAATGTTGCTTTGACAACTAACTGAAATGGATGTAAATTTTATTTTTATTTTCAGTTAATGTTTATTTAAGGAACATGGCATTTTTATAGTTTCAGCTAACAATAATAACACTGGTAGGTTGTTGGAGTTGTACTTAATTTGGCTGATTCAAATGAGATCATGATCTTAAATTTAGATCTACGAGGACTCTATCGTGCTGCAGTCTGTGTTTACCAGCGTGCGGCAGAAGATCGAGAAAGAGGAAGAGAGTGAGGGAGAAGAGAGTGAGGAGGAAGAGGACGAGGTAGATGAAGGATCAGAGTCTGAATGTGAGTATTATTGATGATACTGACTAAGGCTGCAACGATTCCTCGATTCTATTTGAGTATTCGAATTTTAAAAAAATCTATAGCATTTTGCCTGTGTCGAGTAATCGGCAAAATACCGGAAGTGGCACAGTCCACATATTAGTCCCATTTAAAAATCATAATAAACCATAATGCTATTAAGAATTTCCAACCGCTACGATTTAATGAAATAAATATATGCAATGCAGGTTTAATATATGCGCTTTTCTTATTCACATGCGTGTAGGTTGCATTTCAAAGTTCTGCACCACAAACTGTTACTATTTACATGTGTGGAGCGTCTCAAACTCCATCTCTGCATATTGATATAAGTTTGGGTTTATTATAACGTTCATCTGGGAACGCAGTGTGTTATTTCATCAGATTTGTATGGTAAATAATTTATAATGTGCAAACACAGAAGAATATACTTTCTCAATATCCTTACTGTTCATTGCAATTTCAAAATAAGTTTACACACATTTTCGCGTTCACATATTCAAGAAATGACAGTGGCTGTAGCTTTTCTATCATAGAGAAATGGCCCAGTATTAAAGATTAAGTGGACATTTGAATTAAATGTTGTTGAGTCAATATTAAATATAGATTAGATCACCCAGTAAAGTGTAAAAACAATCATCAGGCCCTTGACGCCCTCTGCAGGAATTTGTGTAATGCACATTAGCTCTATTGTTTATAATACATTATGTATTTTAACAGTTTTGTTTAATAAAACCATATGATTACTTGTTTTTGATACTTTATTTAAACTAATTATTATTGCCTCATTGTTATTATGTGTGTATTTTAAGTCATTTTAAAGGCTATTGTTTTTTTTTACAAAACCAACAAAAACGAATTATAATTATCCGATTACTCAATTAATCGTCAGAATAATCGACAGATTACTCTATTACCAAAATAATCGTTAGTGACAGCCCTAATACTGACACTACCCGGGTTTCCCTTTGCGCAAAGTCACATGTGCATGGAGGAATTTATTTGGCACATGCTTTTCCATCTCTCCGTATTTGCATGAACCCTTTTTCAAAACCACCTCAAGCCAGCGTAAAAACTTTTTTTGTGAATCAAGGGATTTTATTTCAAAATGTGGCATTTCCATCAATCGTTTCTGATGCGACACTTCAAAATGCACAAAAAAACATAGCTACAGTAATGAAAATATTTTGTACAATGCAACTATTATTGGAGCAGAGTATCTGGCATGCACAACTCAAATTTAGTTTGAGTCCCTGATTAACATATATGTGTCTGTTTTTAGCTCGTTCAGTGAAGGTGAAGATAAAGCTGAGCCGAAAGGAAAAGGTGGAGAGAGGGAAGGGAAGACGCCGAACCGGACGCAGTTGGCGCCCTAAACCTGTTGTTAGTGACGACGAAAGTGAGGAGGACCAGGAAGAGGTACGAATAAATGATTCATGTTGAGCTTAAAGAAGTACACCAAAAAAGAAAATGGTTAACTTTCATGTACAGTTTTTTACAAAACTAAGGTTTTTATTTTTTATTATATATCAGTCTATCAGCTTCAACGCACTTATCAGAATAACAGAAGCAGTTTTGGTTTTAATGTCAAAAAGTTTTCAAAATGTATTGAATTTGACTTCTCAAATTCAAATGTTTTCGGCATCATCCATACGTGTGAAAAATTGTTATACAAATTGTTATAATCTGGCTCAGAGGAAGATATGAATCATGATTTTGTGGCAGTTTTTTCTGCTCATTAAGTGGTACAAGATGGCAAAAATGCTATGAAATATATTTTGTGAGAACCTGAAATGCTAGAGCAAAAGGGGCACTATTTTTGGAATTAGTAAGAAGCAAGTTTCGGAATTCATTCTGCAAATATGAGGCAGGGTGGTGTTTTTTTTTACCCATATTTTGTTGCTTACTCATGCTAATTTTTTTATCTGATGTTTTTGTATAGGAGCATTCAGCTAGTGGCAGCGAGGAAGATTAACCCTTCTTCAGGACCAATCACGACTCACTTCTGCTGCAGATACATCATTTTACATGAGATCCGACAGACGCCCACACCTGAGGGGCCTAGTTTTACCCTAGAACAGCACATTTTTTTAGAGAGGACATGTATACGAAAATGATTCGATGAGAAAATTACACTATAAAATGCAGAAAGCCCTTCCAGTTGCCTATTTAAGCAGACGATCTTCTTTTATGTATAGCAAGACGGTTTATGTATTGAGCGTTTGTTTCTTTCCGTATTTGTTTTTATGATTTCTCTCAAGGACATGACATAAGACGGACAGATATCTGACAAGACTGACTCACAGTGGACCAGTAAGAGCCGATCATGTTTCAAATGTCCTCTTATTGTTTTTAGCCGTGTGAACGTCACCTTCATCCCCCAACCCAAGACCCCAGAATGCATGATTTGTTTTGTTTTTGTGGAAAACGCAGCCAGTTCTCTTTCCGTTTTTCTCTTGATTTCTCTGTTTAAATTAAGAATGCAAAGAGGATTAAGGTACTTCCTTATAGACTTCCTGTCAGGAGAAATGGGGGAGAATAGGGTGTAGGATTCTGTACTGTGTCAGTGTCACTGGATTTCCAAAATGCACAATAAAGGCATCTCAAAAAAACACTGCTTGAGATATTTATTTTTGCACACAAGTTGAAACGTATGGTTGAGTAGAGATTTATACTCCATTTACGTGTCTACTAAACAATATGCATTATTGATTCGAAACCAATTTCATGAGGCAATACTGTGCGTAGTCAATAAATTAAAGCAACTCTTCTGGATTTAAAAGGAATAGTTTGCTTAAAAATGAAAAATTGATAAAAATGTATCAATTTTTTTTCACCCTCAGGCCATTCAAGATGTAGATGAGTTAGTTTCTTCATCAGAACAGATTTGGAGAAATTTAGCTTTGCTCACCAATGGATCCTCTGCAGTGAATGGGTGCCATCAGAATGAGCGTCCAATCAGCAGATGAAAACATCACAGTAATCCACAGCATGATTCGAGTCCATCAATTAATGTCTTGTGAGGTGAAAAGCTGTGTTAAAATAAAAAATAAAAAAAAAACTCCATTAAGGCATTTTTATTTTAAACCATCGTTTCTGGTTAAAATATCAGTGCATAAACCATAATAATGCTTCCTGGAGTGGAAAGCATCCATCCCCTGTGGTCCTCTCACATTAAAATCCACTGACATTTGTTGTTGACATTTGTTTTTTGTTTTGTTTTTTTGCATTTGTAAACTGTGCTTGATCTATCCATAGGTCTCTTTTCCCTGAGGAAAGTAACATTATGCATTATGGACTGGTGTTTTGGCCACAAGTGATGCGTTAAAGTTTGGTTTAATCCAAAAACATGGTCTGGGTGAAAAAAGAGTGAATAAATCTTAAGCTAAATTAAATTTTTGGGTAAACTATTCCGTTAAGCCTTTGTACGGTTTGTCCTCTGTGTGACTGATTTTGGTTTAGGACTGCTTACACATTAACCATTTTTCGTAACATCTGACATATGCGTAGGTGTGAATTCCCGATTTTTCGGTATGGTTTCAGACTTTGACCACCAAATCTTTTTTTTTTTCTTTTTTTTTTGGATGAATGTCGTGGTGAGGAAATGCTCTGTTTGTTGTCTACTTACTCGCAAAGGATCGTAGTGCATCAAGAAAAGCAAACACTGAACTGTTGGTTCAATAAACCAACAAAAGTAAATATTCCACAATTTTCCAGAAGGAAACGCATTAAGAGCCAGGGATGAAAACTTTTGGAATTTGAAGATCAGGGTAAATTTAACATATTTTTTCTTTTGGGAAACATGTAAGTATGTTCTGTAGCTTTTAAAGGGCAGCACTAAATGAAAAAAATATTTGGGCAAAATAAGAAAAATGTACACATCTTCATTCTGTTCAAAAGTTTACACCCCTGGCTCCTGATGCATCGTTTCTCCTTCTGGAGCATCACTGACAATTGAATTGTTGTCCTCAGTGTAAACGTTGTCTCTGTTTACTGCTGTTATTCTTCTCGTTATTTCCCTATGAACCAGAAGTCTCACCCATAGGTTTCTGCGTTAAAGGATAAGTTGGATATAAATGTACATTTTCGCTGCTGTTCTAAAAATCTTTCTTTTCGTCATTACAACACACAAGCTAAGTTGCTGCTTGACTCTGAGCTCAGGAGCTAGGTTACTATCAAAATGTAAGTGGTTCGCTGCTAACTGCTGTAGTGAGTGACAGCACTGAATGAATAAATATATTATTATTCCAAACCTTTCATTAACTTCAGTATGCTGTACAGTAAAGAAGCTGTGTTTTGCTGTTTTACTGCAGTGATGTGTATTTTTTTTTTTATCGACCATTTCTTGGTAAAGGGTGAGAGACCTGGTAATCCACATGATTTTTGTCAAAAAGCCAGGAGTGTTTCAGACCCCGTTCCCAAAAGTTCCCGACCTCTTGGATAAATATTAAGTTGGTAAGGTTCATCTCATTTGCTCTGCTTTGGTTTAAGGAGATATGGAGATCTTATTTATGTTCTTACTGGCAGTTGCTTCATCCTGTCCTGTTCAAACACGTGAGTAAGCAATTTTTAATGATCATCAGTTATGTTTTGTAAATGTTAGTTTGCTATATCTGGTCCGATGGACATTTTTTCTGGCTGTAGATTTGCATGTGTTGATGGCACTGAAATGCATGGTTTAGCTGTTGAATACAAAATAAGAATACTTCATTTCAGAAATGCAAATGTGACCTTTGCTGTGAGATATAAACTCACAATTCTAAGGGAAAAAAACGCGAAATGTACAGTTGAGGTCAGAAGTTTACGTACACTTTGCAGAATCTGCAAAATCTTAATTATTTTACCAAAATAAGAGGGATTATTTCACATAAAAGACGTAGTCCACGAGAGAATAACAGTTGAATTTATAAAAATGACCCTGTTCAAAAGTTTACATACACTTGATTCTTAATACTGTGTTGTTACCTGAATGATCCACTGCTGTGTTTTTATTTTTTGTTTAGTGATAGTTGTTTATGAGTCCCTTGTTTGTCCTGAACAGTTAAACTGCCCGCTGTTCTTTAGAAAAATTCGTCAGGTCCCACAAATTCTTTGGCTTTTCAACATTTTTGTGTATTTGAACCCTTTCCAACAATGACTTTATGATTTTGAGATCCATTTTTTCACAATGAGGACAACTGAGAGACTCATATGCAACTATTACAGAAGGTTCAAATGCTCACTGATGCTTCAGAAGGAAATAACGATGCATTACTAGCCAGGGGTGAAAACTTTTGAACATAATGGAAATTTGAACATTTTTATTTTTCCTAAATATCATATTTTTTCATTTAGTACTGCCCTTCAGAAGGTACAGAACATACTTACATGTTTCCCAAAAGACAAAATTTACCCTGATCTTCAAATTCCAAAAGTTTACACCCCCCGGCTCTTAATGCGCTGTTTTTCCTTCTGGAGCATCAGTGAGTGTTTGAACTTTCTGTAATAGTTGCATATGAGTCCCTCAGTTGTCCTCAGTGTGAAAAGATGGATCTAAAAATCATACAGGCATTGTTGGAAAGGGTTCAAATACACAAAAATGTTGAAAAACCAAAGAATTTGTGGGACCTGACAGATTTTTCTGTAGAACAGCAGGCAGTTTAACTGCTCAGGACAAACAGCTAGGGCTCATAACCAACTATCACTAAACACAGTTGATCCACAGCTGTGGATCAGTCAGGTAACAACACAGTGATAAAGGGGTCATCGGATGCCCATTTTTGACAAGTTGATATGATTCCTTAGGGTCTTAATGAAAAGTCTATAATATACTTTGGTTAAAAATTCTCAATGGTAGTGTAAAACAAAACTTTTTAAACTTTTTACCTTGCCAAAATGAGCTCTGCAAAAACCAACCCATTCTGAGGGATTGTTCCTTTAAATGCAAATGAGCTCTGCTTGCCCTGCCCCTCTCTTCTCTCTGTGGAGTAATGAGCCTGTTTACTCCAGCACATTTAGCCGCCTTTAGCCGGCATCGAAACAATGGAGGTCGGACTGTTACAGCTGATGTAAGGTGGATCTGAGGTAAAAGGCTCATGTCAATCAACTATTGTGGGAGCGGCCTCTGTGGGTGTGACGCCAAACCGACAGGCATCTGAGAATGGCTCGATTTGAAAAAGGGGATATTATTTTTACAGATTAATTAAAAACCACTGCATGGATTTTATCATTATAGGGTAGATTTGTACATACACTGCCAACACACATTAATTTTCGAACAACATGTAAAAGTGAAGTTTGCATCCGATGACCCCTTTAAGAATCAAGTGTATGTAAACTTTTGATCAGGGTCATTTTCCTTTGTGAAATATTTTGTTCAGGTAAGTAGTAAATAACATGCATTTTATATGATCCCTTTTATTTTGGTGAAATAAACACTTTGCAGGTTCTGCAAGGTGTATGTAAACTTTTGACCTCAACTGTACGCTTAGAACTGCAAGAAGTTCTTGTCATATTAGGCTATGTTGCACTTGAGATAAAATGAAAGAATTAAAATTTGTGTCAATCAAAATGCCCGTTCTTTCTTTCTTCAAATTATGTACGAAGGTACACAGACCCAGTGTAAATGATTTCCTGAAAATGTCTGTTTATGTTTAGTTGCTGGGCCATTTTAGCAGAACAGATACAGTCAGTGAGCCACTCTTTAACTGCATTTCATGAGAAATATCTACCAACAGATGTTGTCATTCTTGGTTGTTTTGTTTTATTTTTGCTTTGATCAGCTGTCAAAACCTGCAGTCTCGATCAGTTCAGCTGTGGTGACACGAAGTGTGTGTCTTTAACACGGAAATGTGATGGTTTCAAGGACTGTCTGAATGGTGCAGATGAAGAAGGCTGTAGTAAGTGACATTGCTTGAAATCTCATCTTTTCTGTCGCCACGAGTGAATTCGTTTTAATTTCATTTAATTCTAGATTTAGTATATAACAAAACAGCACAATATATTTGGTGTACAAAGTAATATTAATGAAATAGCATTCACATTTAATGATTTTTAATAAACATTTAACAAACATGTACATGGAGATTTGCAAGGGGTATCACTCTCAACAACAAATCACCAACAATCTTTAAGAGACATGAAGTATCTGAAACATCACACCCAACATGCGCTGTGATTCTCAGCACGTTTTCAGTGAAGTCCTGCGGAGTCACTTCCAATGTGATGTGGTAAAGTGTGTGCCTAAGTGGTGGAGGTGTGATGGTAAAAGGGACTGTGCAGATCACTTGTAGAGGATGTGTGATAAAACCGATAACTGTAGTGACAGTCTGTGGTCACTGGTTCAGAAGAAGCAGTATGTTAGTGTAACAACAAATGAATCATCTAAATCAAAAAAACTAAATTACTGGCTGATGTAATCAGAACAAGATAAAACACCTTTAAACTTTGTTACTAACACAAAGAAAATACTTATTAAAATCTGCATAGATACTATCTATCTATATAGATTCTCAGTTTGTTTGTTTGTTTCTTAATTTCAGACAAGACCTGCAAACCCAAAGAGTTCAGCTGTGGAGACAGACGCCAGTCGTGTGTGCCTAAGAAATGGAAGTGTGATGGTGATAATGACTGTCTGAATGGTGCAGATGAGGAAGGCTGTAGTGAGTGACATCTCTTCAAATCTTGTCTTTTCTTTTGCCACAGATGCAGTATACAAAATCAGATGCACGTATCTGTCGTCTGTTCACTTATCTCACAAGGTTTCTGTGGGTGTTAAAAAGGTTTTAAAAAGCCTTAATTCGCCTTTCCACAAATTAAAGGAGTAGAATATTTCTAGAACAAAAATGTACAGATAATATACTCACCCCCTTGTCATCCAAGATGTTCATGTCTTTCTTCAGTCATAAAGAAATTGTGTTTTTTTTTAGGAAAACATTTCAGGATTTCTCTCCATATATTTGACTTATATGTGCCCGTGAATTTGCTTCCAAAATCCAATTTCAAAAAAGGGTTCAAATACACAAAAATGGACTCATGAACAACTATCACTAAACAAAAAAAACAAAACAAAACACAGCTGTGGATCATTCAGGTAACAACACAGAATTTGATTAAGAATCAAGGGGATGTAAACTTTTGAACAGGGTCATTTTTATAATTAACTATTTTCTCTTGTGGACTATATGTAAACTTCATCTATGTGAAATATCTTATTCAGGTCAGTATTAAATAAACAACATGCATTTTGTATGAACCCTCTTATTTCGGTAAAATAATTGACATTTTCTGAAAGGAGGATGTAAACTTTAGACCTCAGCTGTATTACAACTGCTGACAGAAGTCATGATTCTTTCTTTGCTTTTATTTCATTTTGCTCTGATCAGCGGTCAAGACTTGCAAACCCGATTATTTTAGTTGTGATGAAAGCAACTTATGTCTGCCTATGAGATGGAGGTGCGATGGTAACAAGGACTGTAGAAATGGTGCAGATGAGAAAGACTGTGGTGAGTGAAATCTCTCAAGAAAAAATATCTACCAATAGGGTAAAAAGAATGACCTTGTTTTCCATTTGAATTAAGATTTTTTTTCTTGAGTTTAGCATAAACTGACTGCACGTTTCAGAAAGCAACTCTTACGTCATTTTGCTTGTGTCCTGATTTTAGAATATTTAGATTTGTACTGGACAACATATTTGTACTGTGATGCCCCACTAGGTCTAAGATGAGTAAATAGGTACTGGAAAACAAAACAAAAACTTGTAATTACAATGCAAATGATTTTATAAACAGAAGCTTGGACCATAATATCAAAGAAAGTTGCCAGGTACCATTCTCCTCTCTCTTGATATTATTACTGAAGGTGAAGCAGCAGCAGTCACAAGCCAGAACCAAACAGCACAAAGTGAAAGTAAGGATCATAATTACAATCTTACAACCACAAGTCTTGTCAGAATGATTGTCAGTTTGTCATTTTTTTCACTCTGGATAGCTAGATAGACAGACAGAATCTTTGTTTTTGTTGTAATTTCAGACAAGACCTGCAAACCTGAACAGTTCAGCTGTGGTGACAAACGCAAACCATGTGTGTCTATGAGATGGAGGTGTGATGGTGATAATGACTGTCTGAATGGTGCGGATGAGAAAGGCTGTAGTGAGTGACGTCTCTTCAAATCTCATTATTTCTTTTGCCACAGATACAGTATGCAAAATCAGATGCACATACCTGGATCTCTATGTATCGACCGTTCTCTTATCTTGCAAGGTTTCTTAAATCAGAGCAGAGTCTAAACTTGAAATATTGCATGGTACATTTCCTTGAGATGCAAATTGAACACATCAGTCTTGTTTTCTAAAAAAGCTGATCAAAATGAATTGAGTTTATGCTGAACACAAGAAGAAATATATGCCAGTCGGGTAAGAAAACTTGTTTTCCATGTTTTGTTGAGTTTTCTGAGCTTATTGGCAGATATTTGATCTTGTTATAATCTCATAAATTCTCTATTTCCCAATTCTCAATTTTATTTTCAAGCTTTGAAGCGTTGCTAGTAAAAGACATTTACATTTAGGAACAGTATTTAGGATTTGAGCACCGGTAGTGTGAGATTCTTCTTCTCCAAAATGAATCGCATTTTTGAGGGCCTAAACATGCTCGAAAACTCATGAAACTTTGCACACACACCAAAAGTTGTGAAAATGTATGGTCTGATAAGGCTTTCAGAAGTGGGTGTGGCAAAATGGCGCCACCTATAAAATTTCAGCGAAGTGTTGTTATAATTCCAGGTGTGCAATGTCGATCTGCACCAAATTCACATGTTCGATAAGAGTCGTGTCCTGAACACATGCCATGCCATGAAAACATACAGCGTATGTTTTACGCTCAGACGAACTCCTCATAGAGATTTAATAACTTCAACATTATATTTGGTCATTTTAATCTAAAGGCCTATGCAATTTTAAATTGAAAAAATCTTGAGTTTTCATTAAAGAGCATGTCTGTGGCAGCCTGACAAAGTTCAATGTTTTGCCACAGAAATACAATGTCAGATCTGCCCCAAACTTCACATGTTCGATAAGAGTCCTGGCCTGAACACATCTACAGTAAAGGCCAATATTCTGTTATAATCATAACGCCACCTGCTGTCAACAGGAAATGACTTGTTTTACACTAACTAAAACATGCAATGCCCAATCTGCACCAAACTTCACAAATTTGTTAAGAGTCCTGGCCTGAAGACATCTCAAGGCCAATATTCAGTTAAAATCATATGCAACAGGATACGTCATGCTTTGCACTCAAACATAAACATACAATGTTAAGTCTGCACCAAACTTTATATGTGTAATAAGAGTCCTGGACTGTTACAGTCATACAGTCATACAGTTACAGTCATAGCGCCACCAGCTGGCAGCAGGAAGTTTGACACATATAAATGACTTTGACATATTCCTCCTATATTTACCACTTTAAATGCATATTGCTCAACGTTCGCTGTTTTTCTAAAGCCCCCGGATGCGAGGGCCCTTTCAACGCTGCTTGCAGCTTTAATAACATATTGTGTTTCTTCAAATTGTGTTTCTTGTACTCATAAAGTTTTTGTTACTTGGTCTTAAAAAGTCGTACCTGCAGAGACCCTGTCTTAGGATGCACAATTTTAAAGGACCAGCTTACACCGATCACTGATCCAGACTATTTAACTGTTGATCAAGCTATCTCATTGGCTGTAGAATCAGCAGAGGACAATCAGTTTGCCATTGGTGAATGATGTGATAGCTAGCAGATTGCATCAGCCTGCGTCACCCGGAGTTTCATGACTGAGCTAGATACACACACACACACACACAGATATCAAAACAACAAAAATCTGGAAAGATATACACTGATTCTCAGTTTGTTTTTGTCCTAATTTCAGACAAGACCTGCAAACCCGAAGAGTTCAGATGTGGGGACAAACTCCAATTGTGTGTGCCTATGAGATGGAGGTGTGATGGTGATACTGACTGTCTGAATGGTGCAGATGAGGAAGGCTGTAGTGAGTGACATTTCTTTAAATCTCATCTTTTTTTTCCCCACAGATACAGTCTGCAAAATCAAATGCACATATATCTCTATCAGCTGTTTACTTATCTTCCAAGGTTTCTGGGGGTCTTAAAAAGTCTTAATTTTTTAGACGAATTAAGGCCTAAAAGAGCAGAGCAATCTAAATGCATAAAGTCATTAACTATCCAGCGGGATAATCTCTGCTTCGTAACTGGCAGGCCTTTAGAGCGACCTACCTGTGCTCTGAACGGAGTAGAGAGCACCTTGGGTACATAACCATGTCTAGGCTTGAGGACGACTTTGTAGGTCGCCCGACTGAAGCGGCTCAATCGAAAGGCCCTGAGGCCTGTGGACAAGTCCCAGGTCGGAAAGTATGAGGTCGAGGCAGATTCACTCTTCTAGCTCTCCTCAGGAACCTATCGACCAGGTTGTGTTTGCCTACTTACTGGCCAGCCATGAGGGTGTGATTTGCCGTGATGGCTGCCACATGAACTTCAAGCGTGGATGGTGTGCGCCCCTTATTTATCAGCTCTTAGGAGGAGAGGTCTTCATTCCGGACTGCACACATTCAGAAAATACAGACCTCTTGATGGCATAGTGGCATCAAGGTCCTATCTTCTGAAATGGCATTAGCTACCCTCACAGGGGGCTGTAAAGGCTCCCATTGAGAGGCCAACTGTGAAGTCTCCACAATTGGGTTAGGGATCCCAAACCATTCCTCTCGTTTGGGAGAAGAGGTCCCTCCTCAGTGGAATCAGGCACAGAGCTGATGTGGACCACCAAAAGGACTGAGAATCTAACCTCCCTGACTCGTCTTATGATCTGAGGGAGCAGAGCAATCAGAGGGAATGCGTACAGGTGGGCGCTGGGACGATCGTGGGCCAGGGCATCTCGCTCCTTCAAGAAAAATGTTGGCCAGTGAGAGTTGTCTTCTGAGGAAAAGAGGTTGACCTCTGCCCTCTCAAAGATCTCCGAGATCATCTGAACTATCTGGGGGTGGAGCCTCCATTCTCCTGGAGACTCACTGCCCTGGGACAGCACGTCTGCTTCCTGGTTCCAGTGAGCACAGTTTGCACTGTGCCCATAACAGGAGCTTTCTTGACATTTTGTAGAGGGACCTGAGACCGCCCTAGTGATTTGTAAAGGCTACCACCGTCATATTGGCCAAATGGATGTGGAGGTGGTGCCCCTTTGGGGCTGGCAGGAAGGTTTTTAGGACCAGAAAAACTGCCATCATTTCGGGGCAGTTGATATGTAGGCATTTCTCCAGGCTGGTCCAGGAGCCGAACGGCAGTCTGCCCACGCACAGTGCTCCCCATCCTGAGTTGGAGGCATCTGTCATGACCACCTTCCTTCTGGAGGTCAGTCCCAATTGGATGCCTGTCGGATACAGATGAGAGCCCTTCCAAGGGGCTACAGCTCTGATGCAGCAGTGAGTCACCTTGAGGCGAAGATCTCAGGCACCATGCATGGGGCGGGACACAGGCTTTGAGCCACGCAGTGGAACACAGGACCAACGGAATCAAGGAGGATGTGGCAGCCCTCAAACCCAACATCCTCTGGAATATTCTGAGGGGTAGAGAAAATTACCCAAGACCACCCTCTTTAGTTGGATTTGGGTACAGTTTGCGAGTGTGAACCAGAGTTCAGAAAACAGCATTCACATTATTTAAATGAACCAAACTCTGACGTCAAACAAACCCTTGTGTGCACCAAAAGTGCCAGTGTAAAAGCCCCCTTAGTTCAAGAAGATAGATAGATAGATAGATATACTGATTCTGTTTTTCTCTTAATTTCAGACAAGACCTGCCAACCCAGAGAGTTTAGCTGTGGAGACAAATACAAAACATGTGTGCCTATGAGATGGAGGTGTGATGGTGATAATGACTGTCAAAATGGTGCAGATGAGAAAGACTGTGGTGAGTGATCTCTTTACCTGCTGTAAATAGCCTTCACCGGATACGTGAAGGATGACTGTAGTGACGGCACTGATGAAAATGATGGAATGAGATTTGAGCGCAAGAGTGATGCTTCTCAAGTGACAATAAAAATATTTTGAAGTGGTCATCGGATGCAAACTTCACTTTTACATGTTGTTTGAACATTAATGTGTGTTGGCAGTGTATGTACAAATCTACTCTATAATGATAAAAATCCATGCAGTGGTTTTTAATTAATCTGTAAAAATAATATCCCCTTTTTGAAATGGAGCCCTGCAGAGGACGCTCCCACGATAGTTGATTGACATGAGTGTTTTACCTCAGACCAGCTGTAACAGTCCAGTAACTTTCCCTTGTTTCGATGCCGAAGCAGGGATGTAAATTAGACAAGAATATCTCCGATTGAGGGATTGAGGTGTTGTGTTGCTGGATGTAATAATGAACATAGTGGTCGTCATTTACTCCCGACATCTGAGCCGCTGAAGATGCAGTGGATTACATTTGTTTGTGAAGGGAATGCGCCTCCCGATCTACATATATCCGTCTATGTTCGCGCGAATCATTCATGATCCAGCTTCACTCACAGCAGAAGTGAGTATAAGCCTTTTTTTATGAATCTTTGCGATAGCCTTTCCTTATAACGTGGTAGTTAGGAAGTTTAGCGGCTAAACGCGGTTAAATGCGGCTAAAGTAAACAAGATCGTCTTTCCACAGAGAAAAGAGAGGGGCGGGGTGAGCAGAGCTCATTTGCATTTAAAGGAACAACCCCTTAGAATGAGATGATTTTTGCAGAGCTGATTTTGGCAAGGTAAAAAGGGTGTTGTTTTACAAAACCATTGAGAATTTTTAATCAAAGTATATTAGAGACTTTTCATTAAGACCCTAAAGAATCATATCAACTTGTGGAAAATGGGCATCCGATGACCCCTTTAACTAAAATTTAAAATGAAACGCCGTTTACTCCACTAAGACAATAACACAAAAATGGCCATTAAAATGTTTATTTATTTATTTATGCATTATTTTTTCACTGATATTATAAAAGGATCTCAGAGAAAATTAAAACATTTCTTATTTGATGATGCACTTCAAAAAAAGAGTCTATATGAACACATTATATGACATTATTTTTCAGACCTGGACTTTCATATCTCACAATTGCCACTATTTGTTGACAATTTTATAACCCACAAATGTAGTATGTGCGTGTGTGTAGATATATAAATAGATAGATACTCCAAATTGCACTGCTTTGTGAGAAAAGACTTTAAACAACACAGTGGATAGCTTTTGCTGAAAGCATTTGTATATTGGAGGTACAATACAGTGCTGCCAAATCAATTTTAATTAATACGTTTTGTAATTTGTAATTTGTTACTTGGTCTTAAAAAGTCTTACCTGCAGAGACCCTAATAAAGTCATTAACTATCCAGCGGGATAATCTCTGCTTCGTAACTGGCAGGCCTTTAGAGCAACCTCCCTGTGCTCTGAACGGAGTAGAGAGCACCTTGGGTACATAACCATGTCTAGGCTTGAGGACGACTTTGTAGGTCGCCCGACTGAAGCGGCTCAATCGAAAGGCCCTGAGGCCTGTGGACAAGTCCCAGGTCGGAAAGTATGAGGTCGAGGCAGATTCACTCTTCTAGCTCTCCTCAGGAACCTATCGACCAGGTTGTGTTTGCCTACTTACTGGCCAGCCATGAGGGTGTGATTTGCCGTGATGGCTGCCACATGAACTTCAAGCGTGGATGGTGTGCGCCCCTTATTTATCAGCTCTTAGGAGGAGAGGTCTTCATTCCGGACTGCACACATTCAGAAAATACAGACCTCTTGATGGCATAGTGGCATCAAGGTCCTATCTTCTGAAATGGCATTAGCTACCCTCACAGGGGGCTGTAAAGGCTCCCATTGAGAGGCCAACTGTGAAGTCTCCACAATTGGGTTAGGGATCCCAAACCATTCCTCTCGTTTGGGAGAAGAGGTCCCTCCTCAGTGGAATCAGGCACAGAGCTGATGTGGACCACCAAAAGGACTGAGAATCTAACCTCCCTGACTCGTCTTATGATCTGAGGGAGCAGAGCAATCAGAGGGAATGCGTACAGGTGGGCGCTGGGACGATCGTGGGCCAGGGCATCTCGCTCCTTCAAGAAAAATGTTGGCCAGTGAGAGTTGTCTTCTGAGGAAAAGAGGTTGACCTCTGCCCTCTCAAAGATCTCCGAGATCATCTGAACTATCTGGGGGTGGAGCCTCCATTCTCCTGGAGACTCACTGCCCTGGGACAGCACGTCTGCTTCCTGGTTCCAGTGAGCACAGTTTGCACTGTGCCCATAACAGGAGCTTTCTTGACATTTTGTAGAGGGACCTGAGACCGCCCTAGTGATTTGTAAAGGCTACCACCGTCATATTGGCCAAATGGATGTGGAGGTGGTGCCCCTTTGGGGCTGGCAGGAAGGTTTTTAGGACCAGAAAAACTGCCATCATTTCGGGGCAGTTGATATGTAGGCATTTCTCCAGGCTGGTCCAGGAGCCGAACGGCAGTCTGCCCACGCACAGTGCTCCCCATCCTGAGTTGGAGGCATCTGTCATGACCACCTTCCTTCTGGAGGTCAGTCCCAATTGGATGCCTGTCGGATACAGATGAGAGCCCTTCCAAGGGGCTACAGCTCTGATGCAGCAGTGAGTCACCTTGAGGCTAAGATCTCAGGCACCATGCATAAAGGGACACAGGTTTTGAGCTACCTAGTGGGAACAACTAACGGAATCAAGGAGGGATGTGGCAGCCCTCAAACCCAACATCCCTTGGAAATATTCTGAGGGGTAGAGAAAAATTACCCAAGACCACCCCTCTTTAGTTGGATTTGGTACAGTTTATGAAAGGTGGAACCAGAGTTCAGGAAAACAGCATTCACATTATTTAAAATGAACCAAACTCTGATCGCCAAACAAACCTCCTTGTAAAACAAATTCAAAAGTGCCAGTGTAAAAGCCCCTTAGTTCAAGAAGATAGATAGATAGATAGATATACTGATTCTGTTTTCCTTTAATTTCTAATGGGCACCTGTCAACCCAGAGAGTTTAGCTGTGGAGACAAATACAAAACATGTGTGCCTATGATTTGGAGGTGTGATGGGGATAATGACTGTCAAAATGGTGCAGATGAGAAAGACTGTGGTGAGTGATCTCTTTACCTGCTGTAAATAGCCTTCACCGGATACGTGAAGGATGACTGTAGTGACGGCACTGATGAAAATGATGGAATGAGATTTGAGCGCAAGAGTGATGCTTCTCAAGTGACAATAAAAATATTTTGAAGTGGTCATCGGATGCAAACTTCACTTTTACATGTTGTTTGAACATTAATGTGTGTTGGCAGTGTATGTACAAATCTACTCTATAATGATAAAAATCCATGCAGTGGTTTTTAATTAATCTGTAAAAATAATATCCCCTTTTTGAAATGGAGCCCTGCAGAGGACGCTCCCACGATAGTTGATTGACATGAGTGTTTTACCTCAGACCAGCTGTAACAGTCCAGTAACTTTCCCTTGTTTCGATGCCGAAGCAGGGATGTAAATTAGACAAGAATATCTCCGATTGAGGGATTGAGGTGTTGTGTTGCTGGATGTAATAATGAACATAGTGGTCGTCATTTACTCCCGACATCTGAGCCGCTGAAGATGCAGTGGATTACATTTGTTTGTGAAGGGAATGCGCCTCCCGATCTACATATATCCGTCTATGTTCGCGCGAATCATTCATGATCCAGCTTCACTCACAGCAGAAGTGAGTATAAGCCTTTTTTTATGAATCTTTGCGATAGCCTTTCCTTATAACGTGGTAGTTAGGAAGTTTAGCGGCTAAACGCGGTTAAATGCGGCTAAAGTAAACAAGATCGTCTTTCCACAGAGAAAAGAGAGGGGCGGGGTGAGCAGAGCTCATTTGCATTTAAAGGAACAACCCCTTAGAATGAGATGATTTTTGCAGAGCTGATTTTGGCAAGGTAAAAAGGGTGTTGTTTTACAAAACCATTGAGAATTTTTAATCAAAGTATATTAGAGACTTTTCATTAAGACCCTAAAGAATCATATCAACTTGTGGAAAATGGGCATCCGATGACCCCTTTAACTAAAATTTAAAATGAAACGCCGTTTACTCCACTAAGACAATAACACAAAAATGGCCATTAAAATGTTTATTTATTTATTTATGCATTATTTTTTCACTGATATTATAAAAGGATCTCAGAGAAAATTAAAACATTTCTTATTTGATGATGCACTTCAAAAAAAGAGTCTATATGAACACATTATATGACATTATTTTTCAGACCTGGACTTTCATATCTCACAATTGCCACTATTTGTTGACAATTTTATAACCCACAAATGTAGTATGTGCGTGTGTGTAGATATATAAATAGATAGATACTCCAAATTGCACTGCTTTGTGAGAAAAGACTTTAAACAACACAGTGGATAGCTTTTGCTGAAAGCATTTGTATATTGGAGGTACAATACAGTGCTGCCAAATCAATTTTAATTAATACGTTTTGTAATTTGTAATTTGTTACTTGGTCTTAAAAAGTCTTACCTGCAGAGACCCTAATAAAGTCATTAACTATCCAGCGGGATAATCTCTGCTTCGTAACTGGCAGGCCTTTAGAGCAACCTCCCTGTGCTCTGAACGGAGTAGAGAGCACCTTGGGTACATAACCATGTCTAGGCTTGAGGACGACTTTGTAGGTCGCCCAACTGAAGCGGCTCAATCGAAAGGCCCTGAGGCCTGTGGACAAGTCCCAGGTCGGAAAGTATGAGGTCGAGGCAGATTCACTCTTCTAGCTCTCCTCAGGAACCTATCGACCAGGTTGTGTTTGCCTACTTACTGGCCAGCCATGAGGGTGTGATTTGCCGTGATGGCTGCCACATGAACTTCAAGCGTGGATGGTGTGCGCCCCTTATTTATCAGCTCTTAGGAGGAGAGGTCTTCATTCCGGACTGCACACATTCAGAAAATACAGACCACTTGATGGCATAGTGGCATCAAGGCCCTATCTTCTGAAATGGCATTAGCTACCCTCACAGGGGGCTGTAAAGGCTCCCATTAAGAGGCCAACTGTGAAGTCTCCACAATTGGGTTAGGGATCCCAAACCATTCCTCTCGTTTGGGAGAAGAGGTCCTTCCTCAGTGGAATCAGGCACAGAGCTGATGTGGACCACCAAAAGGACTGAGAATCTAACCTCCCTGACTCGTCTTATGATCTGAGGGAGCAGAGCAATCAGAGGGAATGCGTACAGGTGGGTGCTGGGACGATCGTGGGCCAGGGCATCTCGCTCCTTCAAGAAAAATGTTGGCCAGTGAGAGTTGTCTTCTGAGGCAAAGAGGTTGACCTCTGCCCTCTCAAAGATCTCCGAGATCATCTGAACTATCTGGGGGTGGAGCCTCCATTCTCCTGGAGACTCACTGCCCTGGGACAGCACGTCTGCTTCCTGGTTCCAGTGAGCACAGTTTGCACTGTGCCCATAACAGGAGCTTTCTCAACATTTTGTAGAGGGACCTGAGACCGCCCTGGTGATTTGTAAAGGCTACCACCGTCATATTGGCCAAATGGATGTGGAGGTGGTGCCCCTTTGGGGCTGGCAGGAAGGTTTTTAGGACCAGAAAAACTGCCATAATTTCGAGGCAGTTGATATGTAGGCATTTCTCCAGGCTGGTCCAGGAGCCGAACGCCAGTCTGCCCACGCACAGTGCTCCCCATCCTGAGTTGGAGGCATCTGTCATGACCACCTTCCTTCTGGAGGTCAGTCCCAATTGGATGCCTGTCGGATACAGATGAGAGCCCTTCCAAGGGGCTACAGCTCTGATGCAGCAGTGAGTCACCTTGAGGCGAAGATCTCAGGCACCATGCATGGGGCGGGACACAGGCTTTGAGCCACGCAGTGGAACACAGGACCAACGGAATCAAGGAGGATGTGGCAGCCCTCAAACCCAACATCCTCTGGAATATTCTGAGGGGTAGAGAAAATTACCCAAGACCACCCTCTTTAGTTGGATTTGGGTACAGTTTGCGAGTGTGAACCAGAGTTCAGAAAACAGCATTCACATTATTTAAATGAACCAAACTCTGACGTTAAACAAACCCTGGTGTGCACCAAAAGTGCCAGTGTAAAAGCCCCCTTAGTTCAAGAAGATAGATAGATAGATAGATATACTGATTCTGTTTTTCTCTTAATTGCAGACAAGACCTGCCAACCCAGAGAGTTTAGCTGTGGAGACAAATACAAAACATGTGTGCCTATGATTTGGAGGTGTGATGGTGATAATGACTGTCAAAATGGTGCAGATGAGAAAGACTGTGGTGAGTGATCTCTTTACCTGCTGTAAATAGCCTTCACCGGATACGTGAAGGATGACTGTAGTGACGGCACTGATGAAAATGATGGAATGAGATTTGAGCACAAGAGTGATGCTTCTCAAGTGACAATAAAAATATTTTGAAGTGGTCATCGGATGCAAACTTCACTTTTACATGTTGTTTGAACATTAATGTGTGTTGGCAGTGTATGTACAAATCTACTCTATAATGATAAAAATCCATGCAGTGGTTTTTAATTAATCTGTAAAAATAATATCCCCTTTTTCAAATGGAGCCGTGCAGAGGACGCTCCCACGATAGTTGATTGACATGAGTGTTTTACCTCAGACCAGCTGTAACAGTCCAGTAACTTTCCCTTGTTTCAATGCCGAAGCAGGGATGTAAGTTAGACAAGAATATCTCCGATTGAGGGATTGAGGTGTTGTGTTGCTGGATGTAATAATGAACATAGTGTTGCCAAATCAATTTTAATTAATACGTTTTGTAATTTACTAATTTATTAATTATTAGTAATTACAATGCAATGCAAAATATAGCTGCAAGCATCAATTACCGGGGTTCAAGTGCTTTAAGGCATTTAAGCACATATTAAAAAGATGTTACATATTATTTAGCAAGCCTGTAACCACTTAAATCAATGACTTAAAAAAGCATTTTTGGCAAATGCAGGTAGTTTGCCATAGAAATATGATGTTTTTAATGTTTATGACTGTTATAGAGCCAGCTGTGGTCCGATCCACTCAAAACTTTGCATGCTTGTTTAGAATCACTTGTCACATGTGCTCACCAGGTTTCGTGAAGTTTTGAGTTTTCGTTTAGGCTTTATAGGCTTTTGGGTATATTTGGACAGGTTCCATTTTTAAATGACTCAATTATAGCTTGCCAAAGAGTAAATTTCAACATTTTTTGGATAATTATTGATCTAGAGAGTCCAGACAATTGCTCTGCAGTTTTTTTTCCAGATGAAAAACCGAGAACTAGTTCACAAAAGTAGTTTTTTTTTGTTACATCTTCTCAATCATTTAATAATAATCTGATTGACAGCAGTGGTTCTAGAGGCAAAGAGTTCAAAACGAAGAGTTCTATCATATGATATGAATATCATGCAAATATGCGTGAAAAACTGCGCAAACATCCTTATAGCCACTTGTGGCACTTTAGACCAAGACCGTGTATAATGATTTTCATGCTGATAGGACAAATGGTTGTATAGTTATGGGATGTTTTTATGTTTTTTCCCTCTTTGATAACTATTTTCCCTTTTTGCTAACTACTGATATTCCCTCTCCAGAAAATGTTCTCCGATCGGGTGAAAAATCTAGGACTAGTTCACAAAAGTAGGTTTTTCAAAAACTGTAAGATACCTGAAAATCTTGCCATGATGAGCAATTTTTCCAACAAAAAATGTGTTTCTGTAACTCCCTAATATTGCTTTTTGTTTTCTAATGAAGATGATTTGGGCGACATGCAGATGACACCTGTGGCATGACTGTGACACTGAGACATGGAAAGACCCTCCAAGCAACATTACTATAACATTACTACTATACTGGATAAACAGCATGAAGTATTGATATAACATTGACATAGAAAACTAAACTGAAGGTGGAGCTACACAATCTTGAAATGGAGTATAGATCTCATTAACCATTTAAGAATTAATTAATCAGGTAATATATGTAATGTAGTGTGAATTGAAATCACTGCCATTACAGTATTTTCATCAGAAGTATCAGCCTTTTCTGTTTGTTTGTTTTTTCCTTTTCTTTTTAGAGAAAAAAAGAGTTGATTTGCCAAATTGCTCATTTATAATGAAGGGGTTTTTTTTACCTTGTTCCAAATGTATCATTATAAATTAGCAATTTTATTGTTTTTGACATCTGAGTGTCACTAAAAGAAATCTGTCAATAAATCATTTCTTTTGACTGTTTCTCATTAAAAATGATAGGACACCTGAAAACTACAGAGTTCTCATCCTTCTCATCTAACAAGGTCACATAATCACATTAAAATGTTACATTCAAAATGTTAAGGTCACAATGCAAGGCTGCTGATAGTGGTTGCTGACTGGAAAGGGAGAAAGAGAAGGGTGTTTTTTGTATTTATTGTGCAGGGTTTCTTTTTGAACACAAGGTGGTGCTGTTAGTGTTAGTTAAAACTAAACAAGTCTGACTAGGTCAGAAACATACTGAACTGAGCCTGCATGGTTATAGTCCTCCAACAATGTTTTTGAATGTATGGGTTTCCAGAGATTTTTCCTTTGGCTGGTACCTTAGAAATTCACGCTTATCTTGTTAATATTGTATTAGTAACTGTTTTTTCTCCTAATTTTTTAAGTAATATTTTGACAGTGCCTGTAAACACTATAAACACCTCTTAATTACATAAACGTTATGCTTTGACACACCTAAACCTCTCCTGACATAACGAACTCTAGGTAAGTCATATAATTACATGATTGGCTTGTTCCTGTTTTATTGTGATGTCCGATACATTGTGAACATTTCAAATAAATGCTCCTTTTTCACCACGAAGACCGAGAAGCATTATATTCAAATCTGTAATATGACCCTGGATGAAAAAAAGGGGGTGAAATAGGCCTTGGAGCAAAGTGGAGACCAACATTCACAGAATGAGAAAATATGAAAAAAACACCGTAGCTCTACCCAAAACTGGCTGAACTCCAAAAATAAGTAGCCAGACAGGAAGATCCATAATGGAAACAGTTGAGAGGCCTACGGAAACCCTGAAGGAGTTACAGAAGCTTAGGCTTAAAAAAACTAGTACATCTATCGTTCATTCTCTTGTTCTTTCTATTTTGTGTTCTGTCTGTCTATCGATTTATCTATATCTATCAATCATTTAACTGCCGTTATTCATGAAAACAATTTCTCACACCATAACTGGATTTGCTCTTGGGCGTTACGGTGAATCAGACAACAAAAGGCGCATTATGTGTTCAGTTATGCACTAACAAATAATTGTAATTAATTTCGCAATATCTGAGTACTTTGTGTTAAAAAATGTGAATGGTATTTAGTCAAATACGTGATTTTGTGCTATAACACAATAGCATGTGCTAAAACCAACGGAGGTCAATACATTTTATTTGTACTGTATATGCGCCCGATCGAGGTCTAAGTTGATGTTTGCACATGCTAACTAAATAGCCTGACTTGCTCAAAGGCCACCTGTTACTCGTAACGCAAAGTCTGGTGACAATTTAAGGAGTGGCAAATGAGTTTATCCGTTTAACACTTCCTCCTAAACACCTATATGACACAAAATGTCCAGGTCATGATTCATTGTGAAATATAAAGCAAGAAAAAAATCATGAAGAAAACAAAGCCTATGTTGAGAATTGTGTAAGTTATGTGCTTGTTTGTCATAAAAATCTTATTGGTTTATAAAAGCCCTCTTTTTCTATACGCAAAATGTCACCTTTTGATTTTAACATATGTGAACATGATACGTTTTAAGAGAACGATTCACAAAAACAGTATTTTCTGTCTCTGCTAAGAGATCAGACAAAATCTTGTGGGTTTTTGCTTTGAAAACATTCACTGATTTCAGATGTACTAGTGGTAGGGAATGCCTGCACATTCTTACTATAGGACACTGGTACTCTGAGAACATAGAGACACTATTGTTAACCTCCCACCCCCTCTGACGATGACTTGTCATCAAACCTCCTCATTCTGAGTTTGTTCCAAGAGAAGGAACAAAGAGAGTTCTATAGAAACGTTTTGTCAGGCAACTTACACAAGTGTGTTATGGATGTACACTATCCTGCTTATTACACTTGCCACAAAATGAAATAATTAGACAAAATATTTATTTGAGTTTAAATATTTGAACGCAAAGCTTCTGTGAAGAAAGCAGTTGCTAGCAAGTGGCAAGTTCAAACTAGATGACATTTCACCACATTAATAATTATGGCGATAAAAGACATTGATTTAAGATGAAACTCTTAAAATCTTATCAGTTTGTTAGGTATCTTACAAGCCATTAAAAGCGTCGCAAAATGGCAGCAGCTTTGTTTGTATTAAACGGGAGAGATCGGCTCTGTGATACCTGGATGACACAATTAAATAATTGCACATAGAATACTGATTTGAGCGTTAATATTTTATTAGCTAACCAAACACAAAGCTTCCACGAAGAAAAAATGCTCTTAGCAAAGGAATAGCATGGCTGCAGTTATTCAGATGAGCCTGTGTTATTAGTTTTTACAGGTTATTATCGGGGATTATTACACAGCTCTGTTGAATACTCCATTCTGATTGGTCAGTCACCACATTCCAAGGTATGTTATTCCCCGATAACAACCGATAAAAACTAATAACACAAACTCATCCAGGTAACTGCCTGCAGTCAGCGCTGTTCACTTGCTGGAAACATTTTTTTTCCTGGTGGAAGCTTTGTGTTTGTTTAGCTAATTAAAATATTAAAACTAGATGTGGACCGATATTGGATTTTACTGATACCGTTGCACCACACTGGCCGTTAAAATTCACAATTTAACTGCTTCTATTCTAGAACATTTGTGGTTATCTAATCTAAATATAAAAATATGTTAGTCACACAACCGGCAAAAGTGCAGCGCCATGTCTAGAAGAACTCACAGCTATTCTGTCTATAAGACTTTATTTGATCACCAAAAGGGCAAAAGAATACTGTTGTCCTTTCTCCACTAATGCAGCATCTAGTCAACAAATTCATCGCTTAGTAATGACATGAAAACATGCACTACAGTATACTGTACACACCGTTTCGTTGTCGATGTTTTAAATCCGCCTTTGAAGTGTCGCCCTCTGTGCAGCGCAGTGTCACGTGTCTAAACAAACGGCAGGTGCTGTCAGTGATTTCCGCCACTAGAGGCTGCTCTCCTGCTGTATAACAAAGACTATGGGGACTTTGCTGTATAATGACGACCTTCTCATCCGCTCCAGCAACGGACCCAACCCGGAAAAAACTATCGGCATGGATTTTTGCCGATAACCGATAAGTTCGCCAATCAATTATCGGTGCCGATTAACTATCGGCAAAACCGATACATCAGCCAACCTCTAATTAAAACTCAATTCATCATTATGTGTAAAATTCTTTGTCATCCTGATATTGCAGACTTGCTCTCTCGTTTCATTCTAATGCAGCTGCTGCCATTTTGCGAGGATTGTTTTGTACACTGTAATGGATTATAAGATAACTAACAAACTGGTAAGATTTTGAAACATTTTCATCTTAAATTAATCGCTTTTATCTCCATTATTATTTATGTGATGAAATGTTGTGTATTATGTGGTATGACTCCACTGTATCCCTTAAATGTCCATCAAATGTCCACTTGCCAGCAACTGCTTTCTTTACAGAAGCTTTGTTTTCACATATTTCAACTCAGAAAATTCCTGTCTAATTTTTTACTTTTGCGGCAAGCTCCCATGTAATAAGCAGGATAATGTACATCCAGCCGGTTGTTATTGCAAAATAAAGCCCTTCAGTCTGCTTTGCATTGGGCTTTATTCTGCGATAACAACCGGCTGGATGTACATTACCCCTTACGTAACATACCTTGGAATGTGGTGACTAATCAGCATTGAGTATTCTGTGTAGCCGTAATAAGTAAGCAATAAGGTACGAGAGGCTAACAACACCCTTCAGTTGTGACTTATTCACAGTAAAGCATGGCCTTGAGTACCTTATTACTCTTATAAATCGGTTATCAAACAATAACAAATATTAAAACCAAAAATGTATGTATTGATATCTTTTGTGTGTTTGGTTTTTTTTTAAAGTTCATTAAATGCTGTCTTTCCACTAAAAAAAATAGTGACAGCAACAGTAAACAGCAAGAGGTGAATGTTCTAATGTAACACGCCTCATCCTTTGGAGCTCAAATAAAAACAGAGATTCTTCTTTAACACCATATATGATATTTTCTCTCACACATACATCTGCTTATAGTTCTTCTCATCTTATCGTTTGTTTTCCATCTTTTAGTTTAAAACAGACCGATTCGTGGCACAGTGCACATTTGCAAACGTTATTACAGTGTAAACAAAGTTACATTACACAGCCGCCAAATAATTTTTGAGTGATACATGCTTTGTTTTTTTTTTAGCTATATATTCAGTTATTTTAATTTCTTTATATTCATTGTGAGCAGGCAAAACAGAGACGTTCTCAACATCTTTTAGAAAAGCAATGCTGTTACTATAAACAAACTATAGTCTGTTTAGTCATAGAAGCGTAATGGACACATTAAACTCTCAAACAAGCGTAAAAACACAACTTAGGTACTCCTACTTTCTATTTCCAGGGTTAATTACTGATACAAGATATTGCTTCTGAAGCTGAGTTGTTTTCCCCTCATTTTTCTTTAGCGTTTAGTGTACATACCAACAGGCAACACAAAACATCTGAGAATCCCACTTATACACCCAACTAAGTACAAATGACATGTTTTGTTCAAACAACTCACAGAACTTCGCTAGAACAGGTTGGGAAGCTTCAGGTGTGTGATGGGTGGCAGAGTGACAAATCCGGTTTCCGATTGGGGTGCAGTTTTTCTTTCTTTTATTTTAAAAGATAACAATTAACAGCATTCACCTCACCTGTCCTCCACACAAGCAGCAGACTTTTTTATTTGCGGAAATCCTTGTTGTTTCCCTATACTAGATGTTTATGCAACACAAAATTTAACTTTTACAGTATTTTATCAGAGTCTTGTCAGAGCAGTTTCTTTTTTCAAAAAGACACACTTTTATTCAGCGTGGATGCAGAGTTTTCTATTTCAAATAAATGCTGTTTTCAACACTGATAACAATGATAAATGTTCCTTGAACAGCAAATCAGCATATTAGAATGATTTCTGAAGGATGTGACACTGAAGACTAGAGTAATGATGCTGAAAATTCAGCTTTGCATCACAGGAAATGTAGAATTACATTTTAAAAATACATTCATATAAGAAAACAGTTATTTTAAATAGCAATAATATTTTATAATATTACTGTTTTCATACTCTACCAATCAAATGCAGTCTGTGAAAGCATTAGAGACTTCTTTAAAAAGTCTCTACTCATATTCTCATTCTAACTTTATGACATGTTTATAACAGTTCATTTGCAGATCGGCTGCCACTGTGAAGATACTACAGTGTTTGTACTCCTTTGATCTGAAGCACTGTGTGTGATTCCCATGGAAGACAAACACAGAATTTAGCAGAACTGGTTCAAGGGGCCTCCAGCTCCAACTCGCAAATATTTTTCCCCTTGTAGCAAAGTCAGGGAAGGTCTGTTTATATTATATGATCTGCTTTCAGGAACTTAACATTATTTCTGGCATTCCAGGGCCAAACATGCCTGCTGTCGTGGAAATCTTAACCTCAATTACCATCTACATATAAGGCTTACAACATCATGAAATTCCTAAAAAATCTATTTAGGAAAAACGACAGGACAACTCTGAAATATTTTTGTTGATGTCCCAGTGCTGGTTTAAGAAGATTGTGTTCTGATGACGTTTGGGCTACTAGTTCAAGGCTACACATCGAGTCCTTTTTTTCACAGTGTTTTTACATTGCTGCTAATTTGTCCAGTTAAACATTAGATAATGTGTCCCCAGTATTTATAAACCATGAGATAAGTAAAAACTGTTCCTTTATTTAATTCATTTTATAGAAAATATCACTTAAAGGAATCAAAATAAAACTGTTGCTTGTTGTTTTTTAGTTTTATATTTCTACCCTACATAATCTGTATAATAATCATGAATATGATTTTGAACTCTCTGACAGATAACTAGTGACTGCGGCTTTCCTTTACTCTGTTTCTACACACATGACCATTAACGTATAGTATTTCAGATCAGTCAAGGTCACAGAAATACGGATATTTAGGTTTATGATATATTATTTAGTTTTATGACTTCTGACAGCCTTGAGAGGTAGTTTGACCGGGTAGAGAAGCAGCAATCTCGTCTAGATATATCAGCTTTATGCTTATCAGATCATTCATCTCATTTTCCGCATTATTACTGTTTCCCCTGCCATAAATGATAAGAGGTAATCGCTCAAGATTTCTTACCCCTCTTCTACCTAGAAACTTGTAGAGTAGAATTGTTTGGGATGGGCGTGGACTGCGGTTGGCCACGCCCTCGATTGTGCAATTCTTAAATCACACCACCGAATTCCGCCCCGCGTCACGAAGCCCCGCCCACTCTACGCACCCATTCAAATTCGAATGGCTCAAGTTCAACCACCACAACACAAATATCTGGGTTCACCGCTCCTAAAATAACGTTATACATTTCCCCACAGCGTCAAATGAACACGAGTCCATCTGCTTTCTCAGAACTCTTTATTTCATACAAGCATCCTCAATAAAAACCTGACCAGAACACAACAAGCAGAAAAGCGAGGGGCTTTAAACGGCTCATTGAGAGATTATGGAGAGCTCATTAGTATTTTTACTGGCAGTTACTTTCTTCTGTCATGTTCAAACAGGTGAGTAAACAAGTTTACTTTATCTCTATGAATCTTTAATGAGCGTTAATTATTTTAGCCATTTTTTAATTAGTACATAAATGCATTTTAACCCATATAGAGATTGTTTTCGGTATCATCCACGTGTTAAGTGACATTAAGATAACATTCAGTCACGCTTAACGTGTGTGAGTGATGTTGTAATTTAAAAGGTGGCTTATTTGATCTATACAAATTATATATATATATATATATATATATGTAGGCAATGTATCCATATGTAACATTCTGCATTAATGAATCCGTTACGCATTACAATATTTCCCTTTACGCATTCCTGACGTTAACATAATTCCCTCGTGCTTATGGCTTCTAAAATGTTTATGGAAGTATATTCTAATTATTTTAATAAGCGTGTGTTATTATGTTGCTAAAAGTTGTATTTTAAAGCCGTTATTCATTATTCTACAGAACGCAAACCATTGCATTGTTTACTTATGTTTTGCTCAACATGAATGAATTCTCCAATAGTATTGCCTTACAGTAACCACATGTGTCTATACAATCCATGTGTCTGCTATAGGGGCCCCATTCCCCGGTATTTTCGCACACATGCCTTTCCCAGAAGTTCTAAATCATTTGCAGTGTATGATGTCACAAGGACAGTAGCGTAGATCCATGGCATGAGGAACTGGCTTCCCAGCAATAGCATTGCTATTGTTTGAGAAAAAAAGTTAGAAAAATATATGAAAAACAATAAAAACATGTAGAACTTAATCTTCAATAGTGGTGGAGGGTGTATATTTGGATGTAACTGTAGTTAGGCTTCTTATCTCTATAGATTATGCTTATAAATAATTAATTTAAAATTAAGTTGATCCTAAGTTCAGTTTAAAAATAATCACAATTTGACTAGGTTCAGTAAAGTGAAATGATTTTACTATGTGGGTGCCAGATCATGTTTCACCCCAGAATATTTTGATAGGTTCACCCATATGTTGGATTAACTCTTATGGTCAAACAGATTGTTTTATAGACTGGCAGCACTGATGGTTTTATTGTACACAGTTAATCTTTTACACATGAGAAAGGTGAAAGATATATTGTAGAGAGATATGACATACTTCTGTTTTCTCTTAGCTGGTATCTACACGTGCAGATGATGTCATGCAGGTTCTAGTGAAGCAAGTACAATACGCCACAAATATTTCATTACATGAGAAGATAACCTTCTCGTAGCTTAGAAGGTTTCTTGAGGACTTTTATCAGTTATGATGCATTTTAGTTAGGCAGTATGTCAAAACCAGATAAACTTTCCATAACATCCTTGGCTTGGCTGCTATGCATCTTTCTCCACCCTGAAGATGTCTTGATAGTAGGCTGTTTAGATAATCAGACGCACTGTGTGTGGAAGAAACGTCCAAGAAAAAAGCAAACAGCCACGTTGCATACTGTGGCCAAACTCAAAGTGCATCTGTACAAACTGAAAAATACATGGTGCTTTGAAGTAAGGATGGGCGATTTGGCAAAAAAAAAAAAAAAACTCTAATTTTTTCACAACTTTGACTGATTTAGGATAACAATTTCAATATGATTAACTACAGCATTATTTAAGTTCTGTTTATTAAAACATGCAAAAGCATCTGATTAAAGAAATTATATTGACATGAAGTGGTCAACATGGAGTAAAGGTAAAACAAATTTAACATCTTTTCAGAAAATATTTGTGAAATATGAAGAAACATATTGTACATACTTTATCCTTTATGTTCAGAAAGAATACAAAATAAGAAAAATGCAAAATATTTCTTAGCCAAAATTTACACAGTTTCAGAGGTTAACTTAAAAAGTCAAGGCAATTCACATTCAAAACTAGTATATTTAGTACCTAGATTAGTATAACACCAGTAACAGGCTGTTTTGACAGTAAATTGTCAATGTGTATAATATGCTAATATTTTTATTTAAAACTTTATTTCCTTGATTTATATATAAAATAAGTTATGGCAAAACATGACATTTGAAAACCAGGAAACTCTTTGAATAGATGATGCCAACTCAAGGTCATAAACATTTTTATATCAAGGGAAGGTTTGTCTTTAAATACTGATAAGACCTATTTAGGTGTTACATTTGTGTAATCATTAATCAGTTTATGTTCACATTTACATTATAAGATAGACAACTCTGAATCCTGATTGGATGAGCCAGGTTGGAAGGTGTTGTAAAATGTTCGCTATAAAGTTAATATGTTTCTGAATTAATGTGTGAAGTTGCTACATTGCTTGGCAACAGCGTATTATAAGGCTAATGAACTTTGTGGTGATTCATTTAATAAGTTATTAGATAAATAGTTATTTTTCTTACAAAAGTAATAAGCCACTTAAGGTTGTGCTGATTTTGCTATTTCTTTAGTTAAAAAAAAAAATGACATAAAAGCGACTTCCACGTTAGTTTTCAGAAATAGGTGACCCAGATCTATTGAGCTGTAGGCTAAAGCCATCAAAAGGCCATTATCAACACATCATTATTCCCCTCACAACT
Organism: Labeo catla; assembly: GCA_012976165.1. Classification (NCBI taxonomy): domain Eukaryota; kingdom Metazoa; phylum Chordata; class Actinopteri; order Cypriniformes; family Cyprinidae; genus Labeo; species Labeo catla. The sequence goes on from VONZ01000099.1 coordinate 337,156, forward strand.
ATGAATACTAACTAATGAACGTCACATGACTCTTCCACTTCTGCTTGAGTAAAGGTCTGTTTACACCAAGGACGATAACTATAAAACAGAGCGTTTGATTATGCATAGGTGAGTACACAGAAGCTACAGCGATCTATCACGCCACATTAAAGAGCGCCAAAACGGTATTTATTGCTTGAATTTCCTGGAAATGGAAATTGACAGAATTTGAAATCTGAGACTTTGTTTCATATCAAAGGTAACACAAAGCCTAACCTATTGCTATTTATTGGAAGGAAGACGCACTATTGATTGTGATTTAAGAATATTGTTTTTTTTCACCCAGCCCTAGCGTATTTTTCAAACACTGCGATGTCGTCCTGTAGATTCATGATTAAAAACCAAAATGTGAACAAAAATAAAAGCAATTAAATGTGTTATTCTAATTAAAATATGGAAATTAAAATGACGGGTAATAATAGATTATGACGGAATTTTCACGACCCTGTCCATCAAAATGACAGACAATGTCGAAGCCTAGGGCAACCTCTGAGATATAGTTTAGTATTAGAAATTATAGTTTAGTATTAGAAAGACATAGTTATAAAATCGTTTTCAGTATTAAAGAACGGCAGAGTCCGCACAGAGAAATTATATAATTGGAATCACCTTCAGAACGATTTTGTCCAGTTGATTAACAATAAAAACGTGGACAGCCAATCAGAATTAGTTCTTCTATAACGAGCTAGAGAATTTAAAGCGGCAGACGAGCGTCGCTATTGTCCGCTGATGTGACCTTTTTCATGCTTTTTAACGGGTTGAGAGTTGGGAACGGGATCAGCAAAGGACCACGAGTCGGGACTCGAACTCGGTCGGCAAAAGTGCAGTTGCACTATATGGCAGTGCTTTAACCACTAGGCTGTCTGCACCAACAATATAGTTTTCTTTATAGTTATCGTTCTTGGTGTGAATGGGCCTTAAAGCCAAGGACAATAACCATAAAGATAAGATAAAGATATAGTTCTAAAAATCTATCTTATTAATGTTAGTCAACACCACAGCTATAACAATAATGGCACAAACTATATTTTTGTAATCACTTTAGAACTTTTTTTTCCAGCTGATGAATGATAAAAACATTGACCCCAAATCAGAATAAAATGCTTAACAAGCTTGAGAATTTAAAGCGGAAGACAAAGTGTGCACTTAGAATAAACAGATGATATTATCCGCTGGTGTGGACGCTAATATATTTATCTTTACAGTTGGCATACCTGGTTTGAATGGGCTTTAACAGTGGGTGGTTAGGGGCAATGTCTTTAAGTATCTTTGTTTAATTATCAGTTTAAAGGTGACCTGTTATGCCCCTTTGTACAAGATGTAAAATAAGTCTCTGATGTCCCCAGAGTGTATATGTGACGTTTTAGCTCTCAATACCAGAATTTTTTATAGCTAGTTAAAATTGCCACTTTTAGGGTATAAGCCAAAATGCGCTGGTTTGTATTTGTCTCTTTAAATGCGAATGAGCTGGTGCTCCCAGCCCCCTTTTCAGAGGAGGGCGGAGCTTCAAGAGCCTGCAAAAATAAAACAGGACAATCTCACACACAAAAAAAATGTCATATACTCTCAGTAGCAGTGTTCAGCCTTATAAATTCAAACTGGAAACATCTAAAAGTCAGCCATCTGATTGTACTGTGCATAATAAATGCGTGTTTATGAATTATACAGATGGGGACGTGGTGAGATTAAAAATAACCACATAGCTGGTCTCATGGTGCTTTCACATGCTATCACAAATTTTGTAAGTCCCACTTGTGACTATGAGCTCGACAAATTCAAGTGTTGGACTTTATTTCTGTTTTCCTTGTGGGGCCTGAAATGTCAAAAGTTTTACCCTTTTTTTGTGGGAACATTTGGTCTTCCCAGTGTAGGTTAAACCAATGCACACGCAATGATGGCCCTTGTGTGATATCGACAAAAATATTTTTAGGTAATTAACAGTAATTAATATTTTGCTGAATGTGTTTTTCTGCTGGTTTAGGCTTGTCATGGATAAATAAATATGATATGAATAATAAAACCGCCAGTAGGTGGTGGCAAGTGTCTGTTTTAATAAATGATTAATAAAACAACCTGAATGTGTGCCTCACAGATAAAAAATACATGTATAGAAAGCTTGAAATATCTACTTTGAAGTATTCATTTTTCAATGAAGCTACATGAAAACAAAAATTCTCAGATAAAGTAATCTATATGAAACCAATGCAAGCTCCAGTTTTTCCCATCTAAACTCATTATCTCCACGAGTGGCTCCACTTTTCAAATTTTAAACGTTCACGAGAGACGTGCAGACATGTAGGTAAACCCTTACGAAAACTAACCATGGTTTTACTACAAAAAAAACAAAAACAAAACATGGTTACTGCAGTTAAACCATGGTAACCACAAAATAACCACGGTCTTGCTACACTAACCATAGTTTAATGGTATTTGTAATAAAACTATGGTTATACCAATGGTAATCAATGCGCCAAAAACCATGATTACTACACTTTTACTATAATAAAACCATGGTTAATTTTCATAAGGGAATGCCCACATCACCTTCGTAAACAAACGTGAACATTTATCGTGCTCATCTCGGCTACTTTTCATTTCTGGTAAAAGACGTGCTGAGAGGAATAAGCTAAATTTAATAATAATAATAATAACCGTTATTTAACCAGGTAAGTCAGTTGAGAACCAGTTCTCATTTACAATAAAATTTACCTTAGAAGAAGAATGCAAGATGAAAATTAGTTACGCCGGTAATGGCATTGTAACAGGGGAAACAATAATTTGTTTGATTACTTGTTAGTAACGCTGTTTATTTATAGTGCTGTTATTCCTACTGATGTTTTTCTGAGACATTTCCTTCGAAAATTGAATTTAACCACAGTGTCCTCAGCGGCTCAGATGGAGGGAGTTTATGGAGACTCCTCTGTTCGTTGGTTCATTAGAAAGCACAACACTTGTAATACCTCTTTGGCACTGACATTGTATATCTGAAGAGTTCAGATGCAAAACCAGTTAAAAGCCATCTCGGTCAAAAATGAGATAATGATACTGAGTGAATGCTCCTGACAATTAGTATACGTCCATCAAATACTTTTACTTCAAACTCGCTCAATTCCAGCCTCAGCCCAATCAGAAGTACCAGTACTTACACAGAAACCTATACAAAGTAGCCAGAAAAAATTCTCATGTTAAAGAAATACATCAGATGTATACATTAGAGGCTTTTGCATCTGAACTCTTCATCTCCAGTAATGGCAGACTGCTGCTTCTCAGTCAGGGCTATGTCTATGCTAATAGGGCAGAGATTATCACAAATGGATGGGATTTCTCCCTACGATGACGTGTATGTAGGGAGAAATCTAGAATCGCAGAGAGACTGTTTTTGGTTTATTTAGATTATAATAAAATGAGTGGGTGGATTTTTACCATTATAGGCAGGTTGTTTTTACACACTGCAGCCACACAATTGTATTCAAATACCTTAGAAAAGTGATTTTTGCATAATAGGTCCCCTTTAAAGGTTTACTACTACTTTCAATAGATTAGAAGTCAGCCATTGTTGCATCCAGCCAATGTCAAGAGCATGTTTCTTTCTGTTTGTGTATGACATGTTATCATTTTAAAATGGTGCAGAGCTGTCTTTATGATCGTTGGTGTCATGTTACTCACAGCAAGCGTCCTCCTTAATTAAGAGCCAGAAGACCTGCTCTTACAGGCATTGACAGCTAAACAGTCTCTTTCAGATTGCAAAGCAGGAAAAACATTGTTTATACTGTTAGCACTAGATTGTGTACCGTGATATGCTTAGATTTTAGGGCTAAGGAAGATGATAAGGTAACAAAAAAAACGTATTCGTTCAGTTCTCGCCCTCAAATTATCTCTGTGACCTCAAAAGACTAAAATAACATGCTTAAGGTATTAAATAAAGTGTCACTTGCGTGAAGCATCACTTATGTCTCCATCTTACAGATGTTTTAACTTGTGGACCACGGCAGTATCAGTGTGGCAATGGAAAGTGTATCACATCGAGATGGGTATGTGATGAAACTGATGACTGTGGTGACGGCACTGATGAACTTCCTGCTGCCTGCTGTAAGTGTTAATATAACATTAATAGTACTATGTGCAAATGATTTTTTAAAAAAATGGCCTAAATGTAGGCCATCACTGATATCAAAACTCTGTCTGATATCAATAAGGCAAGAATTATTTGAAAATGAAAATTATGTTATTAATTACTGACCTTGATGTCGTTCCAAACCTTTAAGACCTTTGTTCAGCTTCGAAACACAAATTAAGATATTTTTGATCAAATCTGAGAGCTTTCTAACCCTGCATATACAGCAATGCAACTGACAAGTTTGAGGTCCAGTAAGGACATTGTTAAAATAGTCCATGTGACATCAGAGGTTCAAGCGTAATTTTATGAAGCTAATGACTTTTTTCAACAAGTTCCTCTCGTCCGTGTCTGTTTTCAGTGGCCAAAACCTGCAGACCGAGTGAATTCAGCTGTGGTGGGCGACTAAACCAGTGTGTGCCAAAGAGCTGGAAGTGTGATGGCAAAGCGGACTGTGAAAATGGTGCGGATGAGGAAGGCTGTGGTAAGTGACATCTTGAAGTCATGTGTTTCTTCTTTATGCTGCCAGTGTGCATGTGTGTTTAAATCTCCATCACCTCTTACAGCTCCTCGGCGGTGTCTGAATGGCGAATTTCGCTGCAGCAGCGGCCAGTGTGTGACTGCCGCATTTGTGTGTGATGATGAGAGAGACTGCGATGACGGCAGTGATGAAGTCTCCTGTCCGCCCACCACGTGTAGCGCTGGCTCCTTCAAGTGCAACAACGCACAGTGTGTGCCTCGACTGTGGGTCTGTGATGGAGATGCCGACTGTGCCGACGGCTCAGACGAATTACCTCAGAAATGCAGTGCAGGAACGCCTAAACCCACCAAAAACCCTTGCACCTCTATGGAATTCCATTGCGGCAGTGGGGAATGCATACACAGTAGCTGGAAATGCGACGGGGGAGAAGATTGCTTGGATCGCTCTGATGAGAAAAACTGCTGTAAGAATTGTTGATTTTACATTTGCCAGTTCTTTCTGCTATTGACCTTCATTCATCTTCGGAACACAAATTAAGATATTTTCGATGAAATCTGAGAGCTTTCTGATCCTGCATAGACAGCAACGTAACCATGTTCAAGGCCCAGAAAGGTAGTCAGAACATCGTTAAAATAGTCCATGTGACATCAGTGGTTCAACCTTAATGTTATGAAGCTACGAGAATACTATTTGTTCACAAAGAAAACAAAAATAACGACTTTATTCAACAATTTCTTCTTCACGGATAAATGCGAATTTGCACTACGAATAAATTGTTGTACAGTTAGTGTGAGAAGGATTATACACCAGTGAGATTTTACGTGGGCGGGGCTACACAGCAGAAATAGAAACCAAGGAATTGATAAATTGGACTGTTGTCGAAAGTCACGGCAGATTACTGATAAAGGTTTTCTCATCAGTAGCCATTTTAGCCTCATGACAAACTATTTTTTGTTTTCCCTGCGAACAGCCTTGCCCACATGCCGACCGGATGAGTTCCAATGTGGTGACGGATCTTGCATTCATGGCAGCCGGCAGTGCAACCACGTATATGACTGCAAAGATATGAGTGATGAGCTGGGCTGTGTTAATGGTAAACCATACGTATTATGCCCTTTATTCAACTGATATGCAAAATATATGCTTTAGGTGTAAAACTTATAGTTCTCCTTTCTGATTTTTAGCAACCCATTGTGAGCCGCCACACAGGTTTAAATGCCGCAGTGGTGAATGCATCAGCATGGAAAAAGTTTGCAACAAACAACGGGACTGCAGGGATTGGTCCGACGAGCCATTACGGGAATGTGGTAAATAAAAACTGCATTCGAGGAAGTGACTTGCCTAGAATTTTGTCAAAAATCAACCTGTGCTAAAGTTTTTCAAATTCACAGATTCCAACGAATGTCTTTACAATAACGGGGGTTGCTCTCATATCTGTAATGACCTGAAGATTGGTTACGAGTGCCTGTGTCCTGCTGGCTTTCAATTGGTGGACAAGAGACGCTGTGAAGGTACGAAACTGAATTTGATTCCCATACTGAATCATCTGGACGTCTGGTCATAGTACGTTTCACAGACCTTGGTGCAGAGCCAGTTCAAAGAATGATTTCATTCATTTCATTTGGACTTTAAACTTATTTGCTTTTTCTGATCTAAAAAAAAAGGTTAGAGTTCATGCTTCAAGTCCATGCTTTTGCTGCCTGTCATAATTCATTGGTTCTGAAGCAACAAAATGACCGTTCAACTCCAAACCCACATGCTTGTTTGATTTCTTCAGACATTGATGAGTGTGCCAACCCAGACACCTGCAGCCAAATCTGCGTCAACCAGATAGGTAGTTACAAGTGTGAGTGCGAGGATGGCTACCAGATGGACCCAGCCAGCAAGGCTTGCAAAGCTATTGGTACAGCTTTTAAGCTTCCAAATAGTAATATCCCATAACTGCATGCTGATAAACTCATACTCACAAACATGGTTCTACAGGAACCATCGCCTACCTGTTTTTCACCAATCGCCACGAGGTAAGGAAGATGACTCTGGATCGTAGCGAGTATACACGTGTCATTCCCCGCCTGAAGAACGTTGTGGCACTGGATATGAATGTTGCTTCCAGGGAGATCTACTGGTCGGATTTATCCCTCAAAAAGATCTACAGGTAAATATTTGGAGTCACGATCAGTCTTGGGTCTATGAGGATCAATTGCTTCTTACCCAACTGACCGGTGCCTGGTGTCACATCTTGTCTTTCTTACCCAGAGCACCAATGGATACAGCAGACAACTCCTCTCAACACAGTGTTGTGATTGGCAGTGACTTAGACGCACCGGAAGGCATTGCCTTCGACTGGATCCACGGAAACATCTACTGGACTGACAGTATCAAAGGCGCCATCTCTGTAGCAACAGCGGATGGGAGCAGACGCAAGACTCTCTTTAAAGAAAACCTGGCCAAGCCGCGTGCAATTGTGGTCGATCCTATTAAGAAGTATGCCAAGTCCTAGAAACTTTAAAAAGTAGGGATAAACTACATGGGCAAGTGGTTTACTATGTTAAATCTTCTCTGATATGTTGTAGCTTCATGTTCTGGACTGACTGGGGCACACCAGCTAAGATCGAGAGAGGTGGACTTAATGGAGGGGACCGCTATGCCCTGGTTACAGATAACATTGTCTGGCCCAACGGAATAACCCTTGGTATGAACATGTCCACATACATAACTGTCCACAACTCGGATCTGGAGGGCCAGTGTCCTTCAAAGTTTAGTTAGAACCTGCCTCAACACACCTGCCTGGAAGTTTCTTGCATGCCTAGTAAGACCTGGATTAGCTGGTTCAGATGTATAGCTAAACTCTGCAGGACACTGGCCCTTCAGGACCAAGTTTGGAGACCCCTGGTCCACAGTGTAACTTTGGTCTGACCCACTTTCTTGTCTTGTCCCATGCCTAGACCTTTTGAACCAGCGTCTGTACTGGGTCGACTCCAAACTGCACACCCTCTCCAGCATCAGCGTGCAGGGAGATGGTCGGCGTACTCTGATCATTGACCAGGGCAAACTTGCCCACCCTCTGGGTCTCACTGTTTTTGAGGTAGCACTTTCATACTCCTTTCGAACTTGTTGGAAGACCTAGTTAAGGTGGTTATCTCAGAGGTCTTCAACCCTGCTCCTAGGGACCCACTCTCCTGGAAAGTTTCCAACCTGCTTTAGCACACCCACCTGCAATTTTCAAGCAGTTTTAAGGAGCTTGATTGGCCACCTCAGGTGTGTTTGATTAGGGTTGTAGCTAAAGTTTTCAGGAGAGTGGGTTCCCAGAAACAGGGCTAGGTTATCTGAATGTTCACTCAAGAATTCGCCATTGTCATTTCTAGGAGAAAGTGTTTTGGACAGATGTGAGCAATAACGCAATTCTAAGTGCGAATCGTGTGACTGGAAGCGACATCACGAAAGTGGCCGAACACCTTTCGTCCCCAGAGGACATTGTCTTGTACCACAACCTCAAGCAACCGAGTGGTATGTCGGCCACATTTGACTGTACCTTTCAACTAATTGATTTTCCATCCAAAATGCGAAATAGTCTTCAGTGTATTTCTGAACGTATTCTGGATGTCTTTTCAGGAACCAACTGGTGCAGGGTCAACAATGGTGGATGTGAATTCCTGTGCCTGGCTGCCCCTCAGATCAACAGATTCTCACCCAAGTACACTTGTGCCTGCCCAGACAACATGATGTTGGCCAGTGACATGCGAAAATGTGTTCAAGGCAAGTCAGATTTGGTGCTTGTTGTTAAGGCATGGATGTAATGTAATTCCCGCTGATTTCTACATCTAACGTTTGTTTTGTTTTGAACAGCTGTAGTGACTCCAGAACCTCCTGTCAAGCCTGAAATAGTTACAACTAGTCGTCCTCAAGTGCCTTCAAAGACAACACCAAAACCTGCTGGCCCTTCCACTACCAATGTGCAACCTTCATCTACTCCTGCTCCTGTGATCCCTAATCGACCCACTCAAGCTGCCCCAATTAAGCCTTCCCAAACCACAACTAAACTTCCTTTATCCACCCAGACAGGTACGTCTTGCTTTATCCACCCAGATATTACCATCTGTCCCGGCCTTCTCATTTCCTGGCAAACCCAAGCCCCAACCCTAATCTCAAGACCCTAGAGCAGGGTTTCTCATTGCCCTTGAGGGCCAATGCGCTGTAGAGTTTTGCTCCAACCCTGATCAAACTCACCTACTTGTGATTTTCGAATGATACTGAAGACATTGATTAGCATGCTCAGGTGTGTTGGATTAGGGTTAGAGCTAAACTTTTCAGGGAAGTGGATCTTGTGGGCCAGATTTGAGGATCCCTGTCCTAGAGATTCCTGAACCCTTCAAGATGATCTTATGGTTTTACTGAAATGTGTGAAATCTGTTTTACAATTTTCATTATTTCTCCTTAGATGACCACAACAGTAATGTTAAAGCTCTGTCGAAAGCATCATCTTCCACACCCTTGGCCTTGTACATTTTGCTTCCTCTAGGTGAGTTCCTCAATGCAAATTCTTAAACAAGCATGTATAAATGTGTTGTGAGCCAAAAGCATTTTAAATGGATTGAGTTGAGTCAGTGTTGCAGAGAGAGAGAGAAAAGTAGCGATGGATCTTTTACGTATTGTGACATACATCCAAGTGAATACTAAAAAGGATCAAATGTAGAATGGTACTTGGTTCTATTCATTAGCTGTTGGTTGTAGCTTAGCAACATACTAACGTCAAACTCTTAAAATCAGTTACGAGCTGTTTGGGTGGTGCATGGTGTTGCTGACAATGTATAATGTCACTGATGAGGTTCCATGATGCCTAGACAGCAAAGCAGCTCATATAGTTTTGTAACAGCAACTATACTTCTCTTATCTATTCTGTCTCCTCAAGACTCTCATTCTAACATGTCTCATCTTTTTAAAGCAATCCTGTGTTTGGTTGTGGGTGGCGCTGTGCTGTTATGGAGAAAGTGGCGTCAGAAAAATACCAACAGCATCCATTTTGACAACCCGGTTTATCAAAAGACCACAGAGGACCAGGTGCATCTATGCAGAAACGGTAGTTCCGATGGCTATTTTTACCCACAGGTACGATATACTTTATAAAAAAATATATACTCATTACATGACAATACTATATTTATGTTAAGCCTTCTGGTATATAAGGTAATTACTATGTCTAATAATGATGGTCTTATTTGGCTTTCACAGAGACAGATTGTGAGTATTGATGATGAAATATGATGATGACATTGAGGTCCATGCCAAAACTGACAACGTTTCAACACAATAGCCATATTTGATGTCTTCCCTACTTGGAGGTCAGTTCTTCAGTAAAGAAATCTGGAGAACAGATACAAACCACCTTTTCACACAAGGCATTTGATGCAAAAAAACAAAAAAAAAACAATCAAGAGCTGACGGTTTAGAGCAGATGCAAGAAGAAAAAAAGTGGAAACGAAGAAACCTCAGACAACAACAACCTCAGCTTATCAAGGCTGCTTAGCACTTCACTTAATATAAATAATACACAAATGATGAATAATGATATATTTTAACCACTTAAAGATCAAGGTTTTATTCTCATGAGATGTCCATGATATGTTATTGTAAATATTGTGTTTTAGTATATTTTAAAGAGTTAAAAAGGAAGGAGATTATTATTATTTTTTTTTTTTTGCAGGGATCAAAAAACGTTTTTTTTTCTAGAACATTTGTGACCTAGTCTGAAATCCAGGCTAAAGTCTCAAAATTATGACATAACAAGCCTCAAAGGTTGATTTCAGTCAGTAATTTTACTGTGATTTCAATCTTTGACCTTACTCAGTCAATATTAAAGATATCAAGGTTATATTTAGAGAATGTGGTCTACCTTATAAGGGATGATTTTATGTAGACAACAGTAAATCACAAATAATGACTGGGTTTTCATAGCCAGGGTCACATTCAGGGTTGCCAGGTTTTCACAACAAAACCCGCCCAATTGCTACTCAAAACTACTAAGTTTTGAGGGGGGTCCCCCAGTAAAAATCGCAATCTGGGGGGTAAAATACACATTTTTTGGCAGGATTCCCCTGGTAAAATTAGCATCCCAGGGGCTAAATGTTACATTATTGGGGTCGCTTCAACCCGTGGACATGAAAAACAACCCACGGCAACAGTGTTAAAGTAGCCCAATTCTGCGAGAAAACCGTGGACTTGGCAACACTGGTCACATTTATGTAATTTAATTCACATGTTAATTAATTAAAGATGCAGTACATTTACATTTAGGCAAAAATGGACCATTTACTGTCATGAGCAGTGCAAAGTTGGTTTTGCCAATGTTTTATGCCATTGTTTACACAATTTGCAGTCATCGAGTGCTTAATTTTGTGCCAAAATGGTCAATGTTACTTCTGAAACTGGAAGTTCACGATAAAAAGACTTTGTGCAACAGCAGCTCGATATCTGGCTGCTTTCTCATATGCAGTATTGATATTGAGGTTACTCCTCTTTCACTATGATAAAGGTCCTTATATCAGCCAATGATTCCTGTGATTTTACTGCAGTGAAAATGTGGATGATTCATGCCAGATACTTTTCAGGATGTCAAAAAATGTTCTTAATTTTTATTACAAAAAACTGACAACTGTTTTACATTCTCAATGTGAACGTGTAAATAATGTATGTAAATATGTTTATTATTGCATTTGTATTTTTAAGTATGCAGTATTGTATATAAAGAAATGTTTTATTTATTTTTTTGAATCAAGATCTTTGGTTGATAATTGGCTTTCTTTGCTGTGTACTAAGTCAGCTGTTCATTTGTAAAGAATTTATAATATGTTTTTGTACATTCTGATTGATTAATTAATCTAATTGTTCCTGACCTGTGTGTAAACCTGACTTGAAATAAACAATTTGAAGATTTCACCTGTTGACTGTAGTTGTGTTTTTCCATGTAGTCCATGTAGCAAATCTGTCATGACATAAACATCATTAGCTTTTCCAGAGCTGAGCTTAAATATTAATATTCCAGCATAGTTTAGAGCTACAAAAGAATAAAACAGTTCGTAGCTTCAGTAAAGTAAAGTTAGGATAAAACACAGGCGCTAAGTTTCAGCAGATGAGAAGATCAAGGGTCAACTCCTTTTCCCAGAGATTTGCAGCACGAGGCCCAGGGTGAAAATGGCTTCTGCTAAATACCGACACAAAGGCAGCTGTAAATGTGAAACTAAAGGCCTTATTTCACACGTGAATGTGCTTATAAATAAGACCAATTTTCTAATGGATGCACATTATTCTGGTAGGTGCGGAGTGACCCGTAAAGCCACAATGGATTGATAAATAAAGCCATGACTTCTGGGGATTTCCAGGAAAGTGAATTCTAGGAAAGCCTCATGTCTCAGTTTTCAAAACACACTTTCCCCACACCATGATATGCCGACATCCTGGGAAAAGTAGGCCAAGGATTAGTTGGGGCCGGTGGGTGTGTGGGGCCTCTATGACCTTTACATGTTTTTGACTAAGACGACAGGGCAAACAGCTCCGCCTCCAACATGTTTTGTTATCACTCACGTTTCTGGCACTTCTTTGAGTGTTTTGTGGGGCGACCAGAAAACCAGACATGGAATGAGGTGGGCGGGATTTAATGTAAGTCCATGGCAGCTTTATTTTACAGGCAAAGTTCAAAGTGTGCATTGTGGGCGGTTACGTTAGATAAAACACATTTGTATCTTTCTAATTTGGTCGTTTAATCTATCTATTGTAATATAATCACTAAGGCTGCATTTATTTGATCAAATATACAGTGAAAACTAATATTGTGAAATATTTTTACTATTTAAACAACGGTTTGCTTTTTGAGTATATTGAATTCAAGTGTTTTAGGATCTGTCTTTTATTTGGCTTTAATTATTGCTTAAAAACAGTTGTACATCACAGTGTGTTCAGAATGGACTGTAATTGTTTTTTGCCCCTTAATCTCCCAGAAATCCTATGTTCTGACATCACTAATGATTAGCCATAGATGCCTGAACGCTCTGTCACTGCACAGTGTTTGTGTGGCATGTTTGCTTTGTGACTTTGCTTTGACACACAAAAAAATCCTCATATGGAATATTGCTTGATATATTCATATTGTTAACTAGGCAATTCCTTTTACATTCAAGTCAAAGTCACGATTTTTGCAAACTGTTCACTGAGTGAACAATATATTATTTCCCTCCTGAAAACATAAAACAAAACAAAAAAACAATAGAAACCATCACAGAAATTATAATGGTTTCCACTTCAAATACCACTGCAAACATTACAAACCATCAACTTCTAACCATTAAAACCATTAAAAAAGGTTTTCTGTAGTGTGTTTTGGGACGTATTCAATTACGATTTAACAAGCCACCAATAGAAGGTGACCAATTTCCAGTAGACCACAGGGCAGTAAAACCAATACAAGTCCATTACAACCAGTAAAATCATTACAATTTCAATACAGATATTGTTTTTTTCAGCAGGGATATTCAGATTCTTAACTGGGAAATTTAGAGTAATTCAGTCAGAGTCAAGATTTTTGTAAACAGTTCACTGAGTGAACAATATTTTTGTTGTTTCAGGTGTGCATCATATTTAGTGGAAAGCCTTTGTTGGATCTGGTGGTAAAATACACTCAGCTCTGTTATTTACACAGCTGATCATTGAGTGTAGGGGACAAGCATGGGCTTAACTTCGTCCCCCGCACTTTTTTCGGGAAAATGTGTTCAGGTAGAGGTTTTCAGGGACCAGTGTGAATATGTAATGTTGTAAGTGAGATGAGAGGAGAGCGGATCCATTTGCATGCTTTTATTTAAGGGACGAGACAGAGACATAGTCGTACAGGCAGGGTCAGACAACAATGGCAGGCAGGTATAACAAAGGCAAAACAAGAGAATAGTCCGTGAGACGAGCTACAGTCCAGAAGGCAGGCGGCGAGACAGACGAGACGACAAGGCCAGGCGAGAAAGCAAAACATGGGAAACTAGGAAACTAGGGAACACAGGATTACTACAACGACAACTACACAATGAAAACCACAACTCAATACTCCGTGCCAACAGAAGGAAAGTACGGGGCTTTTATAGGGCTTCTGATTGCCCACAGGTGTATGGCGCAATCAGCGTGGTGGATGATGGGAGATGCAGTCCGGGGTGTAGTGCAACAGTCTGTGTGTAATAATGGAGTGAGAGCGACATCTGGTGGTGAGCGGTCCGCAGAACACCAACCAGATTCGTAACATAGTCCCCCCGTGTGATCAGACGGGAGCTCTGGAGCAGGTTTGAGATCAAACGGGAGCTCTGGAGCAGGCTTGAGATCAAACGGGAGCTCCGGAGCAGACTTGAGACCAGACTTGAGACCAGATGAGACCTCCGGAGCAGACTTGAGACCAGACGGGACCTCCGGAGCAGACTTGAGACCAGACGGGACCTCCAGGCCGACTTGAGGACAGACGTGACCTCAGGAGCGGACCTGACCTCCGGGGCAGGAGCGTGACCTCAGGAGCACAGTGTGCAGCCCACACACACCAAATGGCAACCGCCATTAAGGGAAGAGCAGCAGTGGGTGGCAGGACCTCTGTAATGGTGGTTTTAGAAGGTGTTAATACCACTGGGATGTTTGGTGCCCTCACTGACACTAGTGGTGGGTCCAGCACGCTGGCCATCATGATAGGCCGAGACCTTGGGATGTCAGACGAGACATGGCGTGGCTCTGGGCGGTCAGACGAAACATGGCGAGGCTCTGGACAGATAGACGAGACATGACGGGGCTCTGGAAGGTCAGATGAGACGTGACTTGGCTCTGGACAGACAGACGAGACATGACAAGGCACTGGGTGGTCTGACGAGACGTGACGAGGCACTGGACGGTCTGACGAGACGTGGCGCTGCTCTGGGCGGTCAGGCGGGACATGACTTGACTCTGGGCCGTCAGGCGGGACGTGACTTGACTCTGGGCCGTCAGCAATAACTTGACTTGGCTCATGAAGATCAGTTGTGGCTTGACCTGGCTTATGAGGATGAGTGGTGACTTGACTTGGTTCATGGAGATCAGCGGTGACTTGACCTGATTCATGGTGAACAGCAGTGGCTTGGCCTGGCTTGTGAAGTTTAGTAATGACTTGACTAGTCTCATGGAGACCAGAAGTGACTTGATCTGACACGTGAAGACCAGCAGAGACTTGACTTGGCTCAGGAATATGACAGCTTTGACCTTGCTTGACTCAGGAACCACGGCGGAGACCTTGCTTGGCTCAGGAACCTCGGCTGTGACTTGGCTTGACTCAGGAACGAAAGCTCTGACTTGGCCTGACTCAGGAACGAAAGCTCTGACTTGGCCTGACTCAGGAACGACAGCTCTGACTTGGCTTGACGCAGGAACCACAGATGTAACTTGACTTAGGAAGAGCAGCTCTGACTTGACTTGACACAGGAAACACAGCTTTAACTTGACTTGACGCTGGAACAACAGCTGTAGCTTGACTTGACTCTGGAAACTTGACTTGACTCAGGAAACGCAACTGCAACTTGACTGGACTCGGAAACTTGACTTGACTCAGGAAACGCAACTGCAACTTGGCTTGACTCGGAAACTTGACTTGGAAATGCAGCTGCAACTTTACATGGATCTGGTATGGCAACTGTGACGTGACGAAGCTCCGTTTTCGCCGCCATTTTGTGAACGGACTCCGCCGTCGCCGCCATCTTGTGAGCGCACACCGGCACAGCCGCCATCTTGCGAACACGCACCGCTGTCGCCGCCATTTTGTGCACGGGCTCTGTTGTCGCCGCCATGGTATGAACGCGCTCCGGCGTGGCCGCCATTTTGCGAGCGAGATGCGCGGCCGCCATTACCGCATGGTCGCGATCCTCCTCCGCGAAACCCACAGTAAACGGCGAGCCCTCAGTCAGCAAAGCATAGTCCATGAAAGCAGTCAGTGATGAACGCGGACCTTCACGTCTTAGTCTCGCTTTCAGTGGCTCATTAATGCCATCACAAAAAATTTCAATAATTATACAGTCCGGGAGGGTGGAATAATTAGCAATGGCCAAAAACTCACGGATGTATTGTTCAAGTGTGCGTGGTCCTTGTTTAATCCTGCAAAGAATCCTGTCTGTGTCCATATCTGTTGACTGTCCGGGGGTGAAGCTGCTGGATCCTGTTTTGACAGAGTATTCTGTAATGTTGTGAGTGAGATGAGAGGAGAGTGGATCCATTTGCATGCTTTTATTTAAGGGACGAGACAGAGACATAGTCGTACAGGCAGGGTCAGACAACAATGGCAGGCAGGTATAACAAAGGCAAAACGAGAGAATAGTCCGTGAGACGAGCTACAGTCCAGAAGGCAGGCGGCGAGACAGACGAGACGACAAGGCCAGGCGAGAAAGCTAAACACGGGAAACTACGGAACACAGGATTACTACAACGACAACTACACAACGACAACTACACAATGAAAACTACAACTCAATACTCCGTGCCAATGGAGGGAAAGTCCGGGGCTTTTATAGGGCTTCTGATTGGCCACAGGTGTATGGCGCAATCAGCGTGGTGGATGATGGGTAATAATGGAGCGAGAGCGACATCTGGTGGTGAGCGGTCCGCAGAACACCGACCAGATTCGTAACAGAATAAATCTAGATTTAACCCTTGTGCATCAATGAAAAAAAAGTTACACATAGGTCCATAGTGGACAAAAATGTCCATGTCAAAAAAACTGTCATAAAAATGTAAAGCTTGGGAGCACAGACTTAAGTTTGGTCTCATTTTAAAGAAGGCCCATGGAAGATTACTGATGAAGTAGAAAAAGTTTAAAAAGTGAAATAAAAAAAGTTACAGAGGTTTAAGTTTATGAAAATGCTTTTATATAAAGCATATTTCATAATTTATATCAAATATATATTTTATGAAACATGTTAAACTCTAAACCTGCACTAGAAAATCAAAGCCAGAAATCTAAACAAGCTGTTTTCCAAATTTGAGGTTGATATCGCAAAAAATGAGCTTTCAGTAAGATTTTGCTTGGGCACAGTGTCAAATTTTTCTCATTCTGAATGTGTTGCCACAGCTTTCGCTTACGTTCGCAAATTTTCGTTTGCTGTTTTGGCACAAACCTCTCGTGGGGGCGGGCTTAACAGCGATCTACTCTGATTGGCTAATGAGCTTTTGATGGACAGTTGCTCTCTGATCTGGAAGCACGGACGGTGACGTCAGTGGCGTGCATATTGGAAAGTTGTTGCGGTGTGCAATACGTCGTGCTTTGTTTATAGAAACTATCAGAACTGTTGCACACCGTACATGAATAAAACTTTTATCGATGTTATTGATTAACGTTACTTTAGCAACACGAACTTACTTCAAGCTGCCCTGAGGGACAAGCTGAGGTGGAAGATGATGCCGCTCCGTGTCTCTCCTGGGAGCTCATCTTTAGAAACTAAGAGACGACCGTAGGTGAAATACTAATAACATTAATACTTAATATAAACAAAGCACGACGTATTGCACACCGCAACAACTTTCCAATATGTGCGCCACTGACGTCACCGTCCGTGCTTCCAGGTCAGAGAGCAACTGTCCATCAAAAGCTCATTAGCCAATCAGAGTAGATCGCTGTTAAGCCCGCCCCCACGAGAGGTTTGTGCCAAAACAGCAAACGAAAATTTGCGAAGCGTAAGCGAAAGCTGTGGCAACGCATTCAGAATCCATGATTCGCGAAAACGATTCTTTGAAAATCATTAACAAAGAATTAAGCATATTTGAAGAGCATGTTAAATTTGTGCGACTGAGTTCATTTTTTCATTTTCATTGTGTTTTTCTTCTTTTGCAGTGGCATATTTTTGATCGTTTCTTGGAAAGTTACGTTCAGTTTTATAAAGTTACGTTCATTCTTATTGGCACAAAAATAATCCCATAACAAACCACAGTCTGACATCCATACCAACACACCCACGCAATTATAGCTGCAGTATTTATCCAGTTGGCTCTATAATATGCAGAAGCAAAAAAAACAGGAATAAAGCAAGTATTTGCATTATAGGCCAAACCTGAAAAATAGCACCATCTGGTAAAAAATGGTAAAAAAAATATATATATATATTTTGAAGCCTTGCCAACAGAATGAAAGTCTATTAGCAAACATAGCATCATTTTACAGCTTAATGGCACTGTGATTAAAAATAGCAGTTTTAATGGGTTTCAGTGGGGACATTTTTGTCCAAAAGGTTTTTTGTACCTAGTGCAAAATAGATTTATTAAAGGAAATGGAGGTGAAATAGTAAAATTCCAATAAAAATACACACCTGTGCCAAATTGTATGTATCTGGCAATGTCCAAAAGGTTGCACAAGGGTTAAATTAATATAGAAAAGATGCATGACCTTACGTTTCATTTGTATCCAAAATCTGGAGATGTGACCATCACGTGCACTAACAGACTATGCAGAGTCTGTTTCAATCATACTCGAAGCCGGAGGGCGCTCTAGAGTAGAAAGTCAAAAACTGACTCATAGAAATAACAAAGGCATTCAGCGATCGCTGTAGCTAAAAATGTGAAGACGATTGCGACAATATATGATTTATCTATGTTTTCAAGTCATCTCTAGGTAATAATAATTTAAAAAAGTATCTTAATAATGCAGTACTAAGCAACATAGTGTTTATAGCATTTATTTATTACAGTAACTTTATTCTGTATTCTGCTTTTATCATGTATTTACTTTTTTTTTTCTTCCTCTTAGCCACAACTGCAAATTAAAAGAAAGGCAGTCAGAGCCTAATCAGCACTGAACTGTGACGGAGAACCTCAAAACAGTGAATAATATAGGTAAAAGCTGAACTATAAACTTCTCCTTATGTTTTTATGTAGGCTACCTTTGCCTCCTGCCATGACTGTACGTAAAAAGGAGAATTGTTTATCTTTCTCTGTAATCGCAATTAGTAGACGTTGAGTCAGATACAGGGGCCAAAAGAGGGGCTGCTGAGAGGACATGGCAGATATTTGTGTATTATTATTAATAATGCTATTTTTAATATGATTAATTAATAATATTTATAATTAGTTTTAAATTAAAATGTATAATTATTTTTTACACATTTATAATTATTATTATTTAACAAAATCAAGGCCAGCTTTTTTTTTTAATTTCACATGGTACTGTGCCCTCTAGAGGTCTGACTAAACTATAACCCTGCTTTTCCACGACGAAGTCACGTGGACGGATAAAGACGCACGTTTTTATCCAAAAGCTCAAATAACCGGTCTAAATCTGAGACAAAATGGACTGTTTTAATTTCTACGAAGAAAAAAAAATGTTAGTTGAAAAAGAATCCACGATAGGAGGAGATATTTGAACCATGAACTCATGACGTCGGAGGGTCACAGGTCACGTGTCCATGCCGTGCTGCAAAGCAACATGTCCAGCGTGAGAGTTTGAATTACTGCGATATTAATCTGATTACAAATTACGAGATACTGTACAATTGTAAAAGATCATGTCGGGCTTCAAGATTAATACGAAGTTCGCAGAAAAATACGAGAAATATCGCCAGAAAGAAGAACTACAGAGACGTAAGTTATGACACTTAACACTAGAAATACAGTGCGGACTGTTTACTACACCATCATACTTTAAGAATCTGCATTTCTATAAGCCTATATGTATATTTTATTTATTGAATATGCTAAGTTATACGATGGATCTTAAACATCAAACGTAGTATGATTTCTTTTTGTATACGTGTTGTCGAGAGGTTTAAGTTTAAGATTAATATTCACTTATGTTTCTTATGTTCATAAGGATAATCTAATTAGTCCATTTTTACTTTACAAATATATATATATTTGTATCTATGTATCTATTTAGTATTATTTTACAGTAACAATGAACAGGGTGGGTAGTACTTTCATATGTGTTTTTTGTCATACAGGCGATCATACATTTAATTTTTGAGCAAACTGAGTACTTTTAAATCTGTTGAGTCAAATGAATGCTAAATCAAAGTGTTTATGTCGAATATTCCAGTGAAGGATCGCTACGGAGACCAAGATGAGGAGAATTCATCAGACTCCTCTGACTCTGACTCTGATCAGAGTGAAGTGGTAAAATATGCTCTCACTTTTATATCATTTTGCCAACTTTATACCCAGATTTCCATGTTTAATACTGGGATAAATGAATTTACAGGAGCTGGACCCAAAGCTAGACAGGGATTTTTACAGAACGCTGTCACTGCTGAAGAAGAAAGATCCAAAGATCTATCAGAAAGATGCCAAATTCTACACAGAAGACAGTATGAATGATAGCTTCGTTATATGCTTTCTACTCCAATTAAAGATGTATATTAGGAGACTGTACTGTTTTTATACTCTGTGAATTTTCTTCATAAACAGCATCTGAATCAGGCAGCGATGATCAACCATCCACTTCAAAAAAGTCACAGAAACCCATGTTTCTAAAGGATTATGAAAGGAAAGTCATACTGGAGCGAGGAGGGTAAGAAAAAATTTGTTTATAAATGATAAAAAAACTGGGGCCGCATTTATCCTATTTATATTTCTTTCAATAGTTTCAAAGCTGAAATAGTTGAAGCATAAGGACAATTAATTATTTATTTATTATATATGATGTGTTTAGTCATTGATATTCCTTCTAATTAAATTGAATATAATTTATTTTAGAAAATATGATGATGATGAGGATGACAGTGCTGATGAAGAAGTCTCCAGAAAGATGCAGGAGGTAATTATACTTAATAGTGGGTTTAATTTTTTTTTTTAAGTCACCATGGACAGAAAATAGAATCTGTTTATTTTTTTTGGCATGTTCCTACATCTGTTATGAACTATTATGTATGCACATTATTCAGAATTAAATTGATCTTACTGGTCTTTTATTAAAATTTATGAATTATATTTTCTGAACCACGTTCAGTACTTGGCTTTATTAAACCACGTTTAATACATTTTTTTTATCATTGTATGGCCTGGCATGGTTTAAAGTCCACTTCCAGAACAAAAATTTACAGATAATGTACTCACACCCTTGTCATCCAAGATGTTCATGCCTTTCTTTCTTCAGTCATAAAGAAATTATGTTTTTTGAGGAAAACATTTCAGGATTTTTCTCCATATAATGGACTGATATGGTGCCCCGAGTTTGATTTTTCCAAAATGCAGTTTAAATGCATCTTCAAATGATCCCAAATGCGGTTGTAAACGATCCCAGCTGAGGAAGAAGGGTCTTATCAAGCGAAACGATCTGTTATTTTTATAAAAAATAATACAATTTCTATACTTTTTAATGTTAAACGGTTGTCTTGTCTTACTGTGCCTGAACTCTGTTTTTTTTCCTGTTCGTGACAGTTAGGGTATGTTGAAAAACTCCCATCTCATGTTCTCCCTCAACTTCAAAATCGTCCTATAACCCAGATTTACCATTTTGTTATGGGTGTTTGATCATCTTTGGATGTTTACTTTGCAAAGACTAGGTCAGTACTTCTGCAGCGATGTAGGATGATTTTGAAATGATTTTTGAAGTTGAGGAAGAAAATATGATTGGAGTTTTTCGACATACCCTAACTGTCTTGAGTCAGAATACACAGAGTTCAGACAGAGCAAGACAAGACGAGCGTTTGAGATTAAAAAGTATTTAAATTGTATTTTTTTTTTTTAATGAAAATAACCAATCGTTTCACTAAATAAGACCCTTTTTCCTTGGCTGGGATCGTTTACAACCACATTTGGGATCATTTGAAGCCACATTTAAACTGCATTTTGGAAGTTCACACTCGGGGCACCATATCAGTCCATTATATGGAGAAAAATGCTGAAATGTTTTCCTCAAAAAACATAATTTCTTTACAGCTAAAGAGAGAAAGGGATGACAAGTGGGTAAATAAATTATCTGTAAATTTTTGTTCTGGAAGTGGACTTCTCCTTTAATACTAAAAAGTGTAAAAAAATTATTTTTGTAATATTTTTTTTTTCTTGTTGAATATGTGGTTATATATTGAAATAAGTTACATTGTAAAATTAAAATGAGTTGTGAATGCAATTTCATGTTTACAAGTGTTTGGATGTCAAAGGGTCTGTGAAGAAGTGTTTTTAGTATACTGACATTGTAGGAATGACAGAGGAAAAAACATCTAAAAATAAATAAATAAATAAATAAATAAAAAACATGGGTTTGTATTACAGAGAGCTGCATCTCCCACCTATATGCAGGAACAAAAGGAAATACAGGAAAGGTTGGAGACTGTTTTTACACCATTATCTCATGTTACTAAACATATACCATAACTATGCTAGCTGTTACTATACTATACTATAGCTTAGCTGTTTGTGTATAATTTATTTGTGTTGATTTTAAAGGGATAGTTCAGTCAGAATGAAAATTCTGTCATCATTTACTCTCCATCATGTTATCCCAAATCTGTATGACAGCTTTCCCATATAAAAATGGTGGAAAGACATATATGTAAATAATAACAGTTGTTTCATTCTAGATGAACTATTATTTTTATAGATAGCTTTACTATATTTTGCTTAAAATATTTTAATTAAGTCTGTATTTTCATTTGGCAGTTTTCGAAAGTTTGTGCAAGACAGTGATGATGAAGACAGTGATGGTAGCGAACAGCTGCTCACACGGAGAACCAAAACACAAGAGGAGAAGGTGCTTAGATTAAAATTCTCTTCTTAAAAAATGATGTTATAAAAGGGTTTAAGATAATTGTGTAGATTAAAACAGTATCCAATCATAAACCTTTTCTGTGTGCTTGTCTTTTCCTGCTTTCTGAAGGACAAAGAGGAAGCCGACTATGTGGAATGGTTGAAGGGTCAAGCAGAGCTGGAGGGGAAGGAAGAAGTTAAGGACATGGTCAGTGTTTTGCTCTGGTTTTAAGATATATTATGCTAAAATAATGGATAACTAAAAGCCTTACTCAATCTTGCTCTTTTCTTATGCAGAAATATCTGCGCGACTACTGGAACAACCCCGAGCTGGATGAGAAAGAGACTTTCCTGCGAGATTACGTGCTAAACAAGGGCTACCTAGAAGAGGATGAAGAAGATAGGTGGGTTTTGTCTGTAGTATTACAGAATATAAATCTCTATATCAGTAAATGATTTTGAAAGAAGTCTCTTATGCTCAGCAAAACTGTATTCATTTGATCAAAAACACAGTACAAGCAGAAATATTACAGTTTAAAATAGCTGTTTTCTATGTGAATATACTTTAAAATGTAATTTAGTCCTGTGATGACAAAGCTGAATATTCAGCATCATTACTTCAGTCTTCAATGTCACATGATCCTTCAGAAATCATTCTAATATGCTGATTTGCTGCTCAAACACATTTATTATTCTTATCAATGTGGAAAGCAGTTGTACTGCTTTTACTTTTGTGGAAACCACACTGTAATTTGTTACAGGAATATTAAAAAGTAGCATTTATCTAATATTCTTGCTGAATAAAAGCATTAATTTTTTTAAGAAAAAAAACTTACTGTCTCTAAAACTTTTGTATCTCTGTATCTGTGAATGCTTTTAGGATCCCCACCTATAATGAGCTGATGCAGGACGATGTGGATGACTCGGAGGAAGAAGGAGAATCATTCCTGCATAAACAGGAAGACTTTGAGAGGCATTACAACTTCCGCTTTGAGGAGCCTGATGCTACAAAGGTAAAAGGATGCCAATGTCAGCCTGATTTGTCATTAACTTTTGTTATATAGCCATGTGAGTGTCTTAATAAAGAGCAAAGCTCTTTTATTTATAATAATCAAATCACTGTTCCTCCACAGATCAAAACATATCCTCGCAACATCGCCACATCTGTGCGAAGTAAAGACGACAGAAGAAAGAGGAAGAGGGAGGAGGTGAAAGAGAGGAAGAAAAAGGTAAACTAACCATACTACTTTTTTCAGGATTCTGTGGTGACAAGAAAATTGAAAAGAAGATTTATTTCAAATAGAAACCTTTTGTAACAATTTAAAGAGCAGGTCATATGGTATTTTAAAGTGTCCTAATATTGTGTTGGAGTCCCCTGCAACTTAAATGCATCTAAGGTCAAAAAGCATTGTAATTTTCTCAGAATATACATTTATACATAGTCATTTGTCAATGATGTCAAAATGATTTGTTCGATCAGTTCGGATTGGTCAGCTGGCCAAGCCTGTTGTGATCAGTACAAAGAGGAGTAATGTTACTCCTAAAAGCAAGTTAGCGAGCGCTACCATCTGTGTTGCCCCAAATAACGTCATATTTAAGCAACCCAAATAACGTCATATTTAGCCCTGGAATGCGAATTTACCAGAGGAACCCCAACAAAAACTGTGTCATTTACACCAAGGAATGCAATGCTTATCGGGGGACCCCCCTTGAAACATGCCTGGGCTAGTTTAGGGCTAATTTTGAGTAGCATTTGGGTGGGTTTTTTTGTGAAAACCTGGCAACCCTGGCTACCATTGACAAAAAATGCATCAAAACAATAATATAGTGCTCCAGTCTGTAAAATGATGACATAAAAACATTTTCTTTAACACCTATGTAAGCGAATTGTGCCCACAGCTAAAGTTTAGCTGCAAAACTGTAAACACTTAACAAAACAATAATGGTGGATACATTAACCGAGTGCTAAAGTGACTAACTGATGAAACAACACGGTTTGTAAACTAAAATATGTCTACATTCTTTATTATTACATGAAGTAATTAGAACAACGACAGTCTACATTAAAGGGGTCATCAGATGCTAAATTCACTTTTTCATGTTGTTTGAACATTAATGTGTGTTGGCAGTGTATGTACAATTCTACCCTGTAATGATAAAAATCCATGCAGTGGTTTTTAATTAATCTGTAAAAACAATATCCCCTTTTTCAAATCGAGCCGTTCTCAGATGCCTGTCGGTGTGGCGTCACAAAGACAGAGGCCGCTCCCACGATAGTTGATTGACATGAGCTCGTACCTTAGACCAGCTGTCACAGTCCAGTAACTTTCCTTTTTTTGATGCCAGAGCAGGGATGTTAAGTTAGACAAGAATATCTCCGATTGAGGTGTTGTGTTGCTGGATGTAATAATGAACATAGTGGTCGTCATTTACTCCCGACATCTGAGCCGCTGAAGATGCAGTAGATTACTTTTGTTTGAAATGGGAATGTGCCTTCCGATCTACATATATCCGTCTATGTTCGCGCAAATCTTTCATGATCCAGCTTCACTTACAGCAGAAGTGAGTATAAGCGTTTTTTTATGAATCTTTGCAATCGCCTTTGCTTACAACGTGGTAGTTAGGAAGTTTAGCGGCTAAATGCGGCTAAAGTAAACAAGACCGTCTTTTCCACAGAGAGAAGAGAGGGGCGGGGTGAGCAGAACTCATTTGCATTTAAAGGAACAACCCCTTAGATGAGACGATTTTTGCAGAACTGATTTTGGCAAGGTAAAAAGGGTGTTGTTTTACACAACCATTGAGAATTTTTAATCAAAGTATATTAGAGACTTTTCATTAAGACCCTAAAGAATCATATCAACTTGTGGAAAATAGGCATCCGATGACCCCTGTAATCGACACATTCTTAGGAAATAGTGGGAATTATCAGAACTATTTCAGTAAGATAGTAATATCGTGGTTTACTTGGAAACCTAAAGCTGCACTAGGTATACATCACATATTAGCACAAAAACCTTGATATTTTGAGAACTCAATTGAAAATGTACACATAGCGTATCAATCGTACTTACAGGTTGTGGTTCAGATGACGAGCACAACAAAAGGTTCAATTTGTATTGATGTGGTATCATGGAAAAAATGAAATTTTAACCACTGATTCTTCACATCATCATCTTTCAGCAATGAAAACAAAACAAACTCTCTTTGACAGTGCAAAACACAGCGTCTTCTCGACATGATGTAAACACACTAACTAGCAGAAGTGTTTGTGGGCAGGTGAGACTGTCTGTAATTCACGGACAGGTGGGGATTATGCTAATATGTTCTCTAGCGACATATATCATTACCAGGCAGAAGATGTGAAGCTATGATGACTCGTTAAGGCAGCTCAGAGTTGACTCTTTCTTTTGAGAGACAATATCTTTATTTATCATGCACGTTTTTAATTAGCAACTTTGCAGACTGTTTACATTGAAGGATAGTTACGTTACAAACTGAAAAAAAAGATATTTTTTTAAACCCATATGACCTGCTCTTTAAAAGTTTTTACTGTAAATATTAATGTCAGCACATCCTTGCTGAATAAAGGTATACATTTCTTTAATTTTAATTATTTTTTTTCCAGATGTTGAACAGAGGTGTGGTCAGTTATTCAATGACTATTCAATGACTACTATTTATCAAACCTTGTTTGTTTTCACATTTAATGTGACCAAAACAAATACATTTTCGTTTTTGGGTAAACTAAGAAGGCTTTAAGAGGATTAAGAACCAGAATCGTTTAATTCCTAACAATTCCTGTCTCTACCATCCTGTAGGAGAAGGAACAGAAGCAGCAGCAGCTGAAGGAACTGAAGAACCTGAAGCGAGCAGAAATCATGGACAAACTGAAGAAGCTGCAGGAGCTGACAGGAAATGAGAAACTGGCATTCAATGATGTTGACCTGGAGGCAGACTTTGATCCCCAGGAACATGACCAACTCATGCAGGTCGGTCTGAAATGACACATATCCCATCAGTAGGTCTGGAATAAAACCTTATGACATCTTATGATGAAGTAAATGCTATTTAGCTATTTGATATTTACATTGAGCTTCACATGCTTTCCTGTATTTGAATATGTACCTTTCTTCATTCTCATTTGCAGAAGTTTTTTGGGGATGAATACTATGGAGAGGACGAGGAAGAGAAACCACAGTTTGATGATGACGATGATTTAGAAGGTAGCATCGTGTCTCTTAGATGGAT
The DNA here is from genome assembly GCA_012976165.1 of Labeo catla. NCBI lineage: Eukaryota > Metazoa > Chordata > Actinopteri > Cypriniformes > Cyprinidae > Labeo > Labeo catla. The sequence goes on from VONZ01000099.1 coordinate 363,738, forward strand.
GTTAAAGGATTAGTTCACTTCCAGAATATGGACCGCCATGTCATCCAGGATGTTCATGTCTTTCTTTCTTCAGTCAAAAAGAAAGTTTTTGAGGGAAACATTCCAGGATTTTTCTCCATATAATGGACTTCAATGGGGATTAACGTGTTAAAGGTCCAAATTGCAGCTTCAAAGGGCTCTACATGAATAAAGGCCGATGAATAAAGGTGTTATCTAGCAAAGCGATTGGTCATTTTCTAAAAAAAAAAAAAAAAAAAAAAAATGTACTTTTTAACCACAAATGCTCGTCTTGCACTAGCTCGACCTCACACATCATGTAATCGTGCACACGTGATGTAGGTAACAGTACCAACCCAGTGTTTACAAAGTGAATGTGCAAAGAAAGTCAAATGCCCTTTACAAAAAAAGATAAAACAACGATGTTGGACGATTTTGAAGTTGGAGGAGAAAATGAGGAGTTTTTTCGCCCTACCCTACCTTTTTGAACCAAAGTACAGTTCAAAATGAGCATTTGTGGTTAAAAAGTATATACATTTTTATTTTTATTTTTTTTAGAAAATGACCAATTGTTTTGGTAGATGAGACCCTTGTTCCTTGGCTGGGATTGTGAAGAGCCATTTGAAGCTACACTTTCAGCATGTTGATCCCCATTGAAGTCCACTATATGGAGAAAAGTCCTGGAATGTTTTCCTCAATAACCTTAAGTTCTTTTCGACTGAAGAAAGAAAGACATCAACATCTTGGATGACACGGGGGTGAGTAAATTATCAGGTAATTTTTATTCTGGAAGTGAACAAATCCTTTAACATACACTACCTTTTACTCATCTGGATAAATTCACCTTTGTTCGCTGTTTTTACTGTATTTTTGATCAAATAAATGCAGCCTTGGTGAGCATAAGAGACTTCTTTCAAAAACATTTACTGATCCCAACGTTTTGGAAGCAATTGTGATATAAATATGTTGTGTTTTGTTAGAAAAATGGAACTGGGACACATGGGCTGGTAAAGAGGAAAATGAGGAGGAATATGGAAATGAGGAATATTATGCTGAGGAGGAAGGCTATGAGCCCACTTGTGAAGATCCTGACTTCATAGTAAGACATTTCTCATTCTTAATGCACAATAGAGATGCAGCACTGAACTACTTTTCACTGTATATGGTGTCTGCTCTTAATCACACCTGAAATCTCTTGGGTAGATGGACGCTGACTATGACCCAAGTGAACAGCCCGTTTCTAAAAAGAAGAGAAAAAAAGAGAAACAGGATAGGAAAAAGAAGACCAAAGATGATGCCCCTCTAATGGGAAAGAAAAGGAAGAAGTCCCACTTTGCAGAGGTTATCACCAAAAACAAGCCAGTCTTTGATCCAAGTGAGTACTGTCTGTCATTGGTCAGATAAAAATTTAACCCCTGCCCACATTTACATTTCTGTATTTATGATATTCCAATTCATGTCTTATTTGCCCATTGATCATGTTTCCAGAGGAGAAATCCTTTGAGCAGTATTTGGACGAGTACTATAAACTGGATTATGAAGACATCATTGATGACTTGCCATGCAGATTTCGCTACAGAGAGGTTGTGGTGAATGATTTCGGTCTGAGCACTGATGAGGTGAGGAGCTACGAGTATCAGTAAGGTGTCTGGATGATTAACTGGTTAACTTTGAGTTCTGTGCTGATGAGTGATTGTGTCTGACCTGGTATTGCTGTTCCTCCGGGAATAACTCTGACCAGGGTCTGAGGACAGTAATCTTCTCTCTGAGCAGATTTGCATTGGAGATCACCAGTGTACATTAGCATTTGTGTCATATTTAGATTATAGAGAACTTGAGAGCTGTGTTTAGTATGTTTGAGCTCCATGTTTACTGTCATATTAAGTAAATCTTTCAGTGGTGATGCTGGAGGTTTATACACATTTTGTTGGGATTCCAAGTAAATATTATGAAGACTGTTTCCGCCACTGAATAAAAAAAAAAAAAACACAATATCTCACAATTCTGACTTTATAACCTGCAATTACAAGTTTTATCTTGCAAATCTGACTTTATTTTTCGCAATTGCAAGTTTATATCCCACTATTCTGACTTTATAATTTGCAGTTGAGTTTATATCACGCAAGTCTGACTTTATAACTTGCAATTATGAGTTTTTATCTCGCAAATCTGACTTTATTTTTCACAATTGCGAGTTTACGTCCTGCTATTCTGACTTTATAATTCGCGATTGAGTATATATCTCACAATTCTGACTTTATAACTCGCAATTACAAGTTTTATCTCGCAAATCTTTTTTTTTTTTCGCAATTGCAAGTTTATATCCTGCTATTATGACTTAATAATTCGCAATTGAGTTTATATCACGCAATTCTAAGGAAAAAAACTGGAATTGTGAGATAAAAAGTCGCAATTACCTTTATAAAGAAATGTTTCTTGAGCAGAAAATCAGTATATTAGAATGATTTCTGAAGGATCATGTGAGTAATGATGCTAAAAATTCAGCTTTAGTTAGTTTTGAAAACAGTTATTTTAAATTGTTATTATTGTACAATATTGCTGTTTTTAATGTATATTTTATCAAATAAATCCTTGGTGACCATAAGAGACTTGTTTGAACAATATTAAATAAAAAAAAACAAAAAAAAAACAATACTGACCCCAAACGTTTAAACGGTTGTATGAAACAATAATTATTAGATTAGCCACAAAAAAAATATGTAAGATATGTAACAAAATTTCTGTTTTTACTGTATTTGAATCAAATAACCAAACATTTGAATGGTAATGTATATACATAATGTTTTCAAGAATGTTTGTTTAAAAAAAAAAGTCTTTTTAATTGTATTAACCTCACAATTACTTTTTTAAAATTACTTATTAAACTACTACTTAGAACAAAAAAATCTAAAATCATCTGGCTAATATTTCCATGTTATTCTCACCTGAACATCTTTCCATAGATCCTGAAGGCAGATGAAAGCGAGTTGAACCGCTGGTGCTCATTGAGGAAGACCTGCATGTACAGGTACTGTACATTAGTTTTTGTGATAGATATGATTTAGCCTGAAGCTATAGTGAAGTTTTGGAATATAATCATATTATCTGCAAATAAAAAAAAATTTCACTTGCCTGGAATAATTTTTGATGGATTTTGCGTCATTTTTCCTTGTTTAGGTCGGAGAGGGAGGAGCTATCTGATGTGAAAAACTTCCAGATCAAAGCACAGAATAAGAAGAAGAAACAGCAAGTGTTTGTGTCTTTGTATAATGAGTGAGTGTTGCTTTAAACATCATATTAATGACACATAAGCTACAGACTTTTTTTAAATAAACCTCTTACAATTTGAGACTGAGAAATGCACCAGTTTGCATTTAAAAATCTTTTTCAAGAACCATAAGTCATATGAGTACTTGTGTTTAGTGTATTTGTGCTTCTTTACACAGGAACGAAGATCAGGAGGAACTTAAGGAGCCCAAGGGGAAAGTGGGTAAGAAGAGAAGGGATCGTCTAAAGAAGTCTGAGGCCAACATGGAGGAGAGAGATCAGACAGAAGATGCACCTGAAAGCGCTGTAGCTGATGGCACAGACCAAGCAGACATCCAGGACCTCAAAGAAGTCGCTGTACAGGACGAAGGAGAGGAGGACGAGGACTTCCTGGTTCCTAAGAAAAAGATGAAGCAGGAAGAGACTGCTGTAACCCAAAAAGAAGAGGTGGCCAAGGACAGGACTGAAAAAGCTCAATGGCTTAAAAAGAAAATGAAGCGCAGAGGTGGACGCATGCCTTCCAGGTCTATGATGGTGAAGATGGCTGGAAAAGAGTTCAGCAGACAGAGACTCCAAGCTTACGGGCTGAATCCAAAGAGACTCCACTTTAGAGAGCTGTACACACAGAAGAGAAAAGAGCGAGAGAAAAAGGAAAAGCAGAAAAAGAGCAAAGATTGATGGTGAAAATAAACCATTTTGAGTTTGTTTGGCATACTGAACTTTTTTTTTTCTTCCATGAGGGACCAGAAACCATGAAATAACTGTTATAATTTTAATACATTGCTTGAATCTTGAAAGTTTCTGGTTCATCTTTGTTTCATGACTGAATTTTATCTATGTTCTTAAAAAATAAAAAAGAGGAGTTGTAGTAAAAATAAAGACACTTCTTTCACATTACTTTGTGTTGACGCTCTGCTCCAGAAAATGGAAAACATTACATTGTCATCAGGTTATTCCAGATTCTCTTTTAAAATGTAGCAAAGCCAAAGACTTTCATATGTACAAGCACAGAATCATTACAACCTATGAAACTCTTGTGGATTCACAGAGAAATGTGTTTTTTAATATAATATCGGCATAAAGATATTTAAGAAGATAAATAAATAAAATAAATAAAACTTGTTGAAGTCATAAATAAACAATATTAGTGATAATCCTAGAACAAAACAGCTGTCTCAGCCTATGCGTGCTTACATCGCTTTGGCGGCTCTGGTTTTGACGGGGTTTAGGTGTCTCGGATAGTTGCCTGACAGCAATTCTAGCGTCTATTTAAAATAACTGAACAGTTTAGAAGAGCACATTATGGATTTTATTTATCATTTGCTGCATTAAAATCATGATCATGATGGGATGAGAAGAAAACATTTAAGTACTGAAGCTGGTTTTAGTTCAGGCACTTTTTTGGAAAGCGCGCCAAACAGTCGCCAGTTTGAAATCCGGATAAACAGCGCGTGTATTAGGTGAGGCTGTTTACTCTGAAATACAAACGAACGAATTAACAAAATAATCGACAAACAACTATTAAATCAAAATCTAAATCAGTAAATTTTGTACTTGTGGATGCGTTATTGTGTGGTTGTTACAGGCAGGCTTGTTTTGAGATAAAGTTGTTTACGTTTGCTCAACAACAGTCTGTAATTTTAATATTACTTATACACCTATAAACTATATACTTACACAGCTAATAGAGCTTCTGAGTTATGATTCGTTATTTTTGTTTTAAAAGCGGTTTTATTAAATGTGTAAAATTAAAGCATCAATAAGAATGTGCTGCAAACTACAAACCAACCAGTAATGTTTCGCATTGTATGCCAGTTATGGAGTTACATTTAAAATAAATAAATAAATAAATATTATTGTCGAGCACTGAATAATACATATAACATATACAGAAAAACTAATAAAAAGCAGCCCTCATATTTCTGGTTTGATGTCCAGTTAAAATGCATTGACTGTAACTCAATATAAAAAAATATCATTTATATTATATCATAGCAATTAATATTTATGTTTCTTTTCTGTGTTTCACCACTGATTTAGCTTGTTTACATTTTTTTTCCTAAATGTGGCACTGACTGTATACTGTGAAATATATTAACTGTGACGTGTCGTTCCTCATTTTTAAGTCACTTTGGGTGAAAGCATCTGCTAAATTAAAAAAAAATGTTCTGTTGTGGCATAAACTCAAAAGTTTTTGAAAAGTAAGATTTGTAATGTTTTTAAAGAAGTCTCTTCTGCTTATCAAGCCTGCATTAATTTGATGCAAAGTTCAGCAAAATAGTAAAATTCAGATTTTTTTTTCTACTATTTTAAATAACTGTTTCTATTTATATATATATATATTAAAATGTAATTTATTCATGTGATTTCAAATCTGATTTTTTAGCATCATAATCAAGTCTTCAGTGTCACATGATCCTTCAGAAATTATTGTAATATTCTGATTTCTTGTTAACGTTATTATTGTTATTATTATTTTGAAAACAGCTCAGTAGAATTTTTTTCATGTTTCTTTGATGAATGGAAAGTTCAGAAGAACAGCATTTATCTGAAATAGAAACATTTTGTAACATTACAAATATCTTTTGATCAATTTAAAGCATCCTCGCTAAACATTAAGTATTAATTTCTATAGGTATAGTGTATAAGGTTACAAAAGCTTTTTATTTCAGATAAATGCTGATCTTTGGAAATTTCTATTCTTTGAAGAATCCTGAAAAAATGTACTCAGCTGTTTTCAACATATTAATAATAATAATAGTAATATTAATAATAAATGTTTCTTAAACAGCAAATCGGCATCTGAAGGATCATGTGACACTAAAGACTGGAGTAATGATGCTGAAAATGTAGCTTTGATCACAGGAATAAATTACATTTTAAAATATATTCAAATAGAAAGCAGGTATTTTAAATAGTACAAATATTTCAAAAATTGACTGTTTTTGCTGTAATTTGGATCAAATAAATGCAGGCGTGGTGAGCAGAAGACACTTCTTTAAAAACATCTTACAAAATTTTAAAATTAAGATAAAAAAAATCTTACTCTTGTGTATAGCTAGTGTATATTGTATAGCTTCACCTACTTATGTGCTGCATTTTTTTTTCTGCAGAAACATCGTTACTGCAGTCATGTCGCAGAACGATGCGATGCATCACGATGACCTTGAGAAATCAGGGGAAGCGTTGATTGAGTTCATCAAGAGCAGTAAAGCAGAAAGCGTTCTTCGAGGAGTACAAGAGAAGCTGCAGGAGTTCTTTGACCACCACATTAAGACCAAAAAGACAACAACCGAGCTCTTAAATGGTATTACTTTAAACCTAATGCTAACTTTATAACTTACAAAATGCTATAATAAACACTGAATACAAAAAAACGTAATATTCCTTTTTGTGTTGTCTTCTTTTTAAAGATCTTGTACATGCAGAAGAAGTGGTCGGCCAGAAGCTTCTGGATTTAGAGCGGCAAAAGAGCCAAATGGCCCAGGAGATCAAGATGATTGAGCAGGAAGTACAGCGGAGCCTGTCCAAAAGCCAAATCCTGGACTCAGAGCAGGAGTATCCTTCAGTATGTTTCTCAAGACCTGAACCAGAACCTGCTCTCATTATAATAATTGGCCATATCAGAATCAGAACAAGCTACAAATACTGTATACATACATACATATCTACCTTTTTCGTTACGTGGAAGTAAGCCTGTGGGTGAGACTTCCGGTTCATTAGCTGCTATACGGAATTAAGGAGAAGAATAACAATGTGCAGTAAACAGTAAAACTGTTTGCACTTACGACCCAATGTGTTCATAATTAAGATAATACATTAAAATAATATGGTAAGACACAACAATTTGCAATATCAAGCAGCAAAACGATCTGTTTTGTACAGCTAAAAATCGCTGGACACGGATGAGACCGGAAGCCAGACCCATACAAATTTACAAATGGCCGTGTCCACTCTTAGGAAAAAAAAGGTGGATAACACAAGAGAAGAGAAAAGAGATTAAATTAGGGAAAATATAACTAAAGGAAAAATATAAAAAGACTAAAAGAATAAAGTAATGCACATCAAGATCAGTAGGTTTACAGTATGTAGAGATGTGTGCGTTTATGTACTGTATATACATCTGCAAGTAAAAAAAAAGTACATATTAATTTACACTGTAGATGTCAGAGGATCCAAGACACTGAAATTGCACACAAATTCTGATGTTAAAATGTTTTGGTACGGTCAGACTCACTAACTGCAAGCTGATCTCAGATGAGATCGGTTTTGATTACGTACTTTGTTACTCTTTTGGTTTGGTTGTTCACTGTTGTATTTTCCTTAATGCGTGGGCCAGGTTCTTGCAGAAAGAGTTGGAAAGACTTAGAGATACTGAGCAAGAAATTCAAACTCTGCAGCAGGAAGTGGATGAGGACACAACTGAGGTCATTCCTTCAGCCATGTAAGCAAACAGCTTAGTTCACTTTGTGTTTGTAATGACTATGACTACATTGTCTAATCCACTATCATGTATACTACCAGCATTATTTATGTTTTTTTTTTTAATGAAGTCTCTTATGCTCACTAAGGCTGCATTAATTTAATCAAAAATACAGTGCAAACTGCATTTTGTAAATACTGTGAAATATTATTACAATTTCGAATACCAATTTTCTGTCTAAATGTACTTTAAAATGTGATTTATTTCTGTGATCAAACCTGAATATTCATCATCATTACTCCAGTCTTCACTGTCTCATGATCCTTCAGAAGTCATTATAATATGATGATTAGATGCTTAAGAAACATTTCTTATTATCAGTGTTGAAAAAAACTGCTAAAAAAATTTGAGGAAACTGACATTTTTTTAGGATTCAGGAATGGAAAGTTCAAAAGAACTGCATTTATTTGAAATATAAATCTTTTGTAATACAGTGAATGTCCTCTTTACTATCACACATCAATTGTACACATCTTTGCCAAATAAAATATTTCTTTCAAAAAAAAAAAAAGATTTTTAATATTAAATAAGTCTCTTATCAAAGTTTCATTTATTTGATTAAAAATACAGAAAGAAGTAATATCATGAAATATTGCAAATTAAAATAACATTTTTTATTTTAATAAACATAATTTATTTGTGTGATGCAAGCTGAATTTTTAGCATCATTACTCCAGTCTTCAGTGTCACATGATTTTTTAGGATTCTTTGCTGAATAAAAAGCTAAGGACAGCATTTATTCAAAATGGAAAATCTTTTCTAACAATATAAGTCTTTACTTTCACTTTTTATCAATTTAACACATCCTTGCTGAATAAAAATATAAATTCCTTTCAAACTAACAAAAGAAAAAATGTACTGACCCCAAACGTTGAACGGTAGTGAATATTGGTTACTATTTTATTGGTTACTATTTATTCACTTTATTCATTTTAAATTGCAATAATATTTGCAATCTGTATTTTTAATTGAATAAACACAGCCTTGATGAGCCTAAGAGTCTTCTTTAAAAAACATTAAAAATCTTACTGATTCCAAACTTTTGAATTTCAATATATGTGTGTATGTAATATAATACACCTGCATTTTTGAAGAGGTGTAGAGTATGTTATTATGTTAGTGAGCAGGTTCACATGGTCATGGAAAACCTGAAAATGTCAGGAAATTTAAAATTTGATCATAAAGGTCATGGACATTTTTTACACAGAGTATAATTATAATTATAAGAGTTATGCCCTAAAATATTTCATAGAGCTGTAAATTGCTCATTTAGTGCAATCTTTATAATTTTTTGAAATAAAAAAACTTGTGAAAAAATCACAAACAAATGCAGAAGTCATGGAAGGCCATTTTGTGGTAACCCTATTGTGATATGTTGGTGTCTGTAAATCAATGTTTTGCCAGACTGCTTTAAAATCATGTCCACTACACAAAAGTCTGTTTTGTATTATTTTGCCACATGCTTGATTTAGATACATCGCTCAGCTCTACTTTAAAGTCACCAAGATAAAGCTGGAGGTGGACACAGAGCCACACATACTGAGAGGAGGTAATCCTGACACATTTACTGTATATGACGATGATGAACCTAACAGTTTCATATCCAAGACTGTATGAAATCCCTTTTGTCTCTCGCCAGCTCACTACGGCGCCGATGTGGCAACCCCCATTAACATAGACACATCCACCCGCTCACCCTGTGAGATCAGCGATGACCTGTGGAGCCTGGTTAATACCGAATGGTAGACCAGATGCACATGAACAGTGTTTGCTAAATTACTGTTTGTTTTTATGCCTGTATATATGTGTATGTGTCTTTAGATTCTGTTAATAAATTTGTCTCAGTTGCCCCCTTTGCAACACACACCACAAGATGTCACTATGTGTTCACGAAGTACCCTCACAGGCTGAAAATGCCCTTTTTGCATTACTAGAACAGCATTTTGTTAGTGTTGTTTAAAAGGCTCATCTTCCACAGAGAAGGGAATTTCCGATTAAATTTAAAATAAATTTTTGCAAATGTAATGCAATTAAGTATACTTTTAATACGTTTTGAATACTACTTTAGAGAGAGGTTTTTGAAAAGTATTACAAAGAAGAAATATAAAAAAGACATGCAACATTTTTTTAAAATATAGAGATGGGTTGTAACTTGCTTTAACATGAGAGTGAGTTTCTCTTTCAGTACGAACAGGCGTTTTGTTTGTTCGCACGGCTTTTTTGTTTCAGTCTGTATGTGCAAAATCCTTTAAGTTACTTTTGTTGCACTTTTATTACTATGTATATATATATATATATATATATATATATTATTATTTCAAAAATCATTTTTATTATGTTGTCATGTTTTTATTATTTTGTGTTAGAAAGCGGTAGTTTTTGTTTTTATTTAATCAAAATAAGCCAACTGCAGTTAATTAATTGGAAAGCACAATGAAACATGATTTTTGAAAATTGTTAATACAAACTCTTCATATATATGTATATATATATATGAAGAGTTCATTTGCAAAAACAGATAAAAAAAAAAATATATATATATATATATATGAAGAGTTTATTTGCAAAAACAGATAAATAAATAAATATATATATATTCATATATATATATATAAATATTCGTAATATTTATATAGCTCCTGCCTAAGGTAATTAAAATGTGTTTAATAGATGTTTTGCAAGGATTTAACATGTATTCAGAGTTGGTTTCATTTTCATTCAGTGATTTTATATAATTTTCCCAGAGTTTTGTGGATATTTTTTCCTCATTTTTTCTTTCTGTACTTTCACTACAGTACTTTCACTGTTTCTAATTTCAATACTTTTGGATGTTTAATATCTGTCAGTGCGTATGGATGGTTATTCTTTCAAAAGCCTAGTCATGTTTGACTACTCTGTTTGCGTGACCAATTTAACCTTTGCTTGCTAACTTCAAAAATGAGTCACAACGTGCCCTTGAGGTGCCGACACATGTCGTTTCAGCTTTGATAAACATCCGGACTGGCACGAGCTTATGACTTTTTTCTGTGGGGGGTTTTTGCAAAGACAGAGCAGTGAGAAAATTCTGTGTGTGGCTCATGTGAAAATACCACAATATCGTTTAGTTTATGCTTGGTTAACAAGTGGTGTGAGTGTGATTGAGGCAACTGGAAATCAGCTAGACTCACTTTGCGAGCTTTTGTTTTTTAATTCTCACTTTAACCATTTAGATTGGTGCATTCGATCTTTTATAACTTGATGCAAATTTCCAGAAAAATTTGCTCATTGCATAGCAGTGAATGGATTTTCCACGACACCTGTATTTACATACACCTACATATGTATATTTGTGTCAACCTCAGACTATTTTATTCTTCGTGGGAAACAATGGACATTAAATGCAGTGCATGCGTGTAGTGCAAAATTAAATCAAGCACTAAATGAGAACAAACAGCAAGCATTTAGGAAAACATTTTTAATGAATGCACTTATAAAAAGATTTGTTTTTAAGGCTCATAATTTAGGATCAACAAAATACATTTAAACACATACAAATGCATTGTTTTCAGTACACAGACAGTTTTACAGAAATGCAATATTGCTTGAACGTCAGTGCTGTTTTTGTCACTGCAGATTGCTACACAACATAAAATATCTATAAAATATACAATATTTATATAGCTTGTGCCACTGTATGTCAGTTGAAACTATATTTACTGTAAGCAAATATAGAGAAGTATAGGATACTTAAATGTTTAAGGGGAAGCTTTAAGATGAAAACAGTATTTCCCAAAAATACCATTACAAGAGGAAATCTCTTACAAATTAAAAATAGTCACTTGCCTTGTAGTTTTTATTTGCTTGCATATGGATTCTTAAAATGCCCGAGGACATTCACCACAAAGTCTCTGAACATTTCAGCTCTTCTATGCACTGGAGGTGAAAATGACTCGTTACACAAGCTCATTATTTTTGAAAGCGCTCAAACGAGTCTCGTATAACATCACAAGGGTTCTTTCAAAGCATATTTGCACAATGCATCACAACTGCTCTTTGCTTTTTTTTTGTTTGTTTTTAAAAAGGCACCATAGCTCTTGTATTGCAAGCCTGACCCTCAGACAATCCATTTTAAACACTGGTATTTATCACAGTAAAAAAGTCCACTTGTCTGGTCTACCACGTCCTCTGGTAGCCTCGTGGTTTGCTTTAATGCATGTGGAGGAAACCAAGTCTTCTACTCTGAAGTCCAAAACACAACATTTATGAGTTCCATCTCATCCAGCGTCTCCTGATTTCATTTCTGAGCACTTGGGAGTTTTATAAATATTCAACCTGAAACAGGAGAAGTTGAAACTGTGTCCATTGTCAGTTTGTCAACTTAACGCATTGTTCGTCCTCAGCTCTTCAATATCCTCGGGTAAATTGCTTTAATGGGGGACGGTGTGAAGTTCCCAGAGGAGACCGTCGTCTCCAGGCCCTCCAGCCTTTGTGATGGCACCTCTACCTTACTGGTGCTACAGTCAAGGAAAGGCATGCCGAATTTCTTAACCTGTCCATCTTTGGAAATCAGACAGTAGCTGCAGACCAGTCTCAGAATGGCTCTCCGCATGTCTTTACTGGTTAGGGTGTATATAATGGGATTCAGGAGCGAGTTGATCATGGCGATACCCAGGAAGTAGTCTGCCTTGAACAGCACGCCGCAGCTTTGAGCAGGGCAGTGGAAGTCCAGCATAAGGAGCACAAACAGAGGCAACCAGCATGCGATGAAGACCCCAAGAACAATGGTGACTGTCTTCAGCAGAGCAAGATACTTCTGGGACTTCCTCGCCAGACCTTTACGCTGAGGTCCAAAGCCTAACCGCTGGGTGTTAGACTTTACTATGCGGAAGATGCGCACGTAGAGCACCACGATGGACATCAGCACCAGGGTGAACACAGTAATGCAGAAGAGGATGAAGCTCTTGGCGTAAAGAGGCAAGACGGTGGAGCATTCATCCAGGTTTCCAATGCAATTCCAGCCCATGATCGGGAGAATGCCGAGGAGCACCGAAAGAACCCAACTTGCACCGATCAAACCGAACATTCGGCCACGTTTGGCGCCTTGATACGGCTTCATCCGGACCATCGTGACGTGCCGTTCGATGGCAATAGCGAGGAGACTGATGACAGACGCAGAAAGTGTGATAAACACGCCGCCTTCTCGAAGAAACCACAGCACTGGAGTCATCTTGAGAGTGTTTGCGCCCGAAGTCACGATGTTCACCATGTAAGTGAAGCCTGCGAGCAAGTCAGAGAGCGTCAAGTTGCCAAGCAGGTAGTACATGGGCATGTGGAATTTTTTGTTTTTCCATATTGCCACCAAAACAATGGCGTTTTCCACCACGATGAGAAGACAAATGATGAGAAATGCAATGGCTTCGGGTTTCAGTCCATCCCGGTTCTCTTTCAGCTTTCCGGTGAAGTTGTAATGGGCCATGATGACGGCGTTGCTTTGATACTCCCGAAACATTCTGAGCAGGTAACCTGGGGACGAGGTAATCGGTGGCAGAGTTGGAGCAATGGCGGCACTAGCAGCATATGAAGCTTCCATTCTTCCTATTTCTTTTGCTATCCTTAAAAACGTTTCTTGAAGATCTCTGTAGTCCCTCTTATTGCCATATTCCACACATAAAACAAGTCTCAAGAGGATTTAACATAGTAGTAACATATCCTTGTGTTGTTCACTTCTTGCCTTCTTGATGCTCAAATCACAGCTTTGCTATATCATTGAAGGCCACCAGAGGGAACTGAAATAAAGCATTAGAAAATAATTTTAAATAACTATGGTAAACATAACTTAATAATTAACAAAATATGTGAGCCTGGGCCACAAAAGTCTTAAGTAGCATGGGTATATTTGTAGCAATAGCCAAAAATACATTGTATGGGTCAAAATTATCGATTTTTCTTTTATGCCAAAAATCATTAGGATATTAAGTAAAGATCATGTTCCATGAAGATATTTTGTAAATTTACTACTGTAAATATATCAAAACTTAATTTTTGATTAGTAATATGCATTGCTAAGAACTTCATTTGGACAGCTTTGAAGGTGATTTTCTCAACATTTTGATTTTTTGGCACCCTCAGATTCCAGATTTTCAAATAGTTGTATCTCTGCCAAATATTGTCATATCCTAACATATATATATCATATATATGTTAGCATATATAACATATATCCTAACCATACATTAATGTAAAGCTTATTTATTTAGCTTTCAGATGATGTATAAATCTCAGTTTTAAAGACTGATTTTGTGGTCCATATATTAAAATACACACATAAAACATAAGAAATAAAAACATAAATATTCATTAGAATATTTAGCATTTATCATGTTCTGTTTCAGTTGTTCAGTTATACTCTCATGACCAATATTTTATTTCAGTGTAAACATAGTAGACAATAAACTAAATCTGTTATCTGTTCTCTAAATAAATGGACATTTAATTAGGAATTCTGAGAAAAACAAAGGAATAATTGTAGAAAAAAGTATTAAAGTAAATTGTGTTTGAGTGCCAGTATTAGAATTAGTCAGTACACTGTAAAAAAAAAAACTACTGTAAAAAATAAAATAAAAAAACAAGCAGCTGTAGCTGTCAAATTTATCTAAACGAATAGACATTTTATTCTGGTTGTGTCTGATTAGGACTCTACAACTGAAGGAAAACAGAAATACTGTCTAATAAAGTAAACTGTGTTTGAGTAACAGTACTAGTATTAGTCAGTACACTGTAAAAATACACAGCACTGTTAAAAAACGACTGATGTAGCTGTCAAACCTTTACCATATTATAAATAGTACAATGATGAATGTTTATTTATCTAAACTATATTTTACAGACTGTAGGTGATGACGTCAAATTATATAATGTTAATATACCAAACTATTTGAACTTGTTAGTGTAAAATGTTAACCTACTAATAACTAATAAAAAAGAGTTTTTAAAGGTTAAACATTATTTTAGCATCGTACTGTAAAAATATCCGTAGCCTAATGCCGTGTTAAATACCCATTTCCTTCGCAGACTGTCGTAATTGTTTCTAAAAACATTTCTCAAAAAACCCTCATATTTTAGTTAATTTCCATTTATTGTCTATTGCAATCTAAAATATTTGCAGTTAGTAGCGTTTAAGACTATAAGAAAATTCTAGCTATCAAATTCAGAGGTTTACTTTAGCACTTTTACATTTTTCAACGGCTGCAGTTATTATCGTTTATTAACCATTATTAATAGTTTTACAGCGTGGCTGGACAATCAAACAACGCAAATATTTTCTGCGTAATTATTTCGGTAAATAATCACAATAGCGTTGCGCGTAGCGCGAACAAAACGTCGTTTACTCAACTCGAGACCACAAACTGAATTAAGACAAATGTCAATCGTTTTATAAACAACGAAAAGGTCGAACCAAACTTTAAAACCGTCCGCGACTGAACTAAAAGTCCGCATCCATGCAAACCCACGCTAGTTTACATACTGCACACTCAATTCTCCACCCAAACTGACTTTAATCCGTATTCAAATGTAATCCTAAAGAAGCGCATCTTACCTTTTAAGTTCGAAAGTCTAAACTGTGACTGGAAATGACAAATCCTCCTCTGCTCCACTATCTCTCCCCCATGTCCTGCGTACAACTGACACACGTCTCGGCCAGCAGCTGATGTTAGAGCAGAACCTTGGATCAAGACTCGTCCTGAAGTGGGCTGGTCTTGGCATTCGACTGTTCTCGTCTTCTGTCTGCGGCTGCTGATGCAGCACTTATGGGGTAATGAATTGCTTTGCTAACTTAAAGGTAGTTTGACATTATATATAGGTCATTGACGTGACGCACATTTTGTTCAGATTTATTAAGTTCGGCTACTTAAAAATGCACAATTCATAACGTCAATATACATGAAGAACTTAGTTCTTTTTGCGAGGCATTTTGATAGATTTGAGTGGGCTTAGAATCAAAAAAGTGAAGAAAAACAAAACTGTAAAACGTTTGACATTAAAAATAAAGATTTAAGTTTTTCTTCTAGACATTTTTGAAACATGACCTATTTTTAGATTACAGTTATAATAATTGTTTTTAAAAGATTTATTTTTGTACTCCAAGACCAGCATCCGCACTTATTGACCTATATTTGCAGCTAGCAACTGTTAACATGAATAATTCTCGTTTCAATTTAAGAACTGTTTTTTACATTACTCAACCACAAGACTCATAATTGTAATGCAGGATGTTTTGCGCCTTACTGACCTCTAGAGTTTTCTCTTCCTTAGTTCTGACGTGCAAACAGGCACACAAACAAGCATGACTAAATAAATAAGTAAATAACCCTGGTTATTTTGAGTATGTGATGCACAAGTACGTAAAACATTAGCAGTTTGGAATTGCATTGGAATTACATAAGGCAGCAGAGAGTGTGAGTAAGCCAGAAGCCGGATCCTGCTTTCTTAAACAGGAAACTCTGTCATTGTACCTCGAAGGGAGAGGGATTTCCTTGAGAAACACCTATGAGGTCATACTGGGCCGTGCCGAACAAAGCACGGACAAAGTGTCCCCTCTGTATGAATGTGGAACTGTTGCGGAGCAGCCACTGCTTTAGCTTTTACGAAATGACCATTTAAAGTATGTATTATGCAGCTATGAGATCTTGAAGACCTTTCATTTTTACTGGCAGAAGAAAAACACATTTGTCTTGTTCACCTGTTCACAGTGCAACGAGGGCCCACTTTTTCAGTGCTCTGCACATTCTGGTGCTTTCCAGTGGGTGGCCGGGGTGCCAGAAGTGAACGTATAGATTTGCTTAATCAGTCTTTCCTGCTTCTTCCCCTCAGGCTCCGCTAATGGCAATATCAGAGGGGCTCCACCTCCTCACGAGAAGCTCGAGCCAGCAGACAGACTCATCGCTCCTGCTGTGTCTGGATATCTTGGACTCAGCATGTTACCTACATTTACACACAAAGGCCTGATAATCAAGCACTCTACTCTGATACTCCCCACAGAGACTGTTGGCTCACCCTGATTCTTGGCTCCTGTTTCAGACACTTGTCTGCTACAGATGATACAGATGTGAAGGTTCTCGAGAAGAAGTAGGTGCAATTCCAGTATATGCAGTATTTTTTCCATACAGTAGTCATTTCAACAATGACATTTCCTGTTTCCTGTTTGTTAAAAAATATTAAAATATTCAAAAATATATATATATTTTTTTTAAGTTCTGTTTTATAAAAATCCCCCTTTAAAATTAATGATTTAAAAATACACTACCAGTCAAAAGTTTTTGAACAGTAAGATTTTTAATGTTTTTTTTAAGAATTCTCTTCGGCTCACCAAGCCTGTAAGCAGTCATTTTGTGAAATTATTTTACTATTTAAAATAACTGTTTTCTATTTGAATATATTTTAAAATGTAATTTATTCCTGCGATCAAAGCTGCATTTTCAGCATCATTACTCCAGTCTTCAGTGTCACATGATCCTTCAGAAATCATTATAATATGCTGATTTGCTGTTCAATAAGCATTTTTTTTATTATTATTATCAATATTTAAACAAAAACAGCTGAGTACATTTTTCAGGATTCTCTGATAAATAGAAAGATCCAAAGATCAGCATTTATCTGAAATATAAAGCTTTTGTAACATTATACACTATACCATTCAAAAGCCTGGAGTCAGTGTAATTTTTAATAGAAAGTATAGAAAATAATACTTTTATTTAGCAAGGATGCTTTAAATTTGTTAAAAATTGATAAAGACATTTATAATTTTACAGTTTCTGTTTCAGATAAATGCTGTTCTTCTGAACTTTCTATTCATCAAAGAAACCTGAAAAAATTCTACTCGGCTGTTTTCAAAATAATATATATATATATATATATATAGCAGCAGCAAATCAGAATTTTATAATGGTTTCTGAAGAATCATGTGACTGATGCTAAAAATGTAGCTTTGAAATCACAGGAAGAAATTACATTTTAAAATATATTCAAATAGAAAACTATTAAAAATATTTCAAAATTTTACTGTTTTTGCTGTACTTTGGATCAAATAAATGCAGGCTTGGTGAGCAAGTAGAGACAAAAACTTTTGACTGGTAGTGTACAGATATTTTTAAATCACTCATTGCTGTTAGGTTCAACTACACTGTAGTCTGTGGCAAAACTGCTACACTATAGTTATACTACATAAGTAATCTTTGTTGTGTTTTCTTTTGTCTTTATTCATCACTCAAGCATTGTCTCGTACCTCAATGGGCCATTCAGTTCTTTACTGTTGTGACGACTCTCTTATTCAATTGTCTGAAATTTCATCAGTGAGGTGCTAAAAAGCTTGAAATCATAGGTTTTAACCCAAATGATCCAAGTTGGCTGTCAGAGATCACAAAGCTTTTGCCAGATCAATCAATTTTAACTTCATTCTCTCTGGCGAAATCGCATTAGCTGAATACACAAAGTTTATACGGCTCAGCCTTTTCTTTCAATTCATTTTACTGTTGTTATTTGTGGTTGAGAGTGATGGAAAGAAACTCCGTTAGCAGAACTCTGCTATAGTGGTGTGGGAAAACGCCATTAAATTTCAGTAATTAAATTCACTGCGTTGTCACACAAAGAGTCTCATTGGCCACTGGAATTATTGAGCTTGTGTCAAACCAAACTTTTAGATGACCATTAAATAAATGCATTATTCCAGCTGTGGAGACCTCGGCTCATCCCGGATCTTTTTCCAACTTCAGTATTATTATCTGTGAACCTTTTACGTATTTGATACTCCCTACCAATTCAGAAGAATAACACTGTGATTTGTAGTCAATGCTTATCAAAGTTTCAATGAAAATTGAAGTGTTTCCTTAGGTTCAAGAGAGTTCAGCATTGACAGTTCAGAATAGAAGTTATATTAGTGCTTTGTTATCCTTGGCTTGGTGGAAAGGCTGGACCTATGAGGTCATGAGACTTCCTGTGTCCTATGAGGGGGTGGGTTTGACCCTGCCCAACTGACTAAAAGCCTTAGCTACTAGAAATAACGACAGACCTGCTCTATTTTTGTTTAGCGATATAACTTACACTTGGTGCTTTTAAACCAATAAATATCTGTGTGAAACATCTTTACAGCTTAGATTGAATTTGAAAAGTTCCAAATGGAATGGAAGTAGTCAGAATGATACTTTGTATTATCTTTATTTGTTTCAAAATGGCGTCTCAGAAGAACAGTGATTAATGTTGGCATGTTGTTATTTAAAAGCAAATCTTGGATTAGTTTCTCTTCCATCGCTTGTTGTTTTGCGTTCTTTGGGGACTCATTTGAGGCCATGTTGTCTGTCTCTGAAGCGATTCAATCATGTTGACTTCATTAAACAGCCTTTGGCAAGAATGCTGGTTAAACACAGAGAGCCTATCGCAGCCACAACAAACTTTGAATGATGGGTCCTTTGTTATTCGATTTGCCTCCTATCATGACACTCAACCGACGTCTGGTGGTGGGATTTTGTTTGACTGAAGGTAATGAACAAAAACAAGCTCTGTACATGGAAATATATTGATTTAGTCTGTCGTTTTTAGCCTGAATCTCCTCGCTTTAGTAAGTGAACTTTCTCCTGCGAGAAGACAGCTTGTATTGACAGGCCTCAAGCTGTAAAATTTACATTACAGTTGAGCGCATCTGAATGCGCAGCTTTCGTTGCCAAATCAGAATTTCCGTTTATGCAAAACAGAGCGAGACAGAAGAGAGCATTTCGTGGCAATGGATGTTGTTGTGGTCAGCAGGGATTTTCTGGTACAAATAAACACCGGAAGAAACCGCCATTTGGGACCGTTTTGATTATACTGAAAGCTAACATGTATACTACAGACTTTTGTATGGTGCTACTAGCCTGCTCATTTCCTGCATAAACTTCTTGACCAATTCTGTCCGCTTGAGATTTGAAGAGAAACAGCGTAAACCTCCTGTCGCTGGTTATAATTTGTTGTGCATTCTTGTTCATTTCACAATACTGACTTTCATCCTGAAGTTTTGAGGACATTATTCTTTTCGGATGCAGTCTCAGACAAAAGTTCAGCCAAAAGTGAGAATCCTGTTTTGATTAGCTTACACTCCTATTGTCATTATTCACTGATTAACTCAAATGGACTGCAAAAGTCATCTTATAACGGACTACAAAAATGGCACACATGCGCCATTTATACAACACGCACGCTCTTAAAAATAAAGGTGCTTTACAATGCCATAAAAAAACTTTTTTTGTCTAAATGGTTCTATAAAAAACCTTTAACATCTGAAGAACGTTTCACACAAGGTTCTTTGTGCTGAAAGAAGGTTCTTCAGATTATAAAAAGGTAAAAAAAAGGTTCTTTAAAGATCCTTTGACTGAATGGTTCTTTGTGGAACCAAAAATGATTCTTCTATCGCTGTGAAGAACCTTTTAAAGCATCTTTATATTTAAGATCAAACATGATTTGAGATAAAAATGGTGAGTGAAAAAACAATTCTGGGTTTGTTTCTCACTACACTTTTAGTGTGGCTTCAGTTTTCACTAACCATATTTTTTTATATTAAAAAATTATTGATATGGTGTGTTTGTGTCAGTTTAGACCTTCATAGCTCCAATTCCCATTACATGAAAAAGGGTGTGAGTAAATGATGACATGGTTTTTCATTTTGGGTGAAATGTTCTTTCAACACCTTCCCCCATTCTTTCTCTTTCTTCTCCTTTCTGCTTTGTTCCCTATCAAACACATTCTCTGATAAGCCCTGGAAGTCACCAGAGATAATGCGTCATTCCTTTCTCGTACATTACAATCGCTGCCCTATTGACAAAGTAGTTCACATTCTCTATTATTTCTTCACTATTTGTCACTTTGGATTCACATACTTGCTGACCGCAACTACCAGCTAATGCAGTGGTCTATGACGCAGTGCAGTACAGCAACCCCATGGCTCCACACATCTGGGGGCTGATATACAAACGGCTGTTTTTTGTATTTAGTCATTAGTCTGGGATTCAGTCCTATGAACGAAAGATGGAGGGAAATTTCGCTTTCCCACATTCAAAGCAGGGGATTACTGGAGTGGGATGGCTGTGACTCATGAGAAAGACTATAAACCCCTCTGAAAAATCACGCCTCCCCTTGAGGTTTATGAAATGGTGTTTTAATAGTTGTGTTTGGTATACATGTGTTCCATTTTGATGCTGTTAGTCTACTGATCTTGACTGTAACATTAAGTTTTTAAGAATATTTCGGTCTGTTTGAGGACAAAAAGTAACATTTGTGACTCTGGACCACAAAGCCAGTCATAAGGGTCAGTTTTGTGAAATTGAGATTTACACATCATATGAAAGCTGAATAAATCAAATAGGACAATATTTGTTTGAGATACAACTATTTGAAAATGTAGAATCTGAGGGTGCAAAAAAATCACCATTAAAAATGTCCAAATGAAGTAGCAATGCATATTACTAATCAAAAAATTAAGTTTTGATATATTTACAGTAGGAAATTTACAAAGTATCTTCATGGAACATGATCTTTACTTAATATCCTAGTGATTTTTGGCATTAAAGAAAAATTGATCATTTTGACCCATGCAATGTATTGTTGGCTATTGCTACAAAATATACCCATGCTACTTATGACTGGTTTTGTGGTCCAGGATCACATTTTATCTTGGTTTGGTTGCAATACCCAAACAAACTTGTAGTCTTACAGATGATAATCTTCCATTTGGATGTCAAATGTTAAAATACTTCAAACAAAACTGTTATGAATGAGTATCTTTAAAGGGGTCATGACATGAGAAACTAAAATTCCCTTGATCTTTCAAAACAGAAGAAGTCTTTGTATGCTTAATACATCCCACAAGTTTCATAACTTAAAAAGTCCTCATCGTTAATAAAAAAAGCATTTATGTAATAACCCTTAGAAATTGGCTCATTTGGGTCTAAAGTGCAAGGGTGCAGTTGTTTGCATAAACACCGCCTCCGGTGCAAGACTTTGATGAATAGTCTTCTTCTCACCGTAGGCTCACAGTTCACAGTTCTGAGAAAAAAAGTCAGAATTACGAGATGTAAACTCGAAATTGCAAGAAAAAAGTCTGGCTTCCATAGGTACTAGTAAATGATTTCATAATGCTTTGTCTGGAAATAACCGTTTTTTTATTTTATCATGTTGTCAAAACACTCACATGCAACAGCGAGGAGGCATTAATACTGTTTCCTATCCCTGATAGGACTCATGGAGATGTCTATTTGACATCTGCATTTACATCTGGAAGACGTATTTTTTAGTGTTTGCTCATCTGCAATACATCTATAGGATGTTTCCTGTCAGATGTCCAATAGACATCTATTAAATGTCTTTAAGATGTTTAGGATTTAGAATGTATGTAAAACTGACATCTTATAGATGTCTGCCAGATATTTGTAGCAGCAGATGCTTTCCAGATCAAGTGTTCTTTAACAAACCTCTTGGAGATGTTCCTGTGCTATCTGGGATGCAGTGACATTAGCCAATCATAACAGTGGCCGATTGTTGACAAGCCTTGAAGGTACGCAGTAAAAACAGGCTGTTTTAGACAGAGGGTCAGAATGAGAGTTGAAAAGAATCACTGTTACACATATTTATTTATTTGTTTGTGCAAAACAACTTTATTAACATTATAAGTAAACGCCATGGAACATATTAAATGTAATAAAAAAAATCATGTCATGGCCACTTTAATTATTTGCTGTCATAGGAAAAATCAGTCAGGAACCTATACGTCACAGTTCGGTTCAGGGTTCATTTTTAATCGGTCATAACCGAAAAATGACTAGCAGTCAGCTGTGAACAGTAACCGCTCTGAACGATTCAATTACTGAATCGTTAACTCACGAGCAAGTGCGAGGCTTCTTTGTAAATCTTTGAATGAGTGACTCATTAAAAAGAACCGGTTCCAAAGAGTCATTTGTTCGCGAATCGGACATCGCGGCTCGCTCTGTGTTCGTGATTGCGTAAGTGAAGTTACTGGAAACTCTGACACGCGGTCTAGCAAGATGACATCTGACGCAAACGAGTGTAAACGCAGGTTTGTTAGCTAGATTTTTTTTTAGTCTTGGTCTGTAGTACTGCTAATCTTTGAATTTATCTTAATGCGCTAATGTTGCTTCGTGGAATGAGAAAAGTCACAAACTATGGGAAATACGCAGTGTACAATGTTTTTCTAAGATGCTTAAGACAGCCACCCCCACAGAAAGTGCCTGAAAGTTCACGTTCACACATGGTCCTTCTCGTTTTTTTGAGTAATTTCCTCATAATCAGATCCAGACGCCAATGCTTTGGCACTCCAGGCTGTTTCAGCTCCAATGACCAAAAATATCTGTGAAAAATAGTTGTGTTTAATTCGGTAAGACAACTAGGGGGGTCTGGCATAGTAGAGACTGAGAGATCAAATATAAACACATTCTTGAGAGGAATGGTATATACACATTGTGATCTAGAGTTTATTTGCTGAGAGACAGAAGAAATGAATCAAAACAAAGATTCGAACTGACATAGAAAACCTTAACAGCTCTAAGCCACGCGAATATAAATTCACACTACATTAGGGATCTAGATGGAGGAGAACTTCAATATTTAGACTGTTCTCATCCAAATATCCTGTTTTGTTGTAAAAAAGATGGCAGCACGAAGATGAAAACCTCTTCAAAGTGGTTATAAAGATTCTTGAGCGAAGCAGAAATAGGGTGGCTGGTAAGTTGTGGTTAGTTCACAACGCTCAGTGCTGGTAATTCTGGGATGAGTGTGTAAATTAGTCGGCATAAACAACTATAAACACTACATCTATTATCTAATGAAGTCACGTCACACGTAACAGTGTCCACAGGCTACAAATGCTAAGTGGTTGATAAAGAACGGACAAAGTTGTTTGGTTTTGAAGTGGTACGATGGTTAATAAAGAAGCATTTTACTAAACAAGACAAGGAAGACTCTTGTCTTACACAAGAGTTTCGTTATTCGCTCTTAACCCATTTAAAGCATTTTAGGGTGGTTTGTAGGGTTCAAACAAGTTCCATTTATTAGGTTTCATCATGAAAGAAAGGTTGCAGACTTGAGGGATATAACACAGATTGAATAATTTTTTCCAATGCATTTTGCATTTAATGGATCTTAAACTATAATACTGTGTGAGAGTTAAGCCTTAAAAATATTTTAAAAACTAAGCAGTCAAGCCTACAATAATGCAGAATTTTCTCGAATACCAGTTGGCGTTCCAAACAAAAGTTTGGGAGGTCCGTGTTCTCAGCTGCTTACCTCACATTTTTTCCAGAATCGCTCCATTACCCAGCTCCACCTTTAATACTAGGTGGAGGAGTGAATTTGTACGTAGCTTGTGTCTCGCTGTTATGCATGACAACAAGCCTTTACCCTTTATGTGAACACTTGAACTCTGTGTAAGAAACCACATGATCGCCCATACAGACTTTGCACCAGGGCTCTATCCGGTCACAGCGGCACTGCAGCAACAGGAAGTGAATTACTCTTCCTTTGGTGGCTTTGTTGTTATTGGCTGACTCAAAGTGTGCCTCTGGAAATCATTAAAGCTCATGTAGTCTGAGTGAACTGTTCATTAACAGAGAAAAAAAACATAACTTGGTTGGTTTACTATTTGGCAAAACTCTGAGGCGAGGATAATGTGGGGGAATTTTGTAAAACACACGAAAGGTGTACTCTTTCTAAACCTTCTTTCAGGACTTATTTGGCTTTAAATCTGGAATATTTCTCCACCCTAGTCTGAACCACAAAAAGATGTTTGTTTTTTGCCACTCACAATGCACACTTTTTAAGATGACTTTTTAAGAGGCTTAATTTTGCTGGTTGCAGTGGTTATATAATTTACAAATTGCATACGTCATAGGAAGAAAACTTTAGATTGTGCCCTATAGCCATTGTGTATTTGAAACTACATTGTGCTAACGGCAATTGTGCTAACGGCAATAACGGCAAAAGGAATATATGAAGATATTATTTCATAGTTCATCAGGAGCAGATGTGCTTTTCTGTGACTGTGAAGTGTTTACATTCATGCAGAGGCGAATTAGGAAATATACTTAGCTGGCAGACTGGACTGGAATGCTGATGTCATTAACATAATGTCTAATGTCAAACATGCTTTAAGATGGAATATAAACAAATTCCATTAACCTAGAGTTACATTTCCTTTTAATAAATAAATACCATACAACAATAGACTATTTATCACTGACACTGTGACAAAGGAAAGCAATAGAACCAGTTGAACACGCTGTAGAACAAACTAGGGCTAGTTGTTACGTGGGAAAGTCGGACTATTCCTCAGTAACTTTGCGGTTTTAAGTCAGAAGTCCATACACACAAATGTGTGTGATGTATTTTCTTTTAAATGTCAGGCTGGTGCAAGTTGTCATTCATTTTGCATGTTAGTTTTTACAGTTTTTGCTATTTCATTCATCATTTTTCTGTTTGAAAATGCTACTTTATTTTTTTGGCCGATAAATGCTGAAATGTTCAATCGCCAAGATTTGATGGTGTGCCTACAGAACTTAGTTTAAACATTCAGTGCTGTTCCCATCAAAAAGTCTCCAAATGTCGTCTTGGCATTAGACTTTCTCTGGCCTCATGCCATGTTTATCATTTCAACATTTTGTGTATTTTCTAGTGGTTTTCAGGCTGATCTGGACTGTGTTAAGTTAATTGACCAGCTGGCCGCTGCTTAGATGCACATGTGGATAGTGATGACAGGGGTCTCTATACAAAAATACGAGCCCTAGACTTTGTTCTTTCCTTCTAATCTTCCTCCAAACTTCTTCTGAGTCTCTAAATAGACTACCTATTTAACATATGAACCACATCACTCAAACTCACTCTATATCTCCATATCAGGGGTTTTCACAGGTCTGCCCTCATGGGTTTGCAGAAAGATACATAAAAACAAATGGCAAAGGTCATGCATCCAGTCAAACTCTGGCAAGTTGCCTGATGATATTGAAAAAAAGTAATACAAGACGTTCTTGACTACTTTTGCATGATAAATTTTGTACTGTATTGGGTCTCCACATTGTAATATAGACAATCCAGGCTCATGAAAATACATGCCTCTGTATACATTTCTGGAATACCGTAATTACGTACCTTACTTGCGTTTTGTGGCAGTTTTAAAGTGAAATATCCAGAGAGTGATGCTAAAACACACACTGAATATGTGACCGTGGCACATTTTTATTATGTTGGTACAGGCACGTATTGTGTTTTTATTACGCTGCTTGAGGTATGTATTGCGGCTGTTCAAAACACAAATATCTGGTGATTGTTACTAAAGGTTGATGCTCTATCATATTGGAAATATCCCTTACACCAATCCCAACCCTAAACCTACCTGATAGTGTTAACAAATGCAAAAGTGATATAAAAACGCATTTGTTGACGCAGCCATGCTGTTTTAACTTCCTTGTGAGAATTTGAGCTGTTTTGTCGAACTGTAGTTTCACGGGGTTCATACTGGAGTAGTTCATCACTCAAGTGCAACGTCGTATTGGCTGAGCTACCGAGCAAATCTACTAAAATAGAAAACTCATGCATATGTAGCTGTATAGGTGACAACAACATTCAAAAGGATCAGTTTTCAAATCCCGCGGGATGTTAAAATAGTAAAGTCATAACTTAACATTCTGCAAGTAATTGTGTGAAAATTAGGATTTATTAATCAAAACTCTGTACCTGTGAATTATACTTTGTGTGAAAAGGAATAAAAGTTGTCAGAGTTTTAATGCGTCTAGTGTGCATGTCAACTGGAAACTGCAGTGATATGTACATATAGGTAGGCCTAGGAACGTATTTCCAGTGAGTGTAGGTTGTAGACAGTCCTGAAGCAAAACCAATTGAGAGTCACTGATCTAGATCATTTTCATGCTCAGTTTGCTCCTCACAAGCTGGGTTTCCATCCAAAGTTGCGAATTTAACTTGTGCGCAAAACTGAAATATTGCATAAAACACTAGTGAATAAGCACTGTTTCCATCCAACGAGTCAAAGAGAACAAAATCGTCACTTCCTGATAAACTGGCAATGAATATCAAGTAATCACAGAATATCATTTTCATATATAATTAATTACTTGCGCCTCGGAGCGAGCAGATGAAACATAATAAATGCGGCCATTGCTTTCAGAGGTGGATGCCTGCTGTTTGGGAACGCAGTCTGGGAGGCAATTATACAGAAACACTTTAATGACAGGCTTTGCTTGGGTATTTCAGAATGACCATAACAACATTTCAGATGCTGTGCAACAAGATCTGCCCGCTGGTTACTCAAGTTAATGTCGTCCCATTGGGCAAATTCACATTCACAAAAATTCACAAAAATTTATTTTGGCAAACGTGTTTCCATCTCCCGTTATTTGCATTAACTCTTGTTCGCACAAATCAAAAACCACCTCAAGCGAGCGTAAAAACTTTTTTGTGAATTTAGGAATTTTCTTTCAAAATTTGTGTTTCCATAATTAGTTTCTGATGTGATACTTTAAAATGCGCATAAAAGCAGGGTTAACCACTGTGACAAAGATAAACCTTCTTTGAGCAATAATAATGGACACATTGACACTAGGGCTGTCACTAACTATTATTTTGGTAATCTAGTAATCTGTCGATTATTCTGATGATTAATCGAGTAATTGGATAATTATAATTTCTTTTTTATGACCTAAGTGAACAATAGTTTTTAAAATGACTTAAAATGCATATATAATAGCAATGAGGCAATAATAATTAGTTTAAATAAAGTATCAAAAGCAAGTAATCATATGGTTTTATTGAACAAAACTGTTAAAAACACATAATGCATTATAAACAATAGAGCTAATGTACATTATGCATTATAACAAATGACGGCAGAGGGCACCAACAGCCTGACGATTGTTTTTACACTTTACTGCGTGATCTAATCTATATTTAATATTGACCCAACAACATTTAATTCAAATGTCCACTTAATCTTTAATATTTGGCCATTTCTCTATGATAGAAAAGCTACAGCCACTGTCATTTCTTGAATATGTGGACACGAAAACGTGTGTAAGCTTTTATTTTGAAATAGCGATGAACAGTAAGGATATTGAGAACGAATATTCTCTTGTGTTTGCACGGTGCAGCAGTTGATTTAATATCTCTATTTTACTCATAAGGCATTTCCCATCATGTCTGCTTTGTCCTTCTGGATTTACATGGCAGTCAGACATGTTTAAAGTTAGCAGACAGAAGTGGCCCTGTAGGATTTCCTGAGGAAACAGAAAGGAATACGGTCAGTGAGTTTGTTGTTTTCCATTTGCGTCGACTGGCATTGCGTCGAGTCTCTCATTTGCTTGGAAAAAGACACACGTTACCTGAAATTGAACTTTAACCCTTTCTTTTCTCACTATGCACTAACCACTTATTTCTCACATGAAGGTTTGGCTGCACTGACAGACTAACTTGATACAAGATGTTTGCCAGCTGAGCGAGTCTCCAGCCAAATATCCACTCACCCATTTTTGTTCTCTCATCTTTTGAAGCGAGATGTGCAGGCATCTATCAGCAGCTAGTTGCCAATGGCTGTACCAACTCATAATTTGTATACAAATCATTGTTGGCAGCAATCAGCGAGCTCCAGGTGGAAACACAAAGCACAGGTGTCTTGGCAGAGAAGATGTGAAATTTGTCACAAATGTGAAAGTTAGCTTCTGTGAGCATGTAACAACTCCTCACCTCCAGTTCACGCTGAAGAACTAAAAAGTCATAATGTCACATATGGTGTGAGCTTAACATCCAGTTCATCTTCACTTCATTTTCAAAGGCAAAGGTACTTTTTGCAAAAGCGACACCAGTTTTTGATGCTACGTCAGAACGCCAGCTCCTATGTCAAGAGCACCACATGCATACGCCGTTTAGAGAAGAAATTGTTGAAAAAAGTTGTTGTGTTTGTTTTCTTGCACACAAAAAGTACTCTCGTAGCTTCATAACATTACCATATGTCATATGGACTATTTTAACAATGTCCTTACTACACTCTAAAAATAAATGCTGAGTTAAAAACAACCCAGTTTGGGTTATTTGGCAACCCAGCGCTGGGTAAATATTGGACAGAACACATGCTGGGTTATTTTGACCCAGCTGGTTGGGTTAATTGTTTTTACCAAACATGCTGGGTTATTTTATTTAAGTCAACTATTGTTTAAGAAATTATTATATTGCTGGTTTAAAATAGACTGGAACTTATAAAAGCACACACAGAATTGCTGGAGGATAATCAAAGGATGAACATTTATTATTAACCAAGAGCACATGGACAAAATACTAGACAAATTGAATTTATTTGGGTGAATACAGCATAGTTTAAAATATTACATACTTTTAAACTCATTTAACAAACATTTTAAACATTAAAAATGTAACATTTAAAAGTAGAATTTTAATTTTAGTGTTTTTAACCGTTCTCTGTAATCGCTTTTTAACGAAATAGCGCTAATTCTCATGCCGGTGTTGCTGAAATCTGAGCCAGTGAAGGGCTGCTGTTCGGCGGGGTTAACTGCGAACTTCAGACCGCGGCCTCGTGTTTCACTCATAGCTGAAAGATGCCATGACTGACTCTAAAAACCTGCCCATAAACAAACAGTACTGAGATTAGAGAACATATTTTAACATCAAACTACATTAAACTCAGTACAATAACAAATAAAATCCATTTATTTTATTTAAGGCAAAAGTCGTTTCCATCCTGTGAAACAACCGCTGCTGAGGCAGCTGACTGACATGTCGTCCTTATGTTGCATAAAATAATACAATTTACAGCACAGTTAAGACTTTATCAATGAATTAAAATATATACAAACCTTTATTTTGCTGAAGAAGTGCAAATCAACAGTGCTGAGAACCACTCTCTTCTGTAGAGGACTCAAAAAGTCAGCAAACTCAGCAAGTGGGTTGTTTCGTCAGAGACAGGAAAAATAACCTAGCATTAAAAATGACCTAGCAACTACCTGTGTAAAAATATTAAAAATAACTCAATAAAATGACCCAACAAGTTGAACCCAGCATTTGGGTTATAAAAAAAAACAGCACCTGAGTAAAAATATTAAAAATAACCCAATAAAATGACCCAACAAATTGAGCCCAGCATTTGGGTTAAAAAAAAATAACCCAGCACCTGGGTAAAAATATTAAAAATAACTGAATAAAATAATCTGATGGGCTGAACCCAGCATTTGGGTTAAAAATAATAACCCAGCACTTGGATAAAAATATTAAAAATAACTGAATAAAATGATCCAATAGACTGATCCCAGCATTTGGGTTAAAAAAATAACCCAGCATTTTTAGAGTGTACCTTTCTAGGCCTTGAACGTGTGAGCTGCATCCATCAAAAAATCATAATTTGTGTTCCGAAGATGAATGAAGGTCTTACAGGTTTGGAACGTTATGAGAGTGAGTAATCATTTTTGGATGAACTATCCCTTTAAGAGTTTATTCTGTGGCTAAAGCATTGTTTATTTACTCTATATAGATTTTCTGAGAAATGCTAACAAGCAAATGTACTGTTGGTTAACAACTTCTGCAGAAGCCAAACACAGTGTTTGTAGGTGTCACAGACCCTTAGCTAGATGCTAAAAGTGCTCATGTTGCACTAAATGCAACCTGTTACTGAGCCGTTCTCACATTTGTGTGTGTGACATTGTTTCAGGGCAAGCATTAACTACATCATCTTGAAACTGTGGTTTTTCAGGGTGGAGTAGCTGTGACTTTCATCACCCTTTCAGTGGGGACTATTTTAGATGGTAGGAAAGTTAAGATTCTCAGGAACTTTGATAATGTTATCTAAAATAAAAAAGCATTTGTGGAACTAAAATGTAGAAAAATACTCATTTGCAGCATTTGTTTTATATTCTTGCAAGCAGTATTAAAAATGTGCTTATCTGCATTTGGGAAACAAGGGGTCAGATGCTATCAGTGTCTGACCTGATAGCGCTAACAGTGAGGATCTCCATACACGGACTTTATCGAGTCTGTTATCAAGAACATCCTGTTGTTTCTCAGATTTGTCGCATTTCTTTTTTTATCTGTTGCTGATTATGTTTTGACCTCTTGTTTAGGCTCCTGCGCATGCAAGGCTATTTCCTCAAGACTCATTAGATGCTGTCCCATGGTTCCAGGGCTTTTCTACTGGAAGAATTTGTGTTTTGTATAATTGTTGGTTGGATAATGTTTTTCTTAATGTAAAAATCTGAAATAAAAGCACTTTGTATTTCATCAGATCGGTTCTGGAAACTCACATCAGCCCACATCTAGTGCAGGCAGTCTGAATCAAAGTATCTCATTTAATGGAATAGATTTGCATTCTGTGTATTATCTTTTACAACCACATTCTTTCCTTTTTGGTCACTGAGGTCATATGAATATATTTCCATACTTCTGTCTGTGGCTCAGTTTCACACTTCTGCAAGATAGTTTCTTTGTTTGAAGTGCTTGTAAATGTGCATGTACATGTGGTTTTATTTATAAAAACAGAATGCATTGTGAGCTGCAGATGTGTTATAGAGAAGTGTCGACGCTTTCGCTGTAAGCACTGAACGCTAAATGTTAAAATGACATTGGGAACCACACGTCGGTTCGTTTCCTCTCAGCATTTAACCTCTGCGCAGCCAGTAATTTAGTAGACCCCGGGATTCACCAGAGATTCATCTCTGTCTTTAATGGGGCAATTTCCCAAAGCTCTCCACCCTTTCTATCCTTCTCACCCCTCTTTTGTTCTCCTCCCTTTTCTCGGCCTCTTGCGCTCTCCTCCTTTTTCTTGGCCTTGCGTCTGTTCTGTTGGTTTTGGGGGTTGGAGAGTGAGGCCTGTCATTACATGATCTCTAATGGTCTCGAGGAAACCAATCCCTGCTGCGTCCTATATATTTGAAATGACTCTGAAACATATGGGGGCCTGGATAGGGGACAGGAAGCTCTTTTGAAAATATGTTAAGAGATATCGCTTTGACGTCCGTGTCTCTTTTTATCACAGGAAACATTTACTTACCAATAAGATTTATTCCATTACTCCAGAAAAACAATCACATGCTTTCCTGTACTTGCTTTGTTTATTCCCAAAACCACAATCTAAAGGAGATCCTGACAAGCTATACAAGAGAGACTGTTTCTGCTGTGCTGTTGCTGTGCTCTTTTCAAAATCTGAATTATTTATGTTTTACAGCTATTTTATTCCAACACGTTATCAAAAACGTATCTTCAACATTGCTGTTTAACCTGTTATTGAGCTCTACCAGTTTTTAGTGAACAAGAAATAACGACATGAAAGTAGTCCCTGCGTCCTTCTTCTGAAGTCTCGTGACAGCCTTTTTTCAAGAAACAACAATGCATTTTGCTACGTGGTCTCATGACGAAAACGTGCCTGTGGGAACTTTTTCACAAGACACAAAATGCGTACCAACAAGCACATATCACTGCAGTTTCCAACAGAAATGAACACTAGAGAAGGTAAAACTGCGAGCACTTGTAATCATTTTCGTACACAATTATGATTACAGCTCCATATGTTTCACTTTCTGGGCTTAACAAGCTTTTTCGGTAGCTCAGCCAGCACAGAGTTGGACTTAGGATGAGGAATCTTTGGGTACAAATCTCAAAAACATGACTTACAATGAAGGAGCTGAAAGATGAGAGATCGAAAAGCAAGCTAAAACGGCATGCTTGCGATTGCGTTTTTACGTCACTTTCGCTTTAGTTCATACTATCGGGTAGGTTTAGGTTTAGGACACCATCCAATAGAAATGCAAATATAATGACTGTTCAGCAATGATTGGCTAAATACCTCAAGCGTGTGACGGAAATGTTACGCCCCTTACCATGTTGTGATGCCCTGTCCCAGACTAGTGCTACGAGACAAAAATAATAAACCCATTATAAATTAGGCATTTGTTGCATCCAATGAGAACATAATTACAAATTATAATGACTCATACTGTCATTTTAGGCGTTGCGCATTGTTGCGTCATGCCACATAAACTTACAACCATTAGTATCTAATTCTTTAAATATGACAACATACTTACAGTCTGTGAGTCAGAAGTGCCAGACTGTCCTTTCAAAATTGGAACTGACCCACTTTATAGAAACAGCCTTTGTGCACAGCCGGCATTGTAGGCTACTCTCCCAGGTTCAGGAAACAATTCTTTGTAAAATGCGCTGCACACTTGAATATTTGCAATGTACTGTTCTGGAACACTGTTGTAAATATAACTTAACCACTGATTTCCAAATTGTGTACTCATTTGGAAGGCCAAACAAAGTAGTTTCACTTTCACAAGGAAACACACAACGTCTCCACAATGTGGCAGCAGCGACAACAATGCAACAGCGAGAATAAAAGTTACGTCTTCTTTG
Source organism: Labeo catla (assembly GCA_012976165.1). Taxonomy (NCBI): domain Eukaryota; kingdom Metazoa; phylum Chordata; class Actinopteri; order Cypriniformes; family Cyprinidae; genus Labeo; species Labeo catla. The sequence continues at coordinate 396,916 of VONZ01000099.1, forward strand.
TTTGCTTATACATTTGGCCATTGTTATGCACATCTTCCCACACAGTGGCGTAGATATTAACTTTTATAAAGAATATCTCTTTGGGTTTCAGACTTTAATATTTGAAACTTTACAGATCTTATATATTCACAAACAGCTTGTAACACAAAGGAAAACATGAAATCGCATCATATGACCCCTTTAAAATAACTGTCTATAATCTCTGCATAGGAGATACTTGATGTTGTTTCCAAACAAAAATAAATATCGGGTGTCAACGAAAAATGAGTTAAAAATATCGGCATATTGGATAACTGCAAAATCCCGACTCTGCATGTTAAGCAGGTAAATTAAATTTGAAAATATTTTATTATTATTTTCATTCACGTTTAATTATTTTGCTTGTTCAATTAATTGTCAAATCTAGCCATATTTAAATATATGCTGCAGTGTTGCCAAGTCCACAGTTTTCTCGTGTAATTGGGCTTCTTTAAAGCTGTTGCCGTGGGTTGTTTTTCATGTCCGTGGGTTGAAGTGACTCCAATAAGGTAATATTTAGCCCCTGGAATGCTAATTGTTTCAGGGGAACCCCGCCAAAAAAACGTGATTTTTACTGGGCGACTGCTAGGGATGTCCAGATCCGATCACGTGGTTTCAGACTCGATCGGAATCGGACGTTACCTCCCGATCAGGACTCGAATATATATGTATATATATTCTCATTATTTTTTAACACACCTATAGTTATGCGGTGGCACAGAGTTAGGGGCCGTTCACATATCGCAAAACGCTGGGCGCGCCGATTTTTCCTCCTTTCCAAAGCGCTCTGTAGCTTGCGCTCCCGTGGCGTCTGCCGCTGCTGGTTGAATCTTGTCACATGACCCGCGGTGCGCTTGCAGCATTCTGAAAAGTTGAGATGTTTTCATCTAGATGCGGAGCGGACGCGCCTGAAAAAACCGAGCGTGTCGCACCGCCGTTATGAGCGCGGTTGCCGCGCGTCTACATTTGAAATAACGAACTTGAGCGTGCAAAAGACGCGATATGTGAACCTCTTCACTCCACACAGAAACAGCAAGGCGTGCGGCATGACATCACTTTGTTGTAGAGAGGCTACTGGTTAAATGCCAGCAAAGTAGAACACGGAAGCAGCTTGAAGCGTAAAGCGCGAGTATGTCTGCGGTCTGGAGGTATTATAAAGTTGATGACAACAACATTGCCATAGCAAACTGTGAGATATGTAAACTTGGGATTGCACCCCTAAGAAAAGCAACCCACTTCAGTACTGGAAAGAACATGCTAATCAGTTTCCCTCTATGGCTGCTGTTGCAACCCAGTATCTCAGTGCCCCCTGCAGCTCTGTGGAAAGTGAGAGACTATAGTGCCGTTGCAAACGTCCTTGATGAGAACAGAAACAGGCTCAAACTAGAGGGTGACACGGGAGTGGATTTTCAAATCTCTCCCGTCCCACTCCCACAAAAAAAAATCCCATCCCATCCCAATCCCACGAAAAAACTGGGAAAAAATCCCGTCCCGTCCCAATCCCGGAAGAATGACTCCCATTCCCTCCCACTCCCGTATTATGTTTTTTTTTTTTGGCTAGAATCTGCCAGTTACAGTAAAGAATACAGTACAGATCACAGTATGCCCGTAACTTTTTTTTTACATTAGTTGAATAAAAAATGCAAAATTCTGTTTATTATTATTATTATTATTATTATTATTATTATTGAACTGAAAGCCATCTTAAACAAATGCACAGTGTGCATTGCACACACATTAAATTCCACGTAAATCATTCATGCAGACACACGTTTCCTATTTTAACTGGTCCATTTGAAAGTAGACATTTCACTCTATAGATATATTTTTCATGTCTCTAAAGCAAGTATACACGGAGTTTCGAAGTGACGCGCTCAAGTTCACAGAGACAGGCGGCAGAAAGCTCGTCCTTTTTGCTTTAATTTGTTTACAAAAGCGCAACGTTTCCTTTTTTTCTGAGTGCACACAAATAAACGTTGAGTCTTTACAAATTCGAAAGACGCCTATCACTCTTATCTGTATGACCAAAAATGACGGTATTTTAAGAGCAAGTGAGCGCACCGGCGCCTCTGTCGTGCAGCACCGCGCTACTATTCAGCTTCCACACTCACACAGACACTTCAAAAGCGCACATTTTTCTAGGTTAACATTAGATTGAGCGGCTATGTAAACTTGCTACTACATACATCTTTCAGATGAAAAGCCATATGGTCGATGAATGTTAGGTGAGCGTTTGGATCGCCTGCTGTATTACCAGTCGTTAACGATCTGTCCGTCATGAACTCACTTGCTTAACCAGCCACACCAAAGCATACAGAAGGAGAGAATAAAGAGACGGGTCAACTAGAATTAAGTTCAAAATTACAATATATATATAAAAGGTATATTTGTCTGTAAAGTTGGGTTTCATAGCGTTACGATTCCCGGTCCCGCCCACTCCCGCTGACATTTTTTCCTGTCCCGTCCCAATCCCGTGATTATTAGTGATTTTGTTTCCCATCCCGCGGGATTCCCGTGGGAATCCCGTGACCCGCGGGATTCCCGAAAAAATGTCAGCCTCTAGCTCAAACCTGACAAGGTAGAGATGTTAGTTTTCATTAAGAAAAACATACATTTCCTTCTGTTAAACTTACTACTGTGATGACAGTAAGAGTTAGGAGTGCAGTTCCTAAAAGCACATTACTGGCTTTGCAAACACTGTGGCACTTTTTTTTTATTTGTTTACATGCCTGTCGGGTATTTTAAGTTGAGGTGCTATTTGTTTTTATATTAGACTTTTTTTTATATTTACTGTTGCACTAAAGTCCAAAAGTGAAGAATTTATGTTATTTATTACTTGATTGTTCAAGCCACCTCACAGAAGTGCTCTGTTTGTTAACAGAGTTGTTGAATGTTAAAACAAGGTGAATTAAATAAAAAATAATGAACATCCTGGATCTGTTTCTTCGCTCTTCTTTATTCTTTCTTTATGTATTATAGAAATATCGGATCGGGTTTCGGTATCGGTAGATACTCAAAATCAAATGACTCGGACTCGGACTCGAGGGCAAAAAAACCTGATCGGGACATCCCTAGCGACTGCCCTTAAAATGGGCAATTGGGTGGGTTTTGTTGCAAAAACTGGCAACCCTGATATGCTGTAGCAAAGAGGAATATTTATGATAAAAACTTAATACATTTTGGTTTGTTCATTAATTACTACATAGCTTCAGAAGAATTACTGTCACCGTTATGTTCAGTTAGTTTGCGTTCATAGACTTTTAGTTTGTAATTCATTCGTTTCTGGTTTCCCTTGTCTAGTTTTCCCGGCACTCCTATGTTGTAATGGTGGTTAATGTTATCAGCACAGGTGTTTGTCATTTTACCCTCATTTGTCCGGTATTTAAGTCGCAGTCTTTTTTGGTTCTCATTTGTCTGGTCACGTTTATGTTTATGTGTGTTTCTACTGCCAGTTGTGGATTATTTTTAAACTTGTGTTGGAGCTTTACCCTTCTGTTTCCTCATCAGTCTGTTACACAGGCCTGTGAAAGTTACTGTATATATCACAGAACACTATTTTTATGATGTTTTTTTTAACCTTGATAGCATCCATCCCCATTCACTTCCATTGTATGGAAAACCTTTAACGACTTTCTTCAAAGCACTGAGAATTTCACTGTAAACTTCCTCATCCTTTTGTTACTCAGAAACAAAGCTGTAAATATCGAATACTCCTGAACTACTTCAGAAAGCCCTTTCAAAGGCCTTTGCCTGCTTCCACAGATCTTGAGATACTCTTATCTAAATTGTGCTTACCCTCAATTGACGAAGCAGGAATCTAGTATACTTTGTGCTTAGAAACTATGAGTTTGCAGACTGATAAAATTCTTGTTTTGGATATAAGCTGTGAGACTGTGCTGCTGCAGGATACAGGGGTCACATGGATCATTCTTGACTTGGGTTTATTTCCTTTGATCCGAAACGGAAGGCAGCTGTCATACCTTTGATGAGTTATTACAGGTGTTTGAATTCAATCTGGTTTTTAGTGGGTATTTTTAATAAAAATAAAGTAAATAATGCCAAAAGTTACCAGTATCAGATACCGAGGGAAACAGCTTAACAATATTTATCCAGGAATATTATCTGTTGACATAATAATGTAGGCCACATTATTATGCTGCATTATTCTCAAAAGTCAAATCTTGTCTGGACAGCTCTACTGTCAGCAGTCTTGACACGACTATCATTAATAATCTCAGGCATGTCACAACATAAAACTATATCCATAGTTGGGTTTTCTATATCTGAACACTCAGCCAAACCCTTCGTCTTCCACCGGATCTTATCTTGTCTTGTAATCAAATACACATATCCTCACATTGTCGCTGAAGGAAAGTTGACAACAAACCAACCATCGCCTTTTTTATGTTCCCACACTTACTGATGAGCAAAAGATAGACGTTTGTGTTGGTATAATTGTTTTTGTATATCCGTCCTGGCTCCACCCTTACGGCAAAAATAAAACATGACCTAAATTAACTCGGTTGGATACCCCCCCCTTCTTCCATTTCTATAAAATGTAGTTGAATATATATCTATTTAATGTGATAAATATATGGAAGTTACATTTAAATTTGTGTGGAAACATCTGTATGATGCTCCAGGGTATAAAGACGTTTTTTCACATTGTTTTCTCTAGTTTTGTACACCCTGTGCTCTGAGTAATTCAGATTGTGAAGGGGTGTGGGAAAAAAAAGAAAGGTACTATTCTGCATTTTCCACAAATATACAATCACATCCAATCTGTGGGAAGCAGCTGTGATTGTAGGCGAGTGGTGTTGAGGTCGTGAGGTCAGAGGTTCCAGGGTTAAGAGGTGTTTTGGGTGGGCGAAGTGCCAGTGCAGAGGAGCGTGCAGTTTTACGTGGCGGATGCTCAAGTACATGTTGAGCATCAAGATCTGACACAGCTGCTTTGCTGGAAATGAGCAGCACTCGTCACAGACTTCGTCTGCCAGTTTGACATCACAGACCTTGTGCAACTTCAACCGCAGTTTGTGTGTTAAAAACAGTTTGACTGACTGTTTAGAACAGAACAAGGCAAATTTGAGCACTGCATTTCACATTCAACTTAGTGATTTTAATTTGGGCTATGATCACAAGATGTACTGTAGTTTGTGTTGCTTAATTAGCAGTGGTGAAGAAGCAGCACACACAGCCTCTGGACATTATAATTAAACACAATAGAAACAGGCGCATGACGGTGGAAGTGTTGGTGTGAGAATCATGCACAAGAATGACTCTCATGAGACTTCTGACAGTCTTTCATAATAAAGAAGGTGCTGCCACCATCAGACCACTGGTCAAAGCCTCTGTATACAGACTAGTCTGGCTGATTAGTTAAACAATTTTGGCTGTTTTGAAGTTATCGGTATTGGCTGGTATGTTAATCTGCTTGTAAAACACTTGAGTTTTGAGTAAATACTCTGAAAAGTGTACATTTGATTTCAGAAATCATCTAATTTGTTATCATTATTACAACTATATGATCAGATATTGAGATGTCATGGACTACAACTACTACTACTAAAGGGATAGTTCACCCATAAATGAAAATTCTGTCATTAATTACTCACCCTCATGTCATTCCAAACCCGTAAGATCTTCGTTCGTCTTCAGAACACAAATTAAGATATTTTTGATGAAATCCCAGAGCTTTCTGACCCTGCATAGACAGCAATGCAACTGACACGTTCAAGACCCAGAAAAGTAGTAAGGACATTGTTAAAATAGCCCATGTGACATCAGTGGTTCAACCGTGATGTTATAAAGCTACAAGATTACTTTTTGTGCGCAAAGAAAACAAAAATAACGACTTCATTCAACAATTTCTTCTCTTCCGTATCAGCCTTCAACATGCGTTCACGAGAGTACCACGACGCATGAAAACTGACACAGAATAGAAGAAATTGTTGAATAAAGTCATTATTTTTGTGTTGCTGTCTATGCAGGGTCAGAAAGCTCTCGGATTTCATCAAAAAATATCTTAATTTGTGTTCTGAGGATAAGTTAATGTTTTAGGGTTTGAAACGACATAAGCGCAATTAATGACAGAATGTTCATTTTTGGGTGAATTATCTCTTAAGGCCTGGTGCTTGATAAATGGTTTACGCTTTTGCCAATATTTCTGTTCTCTCTGTGTTTTTTTTTTTTATTTGTCTATATACACTACCTTTAAAAAGTTTTGAATGTGCAAGTCTCTTCTGCGTACCAAAGATGCAATTATTGGTTCAAAAATACAGTACAAGCAGCAGTTTTGTGAAATATTATTGTAATTTAAAATAAACATTTTCTATTTTTTTTCTGTGACGGCAAAGCTGAATTTTCAATACTCCAGTCTTCAGTGTCACATGATTTTTCCGAAATCATTCTAACACTGTTTAAACCTGTCTAAACCGGACATGAGCACACCGCTCATATCAGACTATTAAACTTTTTATAAACCATGATTACGGGATGTGGTATGATGCAAGCAACAAATCTTCCATAGTAAACCGATGCTTCGTTCTAGAGCTAAAATCTCTATTTATTTATTTTTTAACTAGTTTACTTGAAAATGTAATTACAACATGATTCTAGTTAAAGAAAATTCTATTCCAAGTGCACCACACTTGAAGTTGTCAACATGATGTAAATGTTAAACAAATCACTTGTTAAATATCTTTGCAGAAAAGACCCATGAACTACAACTAGACATCTTGTACGAACTTGTCTTACACAAAATATGTTCAGAAATAATACGGGCAAAATGCTTTTAAAAAAATCTCAAAAGTCAAGGTCATTCAAATTCAAAATGACTGAAGGTATAACACCAGTAAACTGTTAACTATAAATGTTCTGTAAAAACAATGAACAGCAGCTTTTAGCCTGTCATCATGATGCAAACATGAAATATTAGACATACTGTAGTAGTTCCTAACAGGTTTTTTATCCGATTACGCTGCTTTTCCATTGTTTTTTATGTTAACATGGATGTGTTTGACTGTTACACATGCATGTTTTGCAGCATCTCATGCATAAGAAGTTCACTCCCATCTACTTGCATGTTTTTCCTGTTCCACTGCCCGCGTCGCATCTTTGTCAACACAAAAAGATATAAGCACATCACAGATGGACGGTTAATCATGTTGGCCGGCATGCGGTTGAATCGCTTTTTCCTCTTTACTGTTATCATTTCCATACTGTCAAACAGTCTAATTCTAACGTTCGTTAATATTTCTATTTAAAATCATGAAAATCACAAATCTTGGCAAAAGATGCACAATTGTTGCTTGGCAATTGGTGCACAAGCAACATTTCTTATTATCAATGACGTTGAAAAAAGTTGTGCTGCTTAATATTTTTGTGGAAACTGTAATACATTTTTTCCGAATTCTTTAATGAATAGAGAATTCAAAAGTGTAATAATTTAGATTAGATTCCATTCGATTAGTTGTTTAACATTTTATCATAATAAAAGGAAATATGATAAAACTATGACTAATGATCTAAATTTGGAAAGATTTGCTTGATGTGCATTTACAGTAAGTACTAGTAAAATTCCGTGACTAGTAAAACTGAAACTGATGCTGATAGTGGACACAGATTAGAGATGAATATGGTTGATAAAGTACCTCATGCTGTTGGTTCTATTCCATATTGTCTTAATTGTGGTGGTTGCCATGATGTAGGTTCTCAGTGATTTTAGCTTATTATTTTGCGGTTACTAGTGAATTCTGTGTGATCGATAAGTACTAAGTCAAAAGTTTTTGTGGCCATGTAACCAATGCTCAGCTCAAAATTTGCAATTTTTCAAAAGATCACAAACTCTAGATAAGATCTCAGTTCGTGTTAATATAAACTGAAACTGTGAAATTACCTTTTGTCTTTTGCTTTCTCTTTAGTGAGAATGTGAAAGTTTTTGCCCACCTGACAGTGTCATTTTTAATGCCTTGGACTGGCCCTTTGACCCCACAAGCACCGGTTTGGTCAAACCTAGCCACATTTTAAAGACACTGTTGCGGTCAGCTGTTGGCTTCTGGGATTGCTGTGAGCAGAGCTGAAGGGAAGCAGCAGGATTTGAACCAAGTGTGGTCAGGAGGAATGTAGTCCAGTGCCTGGGGCCCCGCTCAGGAATGCTGACCACTAAGAAGGACACTTATAGAATAACTGTGGGAAAGAGAAGTGTCTTTAAAATCTGATTGTAACACCTTTTTATGTTTGAGAGGACAGGAAAGACATTTATAAAAAATGCTGTTGTTTTGAACTTTCTAGTCATCAAAAAATATTAGTAGAGTATTTTTTGAGCAGCAGATCAGCACATTAGAATGATTTCTGAAGAATCATGTGACACTGAAGACTGGAGTAATGGTGATGAAAATTCAGCTTTGCATCAGTAATAAATTACATTTTAAAATATATTACAATAGAAATCAGTTTAAAATGTATTTACGTTTGACTTCTACTTTTTTCCACTGTTACCTTCAGTTTTTGATTAGTTAAACCAACCTTTTCATTACCGATTCCAGTTCCATTGTGTAAAATGTTTGTGACACACTATATTAAAAAATAAATGTAGGGCATGGCTTAACTGTATTCACCATAATTAACTGGATCAGTGAAAACTGGGAATGTTTTTGTAGAATGGTGCCAAACCTGAATGCAGGGTTGCCAGGTCAACGGAACAGGGCTACATTTACACTGTTGCCATTGGTTAATGTTTCATTTTATTTTATATTTCTGCGGGTTAAAATTTGACATATTGCATAAATTGTATTTGACTGAAATGCTTGTATTAAAATATTTTACCCATTTTACATTCAACATCAATACTATCCACCTTTTTTTCACGTAAGAGGCCTCGGAACAAAAAAGGTAAAACAGCGATATAGGATGATTTTGAAGTTGAGAGGGAACATGAGAGTTTTTCGACATACCCTAACTGTCGTGAACCAGAAAAAAACAGTTCAGGCAGAGCAAGGCAAGATGAGCATTTGCCATTAACAAGTATATAAATTGTATTATTTTTTAATGAAAATAGCCAATCGTTATGCTAGATAAGACCCTTCTTCCTCGGCTGGGATTGTTTACAAACACATTTAGGATCGTTTAAAGCAGCATTTAAACTGCATTTTGAAAGTTCATACTCGGGGCACCATAAAAGTCCACTAAATGAAGAAAAATCCTATAATGTTTTCTTTAAAAAACATAATTTCTTTACAGCTGAAGAAAGAAAGACATGAACTTCTCTGATCAAGACATGATCTTGAATGACAAGGGGGTGAGTACATTATCTGTAAATCTTTGTTTTGGAAGTGGACTTCTCCTTTAGTAACTGAGTTACATCATTATAAAAGTAACTAATTACCAGGGAAAGTAACTACTGTGTTACTTAATGGGGTCATCGGATGCCAATTTTCCACAAGTTGATATGATTCTTTAGGGTCTTAATGAAAAGTCTCTAATATACTTTGATTAAAAATTCTCAATGGTTTTGTAAAACAACACCCTTTTTACCTTGCCAAAATCAGCTCTGCAAAAATCATCTCATTCTGGTCGAGGCTGCTTTAAATGCAGATGAGCTCTGCTCACCCCGCCCCTCTCTTCTCTCTGTGGAGTGACGAGCCTGTTTACTTTAGTCGCATTTAGGTGCATTTAGCCGAGAAACTACTTTTAGTTTCTGGAAAAAGATGCGCTGAGAGAAATAAGCCAGCATTTACCACAAAAGAAGAACGCAACGTGAAAATTATAGTAACACCTCATTTTATTGTCAGTAATGGTAACGGCATTACTGGTGGAGGAAACAGTAATTTGTTCGATTTTTTTTTTTTTTTTTGAAAAAAGTAATGCCATTAGTGACAGCGTTTATTTATAACACACTGGTTTGTAGTGTAGTTTATTTATGAACACACTGGTTTGTAGTGCAAACAGTTTTACTGCTTAATGCACATTTTTATTTTTCTTGTTATTTCCATATAGCGGCTAATGAACCGAAATCTCACCCATAGGCTTACTTACGCATTAAAAAGAAAGGTGGATATAGTGATTTTCAAGTTGATAGTGTGTATAATACAGTGACAGTAAAATATGTAATTTTGTTTTAGGAGTGGCATATTTTAAGCTTTGATATTTGGAATAGGGTCATTTAGCTAGTTTTTATTTTTACATAGATCTGGCAACCCTGCCTGAACGTCAGTTTGCAGAAGAGTGCAACATAGGTATTTGATTATTTATTAATATACTTTTGTTTATTTTTAATTTCCGTAAATGACAAAGAGTGACTGGCAAATCTGCTCTATTTGTTTTTCATGCATGAGTGAATGTCATAAAGAAATGAAATGAGTGGGAGCAAATGACAAAATCCTCAGTTTGAACTGTTACTTTCAATTCTTGTTATGCAGGTTCAGTAATTTTCTCAGATTTCTGAAACCAACGAGTCCAAACATAAATAACTCAAGTTCACAGAGCTCAAATAATGTGTGTCTACTATGATTTCGGTAACTAGACCACCATCACTGTGCACTACAGCACACTTTACCACCGGCCAACCCTGGAGCAACGGCTCGGCCGTATTTAAAATATTTTTGCAGCTCTTTGAACGAAATGGCCCTGAACCTCAGATTTTCAACACAATAGAAGTGTGTGTTTGTGTTTCCGAGGCCGTTTTTCATCTGTCATTTTTCTGGAAACACGATTCCTGCTCTACTGGCAGCCAAACAGGCCCAGACTGCTGGTTTTGCAGCGGTTGCTTTTTGCCAAGTCCTGGGAAGCCCGTGGAAGGATGTGTGGTTGGATGGAGAGAGAAGAAAGAAAGAAAGAAAAAGTAATAGAGAAAAAGAGAAAGAGAAAAAAGGAGAGCGGGGCTGCCAAGGAAAGCTTCCAAACTCACTGGTCAACATCAGTCATTATTTTCAAGACTTTGATGTAATTCCTCCCCGTTTTCAGGCTTTAGGACAGGCGCCCATATCCACATGAATCAGGCTTGGCCTCGTAAAATAATCCTCAAATCATTTGTCATCCCAATCCCAATGATTGTTTTCAAAGACGGAATGATAAGCACCAGCAGCAATAGCAAAGAGCTACTGGCTGCCATCTACAAGTTAAACTAACATCAGTTATAAAAGTACATCTTTGATCCTGTTTGATAGCTTCAAAAAAATTTTTTAGATTTTGTGTTTGCTACGGTTCAGCTAGGGTGTTATGAGTCATACCAAGGGTGATCAAGTAACTGATCTTGCACACTTTCAAAGTGAAATGTCCAGTAAGTGGAGCTGAAAGGATGTTCGGTTTAATCCAAAACAGATGAACGTGATACCGGCGATGTTTTACTGCAAAGGTTGTTAGACATATCACAGCAGTTTGGAAATAAAATGTCTGGTAAGCGTTTGAAAGTAACGCACAACCTACAGTAAACTAAACCCTACCATAAACCTAACCAATAGTGATAACAAAAGCAAACATGAGATAAACACACATTTCCTGAAGCAACTACGCAATTTTAGTTTACTTCTACAAGTTCCTTTTATAGGGACTTGTGTTTAACGGAAAATATACTTGAGCATTGCATCAGAAGTGCAATACCAGGTGCGCGGAGCAGTTTATGTGGTACACTTGTGGTAAAACTTTTTTGAGGTTATAACGTAGCATTGTACAAGGAAGCATGTAAAAATTGTTGTTATAAATCAAGCGATCATCTGTCCTTTTAATCATAATTTGTGTGACAAGGAATAAAAGTCAATGTTTTACTGTTACTAAGTGTTCATTTCAGCTGGAAACTGTAGTGAATTGTTTTTGGAGTGTGGCTCAGATTCCTCCTTTATGGATACCTGTTTTCGCCACTGAATAAAGAAATAAAAAAGGTTATTGTGACTTTTAATCTCACAATTCTGACTTTTTTTTTTAGAGAATTGCGTGATAAAACTTGCTATTCTGACCTTTTTTTTCTCAATAGCGAGTTATGAAGTCAGAACTGTGAGATATAAACTCGCAATTCTGACTTTTTTCTTCAAAATTGTGTGAAATAAATTTGCAATTGCGAGTTATAAAGTCAGACTTGTGAGATACAAACTCACAGTGGCAAGAAATAAACTCAGAGATAAAAACGTGCAGTTCTGACTTTTTTCTCACAATTTTGAGCTTGTATCTTGCATTTCTGACTTTTTTCACACAATTCTGACTTTTGACTTTTGTGAGAAACTCCAGTCTTGAGGGGAAAAAAAGACTAATACATTCTCAGAATTGCGAGATATAAACTCTGAGAAAAAAAGACAATTGCATGTTTTAACTCGCAATTGTCAGTTATAAAGTCAGAATTGTGAGTTTAGATCACACAATTCTGAGAAAAAAAAGTCACAATTATGACTTTCGTTATATCTCACAATTCTGACCTTATATATATCAGTCTTCTATATCAGTTTCCCCCCCCAAATCTGACTTTAAAACTCACAATTGTGAGTTTATGTTTCACAATTCACAATAACACGTAATTGCGAGTTTATATCACACAATTGTCTTTTTTTCTCAGAATTGCGAGTTTATATCTTGCAATTGTGAGAAAAAAAGCAATTTTATATCGCAAGTTTATATCTTTTGCGTTTTAACTCTGTATTTTGAGTTTATATCTTGCAATTCTGATTTCATTTCTCAGAATTGCCTCACAATTTTGACTTTATAACTCAAAGTTGCGAATGTATATCACACAATTCTGAGAAAAAAGTCAGAATTGCGAGTTTCTATCCTGCAATTCTGAGAAAAGAAGTCACAAAAGTGACTTTCCTTATATCTTATATTATATCTTATATATTCCTTATATCTGAATTTCCTTCATTCTGATTTTTTCTTAGAATTCCATGATACAAACTTGCAAATTCAACATTTTTTTTCTTATTGTGAGTTATAGGGTAAGAATTATGAGATATAAACTTACAATTCTGACTTTTTCCCTCAGAATTGTGTGATATAAACACAATTGCAAGAAGTAAACTTTTTTCTCGCAAATGCAAGTTTGTATCTTGCAATTCTGACCTTTTTTTCCTTGCAATTGCGCGTTTGTATTTTATAGTCATTATTTTTTCACACAGTTCTGACTTCTGACTCAGAATTGTGAGATATAAACTCGCAATTGTGAGTTATAAAGTCAGATTTGGTGGGGGGGGATTTTTTCTATAGCAAAAAGTCAGAACTGCGAGTTTGCATCATGCAATTCTGAGAAAAAAAGTCCGAACTGTGAGATAAAAGTCACAATTTTTTTTATTATTTTTGTATCCGGTGACAGAAATGGCCTTCCATACTTCTTCAACAGAAGTTCATGAGAACATTTCTTCTTTTTAATCATCTACCTACCACATAAATATTGTAACTATGATCACTTAGAAAAGCAATAGTCCAAGTCTGCTCATGAAGCTGCATGATTTGAAATGTAATTTATGCCCATGGCACTAATGATGCAAGATAAGTTGCTTAGAATCACTCGTAAAAAATTTTGGAAAACTGTGTCATGCATATCAAAGAGTTTCCTTAGAGTTATTAATATAATTATTTCTATTTACTTATATTCACAGTTATTCTCCTGATTCAGAGATTATTCACATTTCCGGTGTTTACTTGGAAATCACTCACTTTGGGATTCACACTTGACATCTGCCATTTTTGCTGATAAATAAAATGTCAAACAGTAAAATATTTTTTTCTAGTTTTTAAAATGGCAGTGTAAGGAATTGGAGTGGCCGGTTGAATTTCATAATTTCAAATAGGAATTTCAGTACAGCATAGCTAAAATGTACATAAAATTGGTGAAAATGCATTTTTTTTCCCTTGTGTTGAAGAACATGATGATCAAAAATATGTTTTGTTAGTGAACATTTGTGCAAAAAGAAAAAAAAGTTTCAAAATCATGTAAAAAACATTTGATACACAGTTGCTAGGGTGTTCTAGATTGTTGCCAACCCCTTTAATAATATTTATATACTGTATTTTGGAATTGTTTTTACAATACACAAAGTACCCAATATAAATGCGTGTGTGTGTTATATAGAGATAGAGATGTAAAAACAATTTCTTCCATTGCTTCTTCCATTCCAATTCTTTTTTTTTTTTTTTTTTGGCAACAATAATCCTGCAACTTTGTTTTCAAAGATTGCATTTAAAATCCACCTGACTAAAACATGTGAGGGCATATGCTGCTGCTTCATGTGATCGTTTTATTTGAGTCAAAGGTATTTTTTGGCTGAATAAAACATCACATTGTACTGTCAAGTTGAGCACTGTTTAAGGGTCAAATTGGGTAAAACTGGCTCCTCGAGGACACTCACTTTCAAGTATAGAAACATTTACCTGGAAGAGCCTAAGGAATGTGGGAAGAATTGAAAAATATGAATCAGTGGCCAATTTCTCCAGAAGTAAATCATGAAGAGTGGGCATATGCCAAAACATCTCACTCCCAAGTATTCCCATTTATGTTGAAATGACTGCTGAGCAGTGTCTTCTGATACTGATCTGTGTGGCTTGATCTGGCACTGAGGTAGAAAAAGTTTGTTTTGAAGTTTATAGTTAGGCTTAAATTGTCCACAGCAGCTTTACACTGTTCCAAACGGCAGATTTACGAGGGCAGGATATAACGCACAGTGTCCTCCTTGTGTTTTGAACATGTACTGAGGCATTCTGTCTAGCTGAGGTTAGATGGGATTTTCTTCATGTTCAGCCCAGAACAACAAATGAAACTCATAACTGTCACACACTTGAGTTAAAACATGCAAATGCAAATACAACTCTTTCTAAGGCTATTGCCTTGGTTTCATGATTGGTACAAGCCGCTAACATTAAGTAGTTATTAAAGCTTAGCATGTTACTCGTCTCGCACTATCTACAGTACACCATCATCAAAATATCATCTCAACCCCTAAGCGGTGCATATTACTGTTATTCTCAACTCACTCTCAAGCCATCCTAGGTGTATGTGACTTTCTTCTTTCAGATGAATACAATTGAAGTTATATTAAAAAATGTCCTGGCTCTTCCAAACTTCCAGGCAGTGAATGGCTGCTGAAATTTTGAAGCAAAATAAAGTGCATCCATCCATCATAAAACGCATCATTTCACTTCAGAAGGCCTTTTTAACTCCCCGGAGCCATATAGAGTGTTTTTATGATGGATAGATGCACTTTATTGGACTTCAAAATCTTCAAAAACACCCATTTACTGCCATTATAAAACATTATAAACGAGCCAGGACATTTTTTTAATATAACTCCGACTGTATTCGTCTGAAAGGAGAAAGTCATATACCTGAGACCTAAGATGCCTGAGGGTGAGTAATCATTGGGTAATTTTCATTTTTGGGTTAACTATCCCTTTAAGGTACACAAGTTTTAAACTAAAGGTATTATTATTGCACACTTTTTTTGTCTTTTTTTTTTTTTGTCTTTTTTTAGTTACGACAGTGTAGTGAATGACAGGAAGCTGCCCACAGGGCTACTGGCGCTGATATTATTGCACACTTTTATGGCAGTGTAGAGGCCAGAATACAGAACTTGGGGACATTTTGACCTTATATAAGGGCCATTCTACAGAACTGGTTCAAAGTCGAGAGTTGGAAACATGTTTTTCCACAAATCTTGTATGTATGCAAATTGTATAATATCCAAGGTACACATTTCTAGTACTTGTGCAGTTAATTCTCATATTGTATTTTCAGAAAGTTTTGAAATATTTGTCCTCTCCTCAAATTTGTTACAACAACAAAAAAAGGGTTACATGGACCTATTAAGGTTTTGTTTGCAACTACCTTGTAAATATATATTTCTTCTAGGGATGCACCGATACCACTTTTTCCAGTACTCGTCCGATACCGATACTTTTATTTTTGGTACTTGCCGATTCCGAGTACCGATACCGATATTTAAAAATTTACCGGTAGATTTGTAAAATATAGGGTACAGAAACTAAAAGAATATGTATAATGTTAGTTGGTCAACTTCATTTATCAAATAGACATAGGCGGAGTTTAGGGGGGGCTGAGGGGGGCACTGCCCCCCCAGACGAGAGCCAATAATGATTTTGTCTGAGCTATGAAAAATTTAAGAATTCATATTTTCTTATTTGTATTATCTTCTTATTTTAGTGGATAGAATAAGTACGTTTTAGGCTAAAATAAATTTCAATTTAAGTCCCATATCCTCGTCCCACCATCAACATAGGTAACGTTATGTTTTTTTTTTTGTTTTGTTTTTTTTTTTACTCTTTGTAGCAGTCATTGTCAATTCTAAATGTATTTTAATGTAGAATATATGCTACATAAGTATATGAAATATAGAAAATATGGGCCAAAAAAAGTGCTGCTGGCTGGTCTGCGAGTGGGTGCCCCCCACGCATAAAAGTGAAACTCCGCCTATGCAAATAGATACAGTCAAACCAAAATTTATTTAGATCACATTATCATAAACTGTGTCCTGCACCCACTAGTAAAAAAAAAAAATATATGTATATCAAAAATGATCAAAAGATGGTGTATATCTGCTGTCTGAATAATTTTTGGGTTGACTATATATGCCTTAGTTATTTTTATTTTTACACTTAATTATGCCCATTAAAATGTGTTTTGTTACTTTCACTGTTTTTTTTTCTTGCTCTATGGTACATTTGTTACGAATCTGGTCGGTGACCTGCGGTCCGCTCACCACCAGATGTCGCTCTCACCCTGTCATAACACTCAGACTGTTGCACCACATCCCAGATTACATTCCCCGTCATCCAGCCGCTGATTGGGTCAGCACCTGTGACCAATCAGCGGAGCTATAAAAGCCCCGGTCTTTCCCATTGCAGACCACGGAGTATTGTTGTTGTTATTATCATTGTTAGCGTTCCCTAGTTCCCTAGTTCCCTGTGTTTAGTTCCCTCGCCTGGCCATCTCGTCTCGACTGTCTCGCCGCCTGCCTACTGGACTCTATCTTGTTATAAGGATTACTCTTCTGTCTCTGTCCCTTTACGGATTACGTTCGCCACGAATCGACCCAACGGACTTCTATTGTGCCTCGCCCTAACATACCTGTTTGCTGTTGTTTTGACCCTGCCTGTTTGACCATGTATCTGTCTCGCCCCTTGAATAAAAGCTTGCACATGGATCCGCTTGCCTCTCGCCTCTCACTCAACGTTACACATTATCTTCAATTTAATAGCATTAAACTGCTCCAGTGCAGCGGCTCAGTACTGTAATCACGCGAACCACTCATTATGAATCTCTTAACTCTGATATGTTCAGAAATATAAGTCGCGTTTTTTCATCTGAAATATGCTGCTATTTGGGCTATAATCCAAAGCGACTCAAATAATGCAGAAACACTCCTGAAGCAAGCAAAACATGCGCAAGTACAGTACTGCCTATAGCATTTCACACAGGCTGCTATAGTTTCACTTTCGCCGGACAGTCGTGTATGCTTAAGGTTGAAAATAAATGATGTTTATAGCGAATGCCCCTATATATTTTTTTATATTTACGAATTTGTTTTAATCCAAAAGATGCGTGTGCTAAATATGCGAACATCAATAAAGATCACGCAACAGCGCGCGCTCTCTCTCTTTCTCGCGCTCTCTCTCTCACTCCCTCTCTCTCTATTACCGTTAAATAACTTGTGCATTGATTTACTTCAACTGTTTTTGACATCTCACCGAACTACAAACTTTCCAGTGATGTCAAGGCGGGATATTAACTCGACAAGCCTGCACATCTTGGCCGCCGCGCGCTCAATCCGGTCTGCTGACGCGCACCAGTTATACAAGCTTAATACTGAATGTTTAACATTATTATATTACTCGCATACATATACTTCGTAGACATCCTTAATCTCTAATGACTCCGTTCTGCTGTCTGTTGTTTTGTTGTCCGTGTTTCTTTGCCTGCATACGCACTTGTCACATGATGTGGTATCGGCGTTTGGTATCGGGGCATTTTAACGAGTACGAGTACAGGAGCTCAGTATCGGGCCCGATACCGATACCAGTATCGGTATCGGTGCATCCCTAATTTTTTTTTATTTTAGTAAAAAGTTTTTAGAGGTAAATCAGTAACAATTATAATTTTAACAATATTTTAAGTGTAATTTATGACATTTATTCCATTTTAAATCCAAACTTTATTTGTAAAAGGCATAAAGTTAATCATACTGATTTTTAAAGTTAAGGATTCATTAGTTTGATTATACATTGAACCAAACACTATCATAACATCTTAGTTGATTATTCAATATACTTCATTTTTGACAAAACATCCCATGTTTTGGTAGTGACAGTAATGTTTTAGTAGCGACCTCATCACATTACAGAATTTTAACCTACATACTAAAACATTACTAAAATATAAAAAAAAGTACAGAAATTTAGTTTATTTCCCCTAAATAAAGGACTATGTGTTTCCTTATGTCTCTACTGCAACAGTGACATTTTCTGGTCGTGACTGTTTCGGTAGTGACAATTTTAGATACTTTTGAAGCTAGCTCAAACATGCTAATCATCGCATGGTTACTAGCACAGCTCTGAACAGTTGTACACATATAAAAACTAAATGTTATGGAATAACACCCAAAAACAAACAATGTCACTACCGAAACTTCACAGAATGTTTCGGTAGTGACCATTTTAGATACTTTTGAAGCTAGCTCAAACATGCTAATCAGCACATGGTTAGCTAGCACAGTTCTGAATAGTGGTGCACATATAAAAACTACATTTTATGGAATAACACCCAAAAAAGTCTGCTTAAGTGTGCAGAAAAATGTGTTTGGTAATGATGTTCAACCTCAGAATAACAAATGTTATATTACAGATGCTTTTGTTTAGAATTTATGATATAACTTGATAAAAACAGTTACGTCCCTGGCACAAAGTAAATTTTTAGGTTGTCTAACAAAACTGTATACAGTAAAGTTTGAGTTGTATAACATGATTTGTTTGCTATCTTGCATTCACCCTGTTGTTATCTTGTCAAAGCTGTCATGAAATTACAGGCTGGTGAAAATGCAACTATAAAACTCCACATCTGCACAATTTCTCCTCCACTTGAAGGCATGAATCGAGAGAAATACTACGATGAGACAAGTTGCTTTTTTTGCCACTGCGATGTTTTTGAGAAGCATTGTGCACTGGAAATGAATAGTAGTGGGAACTCGGTTAGTGCTACACGATTGATTCAGCTTACGTGGGCGATGCGTGTTGCCACTTTCCCACATGCAGATATCAGCTGTGTCATTTCTAACCTGTTTTTAATCAGCACAGACCATGAGCTGCTGCCAAGAGGCGGGACACACGCTGTGGTTTGTGTGAATTCCCGTGAATAGCTAGAGAGTCGCTTGGCAAGTTGATTAACAAAAGAGCTTTGCTTGTTATGACCTGTCTACGGGGTTCTTGGTAAAGATTAGGTAAGTTAAATTCATCATGCGTTACCTTTTGTGGTTTAAATGGCAAAGTGCATTAAAAGTCAGTTTAAACTTGCCTATTCAAGGTGCACAGCAGGATGTTAGAGATGTTCGGCCATTCTTTAGAGGCAAGTGTGCTTTTCAGCATGACAGGAAAAGTTAATCCTTTCACTCTTAATAACTGTCCCATGGTGAATGATTCATTGGTGCACATTATTCCAAAGAAAAACATGTTTTCCTTTCTAATCTTTTATCAAAATGTAACAACTTGCTCCACCTTGACATGTCTTTCCAATTTTGCTGACATCATCTGGGCCGTGCAAATGGTTGGACTGTGTTAACCAACAGCCAAATAATAAAACCAAGTCCTGACCTAGATTTTCTTCACGGTAGTCGCTTGGAAATACGTTCCATTATGAAAGTAACTGGTTGCGTACAATGTTTTACATTGACTTTGTGTGAAAGATAAAATCAAGATTGTTTCTGTTTTCTTGCATGATAAATGGTCCTGGTCTTACTGTGCAATTTATTTATATTTTAATATATATTTAAATTATATTTTCATAAGAAAGCTTACATTATAGTTGCAGGAGCAAATTCACTTTTTTTATAGTGGCATTTGTGTTTTTTCTCTTTCTAGCAGTACTACATATACTTATTTTTTAGCCTGGGAAATGTATCATATTTTGTATAATATTTTTTCTATTAGATTTCAGACTTTCCTCAAGAATAATTTACTTAAAAATGAAAATTTGCTTAAAATGCACACACCCTCAGGCCATCTGAGATGTAGATTTATTTATTTATTTATTTTTATTCTGGTCAGATTTGGAGAAACTTAGCACTTCTCATCAACTGATGCTCTGCAGTGAATGGGTGCCGTCAGAATGAGAGTCCAAACAGCTGATAAAAACGTCACAATAATCCACAAGTAATCCACAACATTCCAGTCCATCAATTAACATTTTGTGAAATGAAAAACTGTGTATTTAAAATCCATCACGGCATTTTAACTTTAAACCGAAATATGAGCTCGTAATCCATATTAATTAGAGCTGTCAAACGACTAATCGATTAATCACATACAAAATAAAAGTCTGAGTTTGCCTACTATATGTGTGTACTGTGTGTAATTATGTATATATAAATACAAACACTTTCAGATACATATTTAAAAATATTTACAAGTATAAGTATTTATTAGAATTTTTATAGAATTTATTTTACATATAAATACAAATATTTTTACATAAATAACATATTTCTCTTAAATATATATACATTAATTTGTGTATTTATATGTACATGATAATTACACACAGTACACACATATATATTAGTCAATCTCGAACTTTTATTTTGTATGCGAATAATCACGATTACTCTTTTGACAGCCCTAATATTAATGATTCCTTCATGGAAGAAGTCCATCAAAATTCCTGATTGCCTCCTGTTTCAGATGAGAAACAGGTCTTGTTCACTGGAGCAAGTGTTTTTATGGATTTTTGACCCGTATTTTATCTGGAAGCAACAGTTTGAAGACAAAAAACTACATCTTAAAGATGGGTTTATTACAAACACTCAGCTTTTCATTTCTCAAGATGTTAAATGATGGACTGAAGTGGTGTGGGATTACTTGTGGATTATTGTGATGTTTAATCATTTTCATTCTGACGGCACCCATTCACTGTAGATCCATTAGTGAGCAAGTCACGCTAAATGACTTCAAATCTGTTTCAAAGAAGAAATAAACTCATCTACATCTTGGATGGCCTGAGAGTGAGTACATTTTCATTTCAATTTTAATTTTGGGGTTAACTTTAAAACTGAAATGTTACTTTTTTTGTAAAATAATTTATATAAATAATTCTGGTTGCAACAAAGTTGTGTGATTTGAGGTATGAATCATGTTTGTGGCAAATTACTTGCCAAAGTTCAGTACTTACGGTTAGAGGTTTGTTCGAACACTAACCCTGTATGAGCAATAGTAACACTTGCCTTAACCAAAAGTAAATGTAAAGGTCATTTGGTTTTTTTTCAAGCCCTTATTACTTTGTTCCCAGGCAGTGCTTGAGAACAACTGTGCTGACTCATAAAAAAAGTTGAAAAGTAAACTTCAATTAATCACACAGAAGCCAGACAAATTTACTTTCTCACACTGCAAAAGTGCCCAAAGGCCTCAAGACAATTTAATGGAGTCAAATCAGCAAAGATCATTTTTAAGAGTTTGTCACCTTTCTGCTTTCCTGGCATCAGAGTGATTAGTCTAATAATATGTGATTCACCAATCTGCACAGATTCAATGATGCAATCGAAAACAGAGCTCACGTGCACGACGCACAATCGGTGATTCAGAGCGACGACCTGCAGAGAACTGCTGAGTGGATCTTCTCGCACGATAGCAGCTGTGGGAACATTATGGAAGCACAGGTGAGCGGGGGTCAGCAGCAGTTGTTTTTGCCGTATGGAAACTATGCTGAGCTAAGGAGAGAAACAACCTGACTCCGGTATCGGATACTGACCTCTGAACATCCACCCTGCCCTGGGGGTCGTGACCTTTGGCACACGCTGACAGCAGCTGACACTTGTTCATGTCTGAGTGTTCCACAATGACAAGGCAATGATTGTTACACAAAAATAAAAAGCAAACTAATATTTGAAAATGCATGTTGGGCACTTTAAGTTGTTTTGAAATATTCAATGATATCAGTACTTGATTATGCAGATTTCTAGAATACTTGATTCTGATTGGTCAACTGCTGGATTCTGCAGACAAATATGTCTGTTACAATGCTAAACTGACTAATTGACCTGGCAATGATTTCCTAAATGTTTATTCTAGTTTTATGTCTCATATCGTGCAGTTATTCATTATATGTGACCCTGGTCAATTTTTTGAAATTGAGATTTATACATCATCTCAAAGATGAATAAATAAGCTTTCCATTTATGTATGGTTTGTTAGGACAAATTATATTAGGACAATAAAAATAACTGTTTGTGACCCTGGACCACAAAACCAGTCTTAAGTAGCATGGGTATATTTGTAGCAATAGCCAAAAATACATTGTATGGGTCAAAATGAACCCAAAATGATTTTTTTCATTAGGGTATTAAGTAAAGATCATGTTCCATGAAGATATTTTGTAAATTTCCTACCGTAAATATATCAAAACTTAATTATTGTTTGGTTAACAATATTAACAATATAACAACTTAAATATGCATTGCTAAGAACTTTATTTGGACAATTTTAAAGGCAATTTTCCCTGAATATTTTGATTTTTTTGCACCCTCAGATTCCAGACTTTCAAATAGTTGTATCTCGGCCAAATATTATCCTATCCTAACAAACCATACATCAATGGAAAGCATATTTATGTAAATCTCAATTTCAAAAAATTGACCCTTACGACTGGTTTTGTGGTCCAGGGTCACATTTGAAAATCTCAAATCTAAAGGTTCAAAAAAAAAAAAAAAAAAATCAAAATATTGAGAAAATCGCGTTTAAAGTTGTCCAAATGAAGTTCTTAGCAATGCATATTACTAATCAAAAATTAGTTTTTATATATTTACCATAGTAAATTTTCAAAATGTCTTCATGGAACATGATCTTTAATTAATATCCTAATGATTTTTGGCGTAAAAGAAAAATCGATCATTTGACGAATACAATGTGTTTTTACTACAAATATACCTGTGCTATGGGTCACATATTATGTTTTATTATTTTACTGAACATTGCATGAACAGCCAGATGTGATAAAATAATTATCTTTAGGATCATACGGGATCCATCCATCTGGGATCTGATAACCCTGTCTGGGTTTATTTTAATAAAATGTGGTTTGCTGCCGTATCTTTGTTCATCGACATTTAAGAAACATCTGAGTGCGTGTACAGTAAACCTTACCTGCAAAAAAAGCAGATAACTGCTTTCATGACATTAAAATCTTATATTCCCTCACAGCCCTGATGTTTTAATTCTGCTCCACCAACAATGTTTTGAAGGTTTTAGCAGATTGTGATTTTATGTCCATGATCCCAGATTCCACATAAAAGAGACGGCAACTCGAGCCCTGCCGCCAGAGTTTGTTTATTGGAATGATAGATGTGATTCCACTGGATTTAGATTAAAGATATATGCAAAACTACACTATAAGAAAACAAAAATTCAGGTTTTGGTCATTTTTCTGCCAATGTATTTTATGGGAATTTCCTTTAAGCCTATAATGCAAGGCAATATGATGCAAAATTCAAAATACCAGTGAAAAATAAATATGGAAAGATTGTATTATGGGCCCTGTTTTTTTTTTTTTTTTTGTTTGTTTTGTTTTTCTTTTTGAGGATACGGGTTTACAGTAAAATAGCTTAGCTAAACACAAGAAGTACTGTCCACACAAGTCTTATTGAAAGGTTTTTATGATTACCCCAGTAAAAAAGAAATAGATTTAAAATGCTTTTTTAATATACTAAGTATAGTTCAAGTCTATGATATTTACTGACATATCGCTTAAGACTTACTGATACAAAATTGTCATTAAACTTAATTTGGAGTACCACTTGTGCACAATGCACATTTCTTAATTTTAAGCTTAAAATGTGTTTTAATGTCACTGTTGATGAGGATTGTGTGATCTTTAAATAATAATGGTCTTTAAATGCAAAATATGTGTACCTAAAGTATACTTGCCATAGTTCCACTTTAGTATAATCAAATGTACTTCAACACTGCATTAAGTACAAAATTAGTTGTTCCAATGTTGCAGACTTTAAATACACAAATTTAGCATGCTAAAAGTACAATTGCAGGGTATTTTTATTAAGTACATAATATGTAAATCTATTTGTAGTATACGTAGCATGACATACATGTGTTTTAAATAAATTTTGGTATATTTTTATACTAATAACTATTTTTCACTAGGGTAGTAATGTTTATTTATTAGGAAAAGAAATTTGATTATTAATTTTTGATATTAAAATATTTAGGCAATAATTTCTTTCATTAATTGAAGGGCCAATCCTTGAGTTTAGTTTCACAGAAAGCTACTCTAACCACCAACCCATCCATCCATCTACCCATACATCCATCTGTCCATCGATGGCGGTGACACTACCCTCTAATCATCACTGCCCTGGACCTTTCTTTCTCATCCAGGACCACAATTACACTTTGTCACCAAAATCCACCATTGTGTCTCATTGCTCTGTATTCTGAACACTACTCTAGTCTTTTGCAATGACACCACACCACATTTTACTACTCTATACCCCATTTCAGGAATCAGAAATCTGTGAAATTAATAAAATAAAATAAAATGATTAAAAAAAAAAAAGTTTTTTGTAGTGTTGGCTGCATTCCTTAAGCATTCATAACACATTTTAAGCATGCACATATAAATGCATAAATATAAAGAAGGTAATAAAATCAGATTGGTGCTAAGCTTGATATAAAATGAAAATAACAAAAAATAAATAACAGTATAAACTTAATTAGTGGTACTAGTGGTAAATAAGTAAATAATTGCATCACTTCCACCTTAATTGATTATTAACATTTACAGTTTTTTTCAACTGTTTACATACAAAATCTTTGCTTGTCACACAATTTCTGAAACCTGACACTCGAACACCAGAACCACACACCATCTGCAAAACCATACACTAATTCTCGGCCTTTGTCTCAGTTTTCAATTCCATAAAACACTTTTTTGCAAAACACAACTTACTCTGTGTAACGCACAAAAATCTAACAGGAATTAATATTATGGCAAAGGAGTTTGAAAATGTTTGCTTTTGAGATGTGTTTGTGATATTTTGAATGCAGTGCATTATTTTACAAGAGATGTGAGGCATTTTGCATGTGCAATTCTTGGATTTGTGTGTAACGTTTTGAAAAAAAGTTGAAAAAAAAACTAATTACAATGTTAAGTAGACTACCACTTTTCATAGGCATTTCGTTTAAAAAAAAAAAAAAAAAAGACACTTTCTTAAAGAATTAGTTCACTTCCAGAATAAAAATGTCCTGATAATTTACTAACCCCCATGTCATCCAAGATGTTCATGTCTTTCTTTCTTTAGTCATAAAGAATTTAAGGGTTTTGGGGGGAAACGTCCAGGATGTTTCTCCATATAGTGGACTTCAATGGGGATCAGTGGGTTGAAGGTCCAAATTGCAGTTTCAATGCAGCTTCAAAGGGCTCTACACGATCCCAGCCGAGGAATAAGAGTCCAATCTAGCTAAAACTATCAGCCATTTTCTATAAAAAAGAAAAAAAGAATATATAGCTGCATTGAAACTGCAATTTGGACCTTCACTCCTATGGCTCCCTTTGAAGTCCTATGGAGAAAAATCCTGAAATGTTTTCCTCAAAAACCTTCTTTTCAACTAAAAAAAGAAAGACGTAAACATTTTGGATGACATGGGGGAACAAACTTATCATTTACAGGTTATTTTGCAGGCCTTATTTTGTACCATTAAGTGCTTAGTGTATGTGTTAAATACAAGCATCTCCCAGGAGTGTCACAGCAAATTCCCAGTGGTTTTGTGTGTGTGTGTGTGTGTGTGTGTGTGTGTGTGTGCACCTGGTATTCATCACGTTATGGGGACCAAATGTCCCCACAAGGATAGTAATACCAGTAAATTTTGACCTTGTGGGGACATTTGTGAGGTCCCCATGAGGAAACAGGCTTATAAATCATGCAGAATGAGTTTTTTTGAGAAAGTAAAAGTGTGCACAGTCTCCTGTGAGGGCTAGGTTTAGGTGTAGGGCGATAGAAAATATGGTTTGTACAGTATAAAAACCATTACGCCTATGGAATGTCCCCATAAAACATGTAAACCCAACATGTGTGTGTGTGTGTGTGTGTGTGTGTATTTGTGTGAAGAATGCAGGCAGGATAAGGACATACGTCATTATGACTGATGTGTGATTAAGCGTTCTTTTCTGCCCAGGAGCACTTAGTGAGCAACAATGGGAGAGTTCAGAGCGTAGCCGACAGTGGATGAAAAGAGGGGAGGACTGAAAACCAGTGTGAGTGTGTGTGGGCTGTTAACAGTTGGCAGGTAAATGTGGAAAGCCTGAAGTAGCAAATCAAGAAGTGCACATAGAGAAGGAATATGTCACCTGTCACACTTTGGGTGTGAGCGCAATAAGGCACAGCTGTGGGAGTTGTGTCATCCCTTCAAGATATGAAAGTGCACAGGTCTATAACAGTGTTTGCTCAATGCTGCTACTCTTGCCCCCCAGCGCTGCACATTTTTGATGTCTTCCTCATCAACACACCTGACTCAACTCATCATTCAGTAGCAAAAACTCTGACATGAAGTGCAAGAACCTCCAGGAGCAGAATTTCCAAATGCTAGTCGTTTTGTCTAAAGATTGATAAAACTATTTAAGACTGAGGTCAAGCTTTGGCTCACTACTAATGGTAGAACCCAGGTTGCCTCTGCTGGTAGATGCTGAAAGTGCACCGTCTGGACCCAAAAAAATCTTTTTTCATTTGATTTTTTTTTCAGAATTCAGAAATAGACCTATTCCATAGCAAGTGTCTTCTGCTCACCAAGACTGCATTTACTTGATTATAAATTCAGTAAAAACTGTAACTGATTTCTATTGTGATATATATATTAAAATGTAATTTATTCCTGTGATTCAACGCAGCATCATTACTCCAGTCTTCAGTGTCACATGATCCTTTGGAATTCATTCTAATATGCTGATTTATTATCAGTGTTGGAAACAGCTGCTTAATATTTTCTGGAACCTGAGACTTTTGTTTCAGGATCGTTTGATGAATTTATTCTATGACTTATATATACATATTTAATTGCCCATATTTTAATAGACATATATCATAATAGCAGATTGAATGGTTTAAATGAAAAGCAGAGATGTACATCTAATTCATCAAAATACTAAATAATATAATTAATTTCAAATAAGTATTCAGTTTATAAATAAAACAACATGCCACTTGGGGACTTCTATGCCAATTCTGGTGGGGCATCTTACCCCAAAAGTCTAATTTGATCTTTTACTTCAAAATAACAATATATTTTTTACTCCACAAATCTAAAATTATGAATCAGTCATTAACAAATAGACACAAAAAACACAATAAAATACCATAGATCACTATTAAACTGACTAAATCTCCCAAATGTTGATATTCAAATGAAATGACAAAAATTACACATAGCATAGCCATTTATCAACAGTGTTGAGATTTTGTGCTGTCTATGGTCAAGAGAAAAACTTAAGGTGGGGGGCATCTTTACCCTTTAAATATTTATAATGCATTATGTTACCAAATAATGTTGTTGCCTTTTATGTTGCAGCTTGAACCGTGAATAGAGGCGCTCAAAGATGGTCATGTAGTGCCATCATCAGGTAGTCAAAAGTTTGAACAGTGGTGTTTTACTGACATCTACTGGTCATTTTATTGATCTACAATACATACATTCTAAATCATAAACATCTTAAAGACATCTAATAAATGTCTATTTGACATCTAAAAGGAAACTTCCTATAGACGTATTGCAGATGAGCAAACACTTTAATAAATATGTCTTCCAGATGTAAATGCAGACGTCAAATAGACGTCTCTGTGATGTACGTGTGCTATCAGGGAAACAGCATTTAATGGAGACTAAGTAACAGTTATTCTTACATTCTTAATATACTATACTTAACGTTTAGTTTAAAATCAAGACAAATTTTAAGATTAAAAAGAAAATGGCTTGATGACATTTGTTATTATATGGCATTATATGATTTCACACCCATGTCTTTTTTCTACTTAAGCACTACATGAAAAAGCTCAACAGGTTTGTCTGCTGTCTTCAGTTGAACAGAATGAGACATGACATGACATGAATGACAACAAATAGGCCTAAGCAGTGGCGACAGGCCTGCACCTGTAATGTTGCATTTCTTTCTTCTTCTTTAATAACTATAAAGAATGTTTATCTTGATAAAATAAAGACACAGTGTTTTTCTAATAACCATTTTCAAAGTTATAAACGCTTATATATACATCCTATTTGAGGTAGGCTAGGTTGTAATATGGCCAGCTGTTTACTGACGCCGATTATAGATACAGGCCTATATGAAATATTTAGTATTTGAAAGTCTTCTTCCACAGCAGGAAACTTCTGTCACAAGGTGACGCTGTTTATTTAGTCTGGGGAGTTTCCTTCAATGCCGCAGACCAGCGTGCTCAAAAATCGGCACTTGAAGCCTATTCAGCTTGTTTCTACAGTCGACTCATTTATTCATTCCATCTGCTTAAAACAAGCATCTCTTTGAGGGCAAGAATGAGCTGCACGGCCTCAAGAGTAAGTTGTTTTGAACACAAGATTAAAACATTAGACCGTAATTCTTGCTAATAAAATTAATTAATCTGTAATTAGAAATATACCTTAAAGTTTAAATGAATCTGCCAAACACAAGTAAATAGAAAGGTAGGCCTAAGACGCCATATTTGTTT
The DNA here is from genome assembly GCA_012976165.1 of Labeo catla. Lineage (NCBI taxonomy): Eukaryota > Metazoa > Chordata > Actinopteri > Cypriniformes > Cyprinidae > Labeo > Labeo catla. Next base: position 425,847 of record VONZ01000099.1, read on the forward strand.
TTTTCCCCCGCAAATAAAACAGACTTTGTATTCTCGATATTTACGTCAGTTGACGGACAACAAAATCTCTCTCCACATCCAGCTACTCTACATTTAATAAACTTGAAATACACAAAGTCACTGTCGAGATTGAATTTATCACTCACAGCCTCGTTTTCATTCGCGATAACTAAATATGGTGCAAACCCTGAATCCGATACCGCGGCGACAACTGAACAAATTATAGGCTAGGCTACATTTATATTTTAATGGGATCCAGTTATCACACTTTTTACTCTAATGATCATTTCTTATAGTATGGTGTTTTTGAATGTCACTTTCTTTCAGATACTGTAATTAAACCGCATTGTATAGGCTAATATAACCTATAAATTTATAACATAGTGACGGCACATGGATTAAAAAAATACACAAAAATGTTCTGAGAGTGTAGCTTTATTTCGTATACCTATTACAATACTGTAACATTTTTGTTACGATTATTCTCATTTAAGTTGATGAGATAAGTTTGTGAGAGCAGCATATTAAATCACTGCTAGAAAAAAACACATTTGTGTACGTATTGTTTGGATTTGGCTTTATATAAATTCGATATAGCCCTGTGACAACATGCCAAGGTCTATCCTAATAACCGCATAGTAGAACTATAAAACCAACTTTCAATCGTATAAATATTCTAATGTAGACCATATTTTACATAGCAAGTATTAGCATTTGTAACCTATTGTCGTCTCCATTTGTAGAGTATGTTGTCTATAGGAACACATCATCCATGAATACCACATTAAAGCACATTATCTGTGGAACTGCTGCGTCGGGTTTGTATTATTACCCCCTTTTCGCTTCCAAACCCATCCTTCATTCATTTTTCTCGCTGGGCCTGTTTCCAATCTGAGGACATGCGTGATAGATTTGTGAAATCATGCCCACCCACGTCATCTCTACGGTCGGTGGGCTCCGGTATCAATAAGATTATATGGGCAGGAAATGTAGAAATCCTCAACAAAGAGCTGCATCATTAAAACAAACACCCCACGGCCTTCAGCAGCCAAATGCGAGCGAAAATGGTTCGCTTTCATCTGAACGACCCGACAGTTTTATACGATATACCTAATTTTTACCACGCCATTAAAGAAAACTACTTTAAGCGCAACGGGAAATTCAAGATATTAGGATAGAGGAAACATATGTGCGAAGATTAAATACGGCACCTTATGATAAATATTAGAAATCTGCTTCTTATTTTAGAGTTGCTTCAAAGCTGAACGACGTTCAGGCTATTTCATATTCTGAAATAAAAAAAAAAAAAATCTGCTGTCATTTTACTTATTTTTTTTTTTTTGGCTTTGGTCTCCGATATTTTTACACGTTATTTTCTATATTTATTGATATATTTAATACTTTTGGGTCCCACTTTATATTAGGTGGCCTTAACTACTATGTACTTACATAAAAAAAGTACTTAATGTTGTCATATTGTATTGCAAAACACTTTTGCTGCTATTGAGTTGGGATATGGGTAAGGTTAGGGAGAGGTTTGGTGGTATGGGTAGGTTTAAAGGTTGGTTAAGGTGTAAGGGATGGGTCAACAGTGTAATTATAAATGCAACTACAGAAATTAACTGTAGATGTAATTACATGCAGGTATTTTAAAATGTACGTACAATGTAAATACATGTATGTACACAATAAGTGCATTATATCAAATGATTCATTTCATTGTAAGTACTTAGTGGTTAAGGCCACTTAATATGAAGTGGGACCATATAAAACAATGTGGATACAAATAATAAAAAATATTAAATATTTAATTAATAAAAATATTGTCAAAGAATATGCCACTATGTGCAATATACTGTCAGTTGATTTGCTAATTTTGCTGCATGACTAAAAAAAATACACGTTAAAGATCTCAGGGATGCACATTTCGCATGTTATGTCACGTTATGCATTTCTTAACTTGTGCCATTGTGGCAAATTCAGCAATTTTGAATAAACTTTTTAAACTTTTTCGATTTACATGTAAAATTATGTGAATAGTGAATATAGTATAGTACATAATATACTATTATGTGAATAGAGAAACAAGAATAGGCTAAACTATAATCTTTTGGTGCTGGTGGGTTATTTGCAGTAGTTCATTTCTAGTTATTATATGCTCAGATGAGAGAAGGGCAGTGACATGCTTATGTTGATTTTTATTAGCCCACGCTAATTTATCTTTTTAATACTGTCTGTTAAACAAAGAATACGTGATATTCGATGTCAAACAGTTAAAGGAGCAGGTAGTGAAGTTTGTATAATTAATTCCCAAAGTTGAGCGATGTGATACTCTTGTGACTTGAGTGATATGAAATCCATCATGGTTCCGTCAGAGGACTGTCTGCGGGTAGAACCTGGTCGAGTTGCCCTGTTTTCATTGGAGTGGAGCTTCTTCCTGAGAACTTCGTCATGACATCATCGTCATCCGATTCCCGAACAGCTGCAGGAATCCAGTTGCGTTGGAGTGGACGATGGACACTGCTGCATACGCAGCTCTGCAGACCTCCTGCGCTCGAATGGTGAGGATTCCTGTGTGGCCAAATTAAATCGCGTGTTTTTATCGCGTTTGTGTCTTTATAATCCATCTTCCAGGGTGTTCTGAGGAACCAGGAACAGCCCTTTTTCAAGTGAAGGAGAATTTAAGACTCTTGCGCGTTGCCATCTGCTTGTTTAGAACCCGTTTCGCATCTCCAACTTGTGGATTATGACCCTGGACACTGATTTAATGGATGACCTCGTTGTCGACGTGGTTGGAGAAGGTGGCAAGGAGTCTGGAGACGAACATCTTTCGACCTCGGCTCTTTCTGCATCCGACCAGGTACATAACAAGGGGGATAAGGAGCACGTCCCATCCTCCATATGTCCCTCAAGTTCGAGCAAAAGCACTTCGGTGAAACCGCCCTATTCCTACATCGCTTTGATCACCATGGCCATCCTCCAGAGCCCAAAGAAGCGTCTCACGCTCAGCGAGATATGCGACTTCATCAGCCACCGGTTCGCGTACTACCGAGAGAAGTTCCCAGCCTGGCAGAACTCCATCCGACACAATCTCTCCCTAAACGACTGCTTTGTGAAAATGCCACGCGAGCCCGGTAATCCCGGGAAAGGGAATTACTGGACTCTGGATCCAAATTCATCGGATATGTTTGAGAACGGAAGTTTCCTGAGGAGGAGGAAACGATTTAAACGGCAGCACTTCAAATTTGGCGTGTTCAAAGATCATGCGATGCAGCCGAGTGGCTTTCCGAACCTCGGCTACGGCGCGTACGGGCTCAGCGCATCATGCGCTCATTTACCGGGTCTGGATATCTACCCGTTTGGCTTCCATCAACCCATCGGTGTGCCACCTGTTGGGAGCATTTTACCGGCTCTGTCCACGCTTTTTTCGAGAAACTCTGTCACAGCCAAGTCTTTCCCACAGTCCCAAACAGTGGCCATCGAGCCTGTCACCCCTGGCCTCGCCTGCGCAATGGCCCCGACCTCTCCATACGCGTCCTCAGCACTGTTCAATCCGGTGGGCTTCCCTCGGGTTCTCAATTTTCAGTACGAGTACCAGAAGCTGCAAGATGTGCACAGCCACGTGGATTTGTCCACTAAACACAGACACCTGGCTAGCGTCAATGACTAGCAGCGCGTATATGGACACAAAACTATTTTTTCTCAGGAATTATTTCATTTATCCCGAGGTATAAAAGTTTGTAGAGCATCGCGTCGAATGTTTGCGAACATTTTAACGAACTTTTGAGTTTAGTTTCTGTCAGGAATTCATCCAGTGAAGTGTTTCTGTTACATGCTGAAATTGTTTATTGATGCATGTTGTTTCATTGGAATGATTAAATATCGAACGAATCGACTATTTAAATGACGAATTTCCTTTTCGCGTTTTGACGGAAATAAAATTGACATTTTTAAATGGACAAGAAATGTCGTGATTTGTTCATGATTTGGCATGGACAGTGTTTCTTACTTAATACAACCAGAAAACGGTTAGATTAGATCTTTGTTGTAAAACAAATGATGTTTTATTTCAAAATTTCTTTTTAAATGTGCTGTAAATACAGAGCCGTTTTGCACTTATTTTTCAGACGTGGCTCTCTCATTTCTCCACAGGGATAAAGAATTAAATAAACAACCACCCAAAAAGGTAAGACCAGGTAAGATATCGATTGATAACATTTTTTAGAACATTCATTTTTATTATTCATCATCAGATTTTCAACAATGTGAATTATTCTCATTATCATGAATGAAAAATGAGGAATTATGATCATTTTGACACGAGTGGATAAATAGAAACACAACGTGTGTGTATATGCAGGTCAGAAATAAACCAGGACTTAAAAATTTACAATATTGCCCCATATATTTAAAACGCGAGGGCAAAAATGTGTTTTCCTCTGTTAAGTCATTTATCTGTTATCTAACATTTGATAAAAATCTAGATAATAATCTAGGCCTATAGTTTTGGGTTTGTATTGATTATGGAAAGGGTTTGTATTGATTATGGAAAGGGTTGGTATCTTGTGCATTTTATGTGATTTTATAACAGCCATAATCATCTTTATTAATATTCAAACTTTAACTGGTTCAGTTGAAGTATTAGACATAAATGATTGGCATGTGTTTTATATGGTTAAAATAATGCTCCGAAATGGCCCTAAAAATCATTTACAGGAGAACATTTATATTGGCCCTTAACGTTTTGACATTTCTGATACTGCATAGATCTAAATGGCTGTTTATTTTTATCTCCATCATAAATAAGCTAAAAAATTAGAAGTATATCACGTGTCCACTCGTATCGGTTTATTTATTTAAGCTTGTAAGCGGAAATAGTCAACTGGATCAGTCTCAAATGCGCTTTACAAATATACAGTATCTCGCCTGAGCATGAGCAGATTTCCATCTGAGCGCACACTGTAAATAATCACCTCCAAACGCTCAGCAGAGTCTTGACAGCTGACTCCGACTCAGGTGTATATTCACACGTCTTTTAGTCTGACAATCATTTAACCCGGTAATTTCCGTCGTCGATTTAAAAGCTCTACACATCATGCATACAGCCATCATCACATGACCGCAAGTCTTTCCTTTCCCTCTTTTGACTGCTTTGATATGATCTCAGGGCTCAGTTTTTGCTTAAAACAGATTTTGTATGATTTCAAAATTAAATACAAATTTCATTTTCAGCAAATTCATAAATTTTGTGGCCTGGGAAACAACAGGCCACAGACTGGGCATGAAGTACAGATTGACACCTTGTTGAAGTACAGATTTTATGTGTACCGTGCGGTGTGCTATTTTGATACATTTTATGTCATAAATGCATATGATTGCTGTTTCAGAAGCACACAAGCAACCAGTGGAACTTCAAATTAAAAGCAATAAAGATGATGCAGAGGGCAGAGTGTCTTTGATGAGAATTGTAAAATAAGAGTTATACCCAGTGTATTTTATGTATTTATCTAAATATATTCTCTTTTTTTTTTTGTTTGTGCGACACAGATCTACCACAGCAAGTCACTACGTCATATATCTCGAGTATTAATTGGTTTATGTTTTATAATAAGTTTAATAGTGTCACTTTAACTCCTACTAGCCTATTGCTACTTTTATTTTTATTATTACCAGACCGTTTAGAAAATGGCATGTAATGAGTAAAAGAATTCTACTTTTCCACAATGGTCTATTTATGAATTGCATTTTTATGGTTAAAATATTTTTTTTTAGTAAGAAAAATCGATCCTTAATATTTTATCGCTGACAAACAGTACAGCAAACCCATGCTTTGCGATTAAAAATATTTTAAATACAACATACAAATATAATAGGCTACGGTAGCTAAGTAATAGCAAAACCACGGGAGAGTCAAACGTCGCACGCATGGCTCGTTTAGCATCCCTCTGTGTTTATAAAATGAGTTTGTGTGCTGTATAACTAAATGAAAGTCATGCAAGCAAAGGAGCTCTTGATCTGGAGTGCCACCCTGACATGACCGGAGGAATTCATCTCAGCTGGATCGTGAAATCACGTGCCTTGTTCCTGCTTTCTCTTTGATGACCTTCCCAGTCCCACTAAAACCATAATGCCATATAGCGATTATGAATAAAACGATTACAAAGATCAGTTCCATTATAGTCCAATCAGATATAAAGCAGCATTTTTAGTTTTATGTAAATAAAATGTCATAAATATGTTTTCGTATATCAAACTGAGGGAAATGGTTAATTTGTCTGACTTCCTTGAATTTCACCGTAATGCAATTGGCTGCTTTTGAAATCTTGTTTATTTGGATTTGACCCGTGCTTTCATGTTTGACGTTTTCCAGTCTTTTAAGACTTGCTTTCTTTAATTCATATGACTGAACAATGAGCCTGGAAATTATATGCCTAAATAGACTGTACTGGATTCATGTGTGAGAAAAGAAAAATAAAACAAGCGCAGAAGAGCCAGAACCAAAGTTAAGGCCAACCTGAGATAACTAAATTCCCCGCTGCACCTGACAAAATAAAGGAAACAAAAGGAGTGTGTCTTTGTGAGTGTGCGAGCACAAGAAAGCTCACTAGTGTAAATGTGAACAGCTGTCTTTTGCTCGCCCACAGACTCTTTCATGCAGTAGATGGAAAGATTCCTGTTGTTGGCTTTGAATAACTGCCTCTATTTAGCCGCGTCCCAACAGAGATATAGAGACAAATATTTATTTCTGCAGTGACCATCACAGCGTATCTGTGACCCAGCTCCCACATCTTGCTTAATGACTATCGTCTTTCCCAGCTGCCACAGTTTGTGATCCTCAAAAACAATCTGCGAGATTATTTGCTCCAGTCAAATGGCCGTCTAAGACCCATAAATTAAAACAAAATAAGTAATTTCACGTACGGAGACAGAAATCATAATAAGCCCTACATTTGTGGTCTGAAATTGAATACGTCATCTGTGAAAACTCCACTTCACGCTCCATCAGTGTCACATTAAGCATGTTAATAATATTGTGATTGTGATGAATTGCTCTTTATTTGACACCCTCCAGCAGCGCTGCCAGCGCTTTATTAGCAAAGACGTATTATAATTCATATTTTACCCTACGATACGGTTTGCTTTTACAAGGGAGTGAACGAGCAGGTTCGCTTTAAAGGTCTGCTTGTACCTGACCTGAGAGGCGCTTTCTGCTGTCTCCTCATGCCAAGTTAAACAGGATGGTTAAAATCATTCCTCAAAGCCTGTACCAGCTCGTGCAGGTCTCCTGCTCTCGCCTCCAACCACGCAAAACAAAGACGCAGAGCTGCAGAGGTGCTCTGTGGGATATCCCACTCCTTCCAAGCAACTTCCTGAAAAGGAAAATTCGGTCCCCTCATAATATTCCTGTGCGCTTGAGGTGTATTTTGTTGGATTTAAGCCGTGAAGGTAATAAAGTAATTCAAGAGTGAAACAAAGACATTCAATTAAGGACCATTTCTAAACCTTTTTTTTTTAAATGTAAAAATTAAAAAAAGGTAATGTACTACACTACCCATCATCCCACAGCGAGTTTCCATAGTTACAACGTAACAGATATATATCAAAATGCAAATACAAATAAACAAAACCTGTCAAAATAAACAAAATATAAAGTTTATATTAAGTACATACAGAAGTCCCATCATTCTGTCAGAAGTAGTTGGTGGGGGTGTAACAATATACCGCAAAATACAAAAATGCGACACTATGTGGATGTGGACAATTAATTGTAATATAGGGAATAATTCACACAGAAAATAAAATTGTGTCATCATTTACCCACCCTCGTGTTGTTTCAAACCTATCCACCTTTGTCTTAAACGCCGGAAGTAAGCCTATGAGTAAGAATTCCGGGAAAACGAACAACGTGCAGTAAAGTGTAAAACTGTTTGCACTACAAACCAGTGTGCTCATAATTAAGATAATACATTAAAATAACATGGTAAGACACACCAATTTGCAATTATAAGTCACAAACGAGTTGTTCTGTAAAGCTAAAAAAACAGCTGGATGCGCATGAGACCGGAAGCCACACTCATAAAGTTTACAAATGGCCGCGCCCGCTCTTACAGGAAAAATAAGGTGGATATAACTTTTGTTTATCTTCTGAGCACAAATTAAAATTTTTTTATTTAAATAAACACTGACGAACACACACACATAGAGTATAGCAAATTCTGATGCATCAATCACACGTTTGAGCGTCCGTGTTTACCATATTTGATGCTCTCTATGTATGTGCATTAATCAATATTTATTTGAAATAATTACATTTGTTCACTTGGATTAAACCGCTCAGTTACTTTTGTTATGATGTTTTATATACTTTTTAAAGCATGGACTTTCCATGAAGGGACTTAAATATCTCTATCTTCATTTATCTTTAATTTTAAAAATGAATAAAATTGTGTCTATAATGATATGAGGGTCTGTAAATGATGGCAGAACTGTCATTTTGGGTGAACTATCCTTATTAATCTTGCAGTAGAGTTAAAGGTCATTCACACAGATGCAGGCCAGTGGGATAAAAGAGAGAGAGATGTGATTTAAAAGTAACAGAGGCCAAAAAAGCAGTAAAATAAATGAAACGCAGTACTTCTATCCCTCACATCCCTCATTTTCATTCCTGTCTATAGCTGCACATTTAAACTACTACACAATGGAGGAATGAATGAATAAATAAATAAATAAATAACAACCCATTCTTTATTGAAGAATTATTGGGGTAGAAAAAAACCTATACTGAAAAAAATAAATGGGAAAACATCTCTGACAGCTGATAAAGTGGATAGTCATAATCTCTTATTAGAAACAGGTTGTATTTCAGACCAGATCTGGTTGAAGAATCAGTCTGAAAATGTTTTCACAATGAAAGCTTTTTTTTCTAAAACTAGATCTCGAATTTCACAGTCACTGCTTCAGTACAGTACGCATTTCAAACTCTCTTCATTATCCATAATACATCAGATTTGAAATTTGTGTGTAGCACAGATGCTGGTGTTTGACTAAAACAACAACGATCATTCTGACCGAACCATCACATTTGTAATAAACTTTTGAATTTTGGCACTTTAACAGCTCAAAGCAACACCCTGACATTGTAAGTGACATATCTGAGACCCTGGCCATAATGAAATCTGATCACAAGTAGTCACAGAAGACACATCTGAGACGCATGTAAACACCCGGTGTAAACAGCAATCTGTCTCAGCTGTCCACTTGTGATCGGATCACTAGTGACAGTTGTTAACACCAAGTGTAAACAGTCTTTTTTTAATCCGACACTCCACCATAATTGCCCTTTAAAGGGACAATAAATATCTACTAATGCGACTGTGACAGAGTGATGCACGTCCTTAATGAAAGGGGAGATGTTGTATGATGTCAGCACTTGATGTAGCCATTGATGTCACGTAAATGATCAGTTCCGCTCACACACACTTTCGCAAGCACCACACACACACACGTGCTTTTCCTGGCAAACGTGTGCCGCTCGGCCCTTCCATTTGCACTGAACTGAGTTATAAATCACCCCACACCTCCACCCTTTGCCTTTCGTCAGTGGGCTCGAGTCCTTTTTCCAGAACCAAGGGGCCTCTGCTCGCTATTTTGCCCAGCTATTTATTTGAGGGGTGACCAAGTAGTGCTCATACATTTTGTGCGCACGTATGCCAGTGTTTTTCAGTATGTATGTGGGAAATGTGTGCATGCATGTGCACCCTCCCCATTCCCAACCCAGCTGGCTTCTTTGCCAAAATCAATTTGCCAGTAGATGACAGTGAAATACTGCAGGAAAGCCACCCAGAAGGGGAATGAGCTAACACCTCAGCCATGCTCCTTCACCAATGGGCAGAGCAGATGAATGAACGGCAATGGCAGAGATGGAGAGAGAAAAAAGGAAGTGCAAATGGCCCGTAGGGAAAGAAAATGAGAAATTTAATTAGGACTGCTTAATGTGTCCATGTTAAGAAGTGGTGCATGGTTGTCTGCTAACCTCTAAAGCACCCTGCTGCTTTCATGCACATGGAGCCCTGATGTTCTGCTTAGTGCATACTGTGTAAAGAAACCTGGTGTTTATAAACAGCACAGTAACATAGTATACTTCTTTCTGCAGTATATATTATGTATACTGTGCACAAGGCAACGTGCTTGACTTCATCCTTCATTGGCAATATTATGGTCCAGAAGTAAATGTTTTTAGTCACTTTCTAAATAGTAAAAATAAAAACTCCAAATGAGGGATTTCGCAGCAATGCCACAAAGAGCCTTTCAGTAAACAGTTTGGACCATTTTTAGTATGAAGAACATTTTAAAATTCTAAAGAAGCTTTTTCCGCCATACATTCTTAGAAGTTTTTTACTGGCATTTATAGATCTGTGAAGAACCTTTAACATCCACGGAATATTTACATTCCACAAAAGTTTTTTAGTAGAAAAAATTCTTTAAGTCATTAAAATGTTCTTCACACTAAGAAAAATTCTGTAAGATTCTGAAGTCAGTAAGATTCTGTAGGAAACCCAAAGTAGTTCTGCTATGGCATCACTGTGAAAACACCCCTTAGGAACCTTTATTTTTAAAAAGATAAGTAAAGAGCATTTTGCAGAATGGAAAGGTTCCACAGATGTTTAAGGTTCTCCATGGAGCCATAGATGTCAATAAGGTATTTTTATAATACAATAAGGTATTTTGAGTGTAGAGCAGTTTCTTTAAATAAAAAATGCAAAACCATCATGCAAGACACCACTATAATGCAAAATAAGAGTTCATGTGATACACATGTAACAGTAGTGTGTGGTGGTGTTCTGAAATGAGGAGGCAAAGCCGTCAAAGTTTTTTTTTTTAATCAAATGTGACCCTGGACCACAAAATCATATTTGTAGCAATAGCCATACAATACTTTGTATGGGTCTAAATTATGTTTTTTAATGCCAAAAATCATTAAGATATTAAATAAAGATCATGTTCCATGAAGATATTTTGTAAATTTCCTACCATAAATATATCAAAACTTAATTTCAATTAGTAATATGCATTGCTAAGAACTTCATTTGGTCAACTTTAAGTTTTTTTTTTCCCCTCAATATTTAGATTTTTTTGCACCCTCAGATTCCAGATTTTCAAATAGTTGTATCTTGGCTAAATATTGTCCTATCCTAACAAACCATACATCAATGGAAAGCTTATTCATCAGCTTTCAGATCATGTATAAATCTGAATTTCAAAAAACTGACCCTTATGACTGGCTTTGTGGGCCAGGGTCACAAATGTAAATTCATGTCCCTTTTACATTCTCTTGGTTAAACAAACATTACTTACACTATCAGAAAAATCTTTTTTAGGAAAATTCGGTCGCACTTTATTTTAAGGTTCAATTCTCGCTATTAATAAACCATTAACTATGACTTCTAATTTTCTGGGTAGGATTAGGGATGTAGAATATGGTCGTGCAGAATAAATGCGTTATATGTAATAAACAGCCAATGTGTTATTAATAGGCATTCTAATAAGCAACTAGTTAACAGTAAGAATTGGTCCTTATACTAAAGTGTTACTGAAAATTCAAATTTGGTAGAAAATTCTGTGTAATATTTTTACTTTAACGATGTAATCAATATTCTATTTATTAAAACCACATATAAATGTAATCAATTTACTGTTTTAATTATTTTACATTTATTCCAAATTAATAACTATATATATAAATACAATGTGAACTATTCTGCAATTCTTTTTAATAGTTTTTTTGGATCATCAGTCATCAAAGCTCTGTAAATACTGGTCACAGACACAGAGATGTACTTTAAATTTCAGCAAGCTGATTACTCACTAAAACTCCCACAGACCATGTTTTCATACTATTTTTGACGTAACACCTGGTTATATCTAAGTGTGTGAGTTGTTTACTTACTTTTTTACATTAGTCTTCCCATTAACACCATTATATTGTTCATTCAGACTGATTAGCAAAAGCGGAACACTCAAACACAAGAGGCGGGATTTATCGCATGAACCAATCATAGCCAATCATAGCCAATCATATCCAATCATATTTTGATGGAGGCATTGCCTCCTCTCATGTGACTTTCCCCCATTCATTCTGAGTTACCCCCCACCAAACTCACGGCACACATTAGGGGGTCTGTTAAAACTCAATGGCCTCAGGGGAGGCAAGAGAGACGTGGACTCCCGTTGTAACTCTACCTGCTGGTGTCATTGTCGGACAATGTTTCTTTAAAAGAATGAGTGATTTTTACACTTTTTAATGTTATATTTTGTAATATTGGTGGTGTTTTTTTCTCATCCAGTATTTGGAGGAGACACTGCCTCCCTTGCCTCTTCGGAGGAAACACCCCTGACTACTATAATGTGTTTAATTGAATGATGACTATTGTTTTCACTTCCTAATTTAAAAAAAAAAAAAGCACTAAGCTACATTTCCATTCCGAACATTTTTGGTCACTAAACAATTTCCATAATTTCATTTTATGGGATTTATTTTATAGTTATAGGAATACAGAATGAGTAGATGTGTCCAAATTGTTAACTAACTATATATACTGCAATAGTAGGGAGAGTAGTATTATATGCAAATGCTATATGCTATGCTATTTTGTACAAAGGCTCTCTCTTTGCATCTGTAGAGGAAGCCAATAACATTGCAGAACAAAACAAAACAGTATGATGTTTCGAGTGAAAAATGTTTTTCAACTAAAAACTGAACAAACGATATCAAATGGTGCTGCTTCCAACTGCACAATTAGCTGACTCCTTTGTGAATGAGCTAAAAGTCTGCTGTCATGTAATCAGGAAGGGAACAGGAAGTATAATTAACATATGGGTCAGAGGCTACAGAACCGGGTTAATGTGTGTTTCGGTCTCTGGTTACTGTTGGCGTGTTTTTTCAGTGGGCCCAAAGCCTGATTATGCTGACGTGGTGATGGTCGGGGCTGCCTATGGTCAGGTGGTTTATTCGAGATCTCCTTCACCCTCTGTCGCTGGGTGTTGCTATGGGAACTGAATGAGGTCTGTGGACCACCAGCAGCGAGCTGCAGCAGGAGATTGGCTCTTAACCTCACCAGTTCCTCAACCTTACACTTTGGTTTGGTTTTCCGCTCTTCTACGTTAAAGTCTGCAGCAGCATAGAAGAACTTGGACCTGGACTTTTAAAAGGCATTGGAACGAGTTCTGGAAGGGAAAAATCATGAGCTGGCATACATAGTGGACACTTAGCCAAACCTCACACTTTGTATCAGATGAAAAAAGTATGCTTATTCCCTTCTGATCCTTAATCCAATAGACCAAGCTCAAAGAAAACTGGAGGATTTGGTGTAAAACATCTCGTCTCTTGTACAATTGCTCTCAAATCCCTCATTTTAAAAAATGCCTGTTTCCCATCAAGGCGTAGTATTAATACTCTCTCTAAGCGTGACCTCAATGAGTTGAAACATTACACCATGTTTTAGCGAATTGATTACTACGAGTATCAGCAAGTGCATGAAATGCCAAATGCAGCCCTGCCACCCAAACTGTCAGCCAGGGCGAGCGTGCACTTCATTTCTGCGCTGCCTGCCTTGGTGGTCTCTGGTGTAAGCTATATTTTACCCTTGCCTTTCTTTTTCCCATTTTTTATAGCAAACAGAAAATTGTTCCTAATTCGCTGTTGCTAGAGGGGGGTAATTTGTGGCTTTTGGCAGAGTGTCACAAGCCCCAAATTTGAAAAAGCTGCTGTGGGGAAGCTGTTTTTTACAGCCGTGCAGGACACGTTTTGGCAGCGAGAGGGCCAATCACTTTTATACATCAAGGAAAAAACAGAATTAAGCAAAGGAAGCGCTGGAACTAAACAAAGGGCAACAAGACCGTATTGATCTCCGAGGAAGGAAGTAACCCTTGTCTAACATAGTTATCTCCTGTTTTGTATGCCTCTTTCGCACTGTTTGCAGCCCATGCATTTGATCTTCAGATGTTTCCATGAAGTTTCTGAGAGCCTATTAAGTGTAAATGAATGAATGTAAACTTTCGAACACAAAGCGTGCAGTAGCTCCAAACTAATTAGATTTTGAGCTCTGGGTCCTGCTGAAAATGGTGGGAAAATGCAGAGTCGCAATGAGCATCAACCTGTTCTATAGTTCTTCATTTTAATGTGAACATACTTAAAGACCCCATGAAATCTAAATTGAAGTTTTTGGTTTTTTAGTATGAATATGTTAGCCATAAGGTTATCTGTAAGCTAGTGTACTTCAAAACAATGACAAAATTTGCATTTAGAAGATATAAGCTTTTTTGTCTCTAACTTTCACCAATGTGGACAATGATTTTGATGACATCACCCTGCACTTCAGTTTCTCATCAAGCTTTGTCCAATCAAATGCTCTCTAGAATCTGAACCGTCCCGCCCCCTGCAAATAGATGCTGAAGCTACGGCTGAAACTGGTCACTTGTTCACAGAGTTAGTATTTTCTGTATGGTGAATGGCACATGGTGCACTATATAGGGGATAGGGAATGATTTAAGTGTAATTATGCGCAGATACAGCCTGCTCAGGTTCAAAGACACAATAGCATGGAGCGGATCATATGCGCGAGTCAGCGCAGATCATAAAAAGTATCGGACCAGTTTGAATTTGCTTTAGTAAGAGTTTAATATTGAATCTAAAGGGGGAATCTAATACTGTACATTCTCACGGGGTGTCGGCGTCTACGCTTGACAGAGGGCGTGGCTGAACTTGTATGAATTTCTTTGTTCTGTTAAACACAAAATATTTATAAAAAGGCTGGTAACCAAACAGTTGCTAGTTGCCATTTTTCCCCCATACTATGAAAGAAAATGGGTACCAGAAACTGTTTGGTTACCAACATTCTTCAAAATATTTTCTTTTGCGTTCAACAGAAGAAACTCATACAGGTTTGGAACAACTTGAGGGTGAGTAAATGACAACAAAATTAAAATTTTGCAGTAAACTAGCCCTTTAAAGGCACAATATGTAAGTTTTCACCACTAGATGGTGCATATTCAAAACAAACAAAGAACCAAAGGCGTGGTTTGATGATGCCATGATTGAGTGTGGAATCATGGGAGTTGTTGTCTTCATCCCCACAGCCAATGCAATCCATCAGGACTCGGGCAGAAATCATGTTCATGGATGAGCTAATGTATTAAAGACTTACTAAGGTCACTGTAGTATGGAGCAGGGTGGGACTGAAAGTCATGGAAGCGAAACGAGGAAGCTGGAGCAATTGCTAATGAAGGACGAGCACGATCAAAAGCAGCGCAGCTTTTATCTTATGCCACAGTTGAGCACTTCTGCTCCTTCCGGTCATATTCCTGGTCAATGTGAGGTTAAACAGCTGTTTTATGACACTAGATACATCTGAGTACATTGAAAATTCTGTTATAATGCTACTCTGCGTTCGTCACCAGTCTAATAAAATGCATATAACATATTAAGGCGTCTTTGGGGTTTCCATGTTTTCTACAAAATCAAGGGTGTATGTAGGGTGACCACCTGTTCCGCTGTGCGTTGTACTGCACAGCATTTTCACCCCGCATTGTCCCACAAAATCACATCTATGTCCCGCAACAGCCCTATTGCCAGGTGGTCACCCTAGGTGTATGACGTCATTGGCAGGCGACGCAATGACACGTTCGTTACACTAGTTAAAATTGCTAATTTCTCTAGATTTAAACAGTCTTGGAAACATTTGGGATAATGTAAGTACATAAGTCAGCAAAATATATAACACTGTTCTAGTGGTTTTTGGATATTTTAATAAAAAAATTCTACATGTTGTGCCTTTAAGACCCATTTACACGAAGAATGATAACTATTAGGACAACTATATTAATTCTACTGATAACTATATCCAAAGCAATGCACAAAACTGCACTACCTCTAGTTTCCAGTATGCCATTTTTAGTTAAAAAAAAACAAAACTTAATCTACAGTGCAACCAGCATAATGTAATTCACGAACAAATGACTTTATTGTGCCAGTCTTTTGAATGAATCATTTAAAAAAAAATGAGGACTGTAAATACACTGTAAATCAGTCAAATTAATACTTTACTGAATATTTTATCAAATGAACATCAAGTAATCATAATAATAACAGTTTTACACAATGAATGCAATTTAAAGCTTTTAAACTTTTGATATTTGGTTCTGATAATTATATCTGTTACATAAATATCAATTGCACTGCATAGTTTGGGTCCTGTTCTTCATTTTAATCATTTTTTATAAATATTTTCATTATGTACCAAGTTAAAGGATTCCTGTTTTGCAGCAGTTGAAAAGAGAATTATTTCATGGGCAAAATCCATTGCACATTGTAAATGAAATCTATTCTAATTAAATTAAAATCATAATTGATGCCTAGCTCTAGTTTCCAGAGGCCCTAACTATTTCTTTATTATTCTTTCTGGTTGTTTTTAACTCAATCTCTTCTTTAAATCTCCTCTTTTCCATTTTGTCCCCCCTTGTCCGACTCTCTCCCCTGTATTCACTTTCACTCTTGGGGGACTGCTGAAGCATTTCAGCGTCTCCGACTCCAGCATGGTTTTTCACTTTCACAACACTACGTCATTACCCTGGGTGTTTAAACACTTAAGGAAGGTTTAAAGAGCAGGGAGGGAAAAAAACAGAAAGTTGTACATTAACTCCGCATTACCCAAAGGAACTGTAAAACCTGCACCCTGAGCAAAATGTGAATAAATAAAACCTGTGCCTGTCAGAGATCTGGAACAGAAGAGTGGATGCGAACGAGGGGGAGAAAGCCACCATGTTGAAATTAGAAGCACTAAACTTGGAGGGTGTCTGCTGTAGACTGTAAGACCTTTAGACCAGTTGTTGTGTGCCAGTAACTAATGATGTCGGACGCATTGCCTGCGGAGCCAAAAGTAGCAAAGTGTTTGCGTCTTAATAACTCATTTTGTTGAATGACACAACACAGTTGCCGTTCGGAATGGGAACACCATCATCGAATACGACACTCCCTGTGCCTACACTCATTGGAGATCTTACAGCTGTGAAGGGCTTATCCGAGAGTGGACGATAAGTCAAAATGAATCAAAACTCGAACGATACTTTGACGTCATCTGTAATCATGACACATTCTCTGAAATATCACAGTTAATCCTTCACCGCATTTAATTAAGTGGCTGAACTGCCAAAATAATAGCAACTGTTTGTTGCTCTCACACCCTCCAAACATATGTTTCTGGTGGGAAACTCCATGGGAAAGTTATATCACTTCAGAAACTCGTGGGCAAAAGCAGAAAGTTGGAAGAGCTGATACCTTATTTATCTTCTTTACACATAAACCAGTTTTGTTCTACATTGGAGGCCGTTTTAGGCACACAATGAAGCTCTTTTGATGGATGGAAGCTCTGGAGGACACTGCAGGTGTTGCGTGGGATACATCTATCACACGCCAAATCAAGCCGGAGTTGTTCCTCCTGGATTGAGACGGATGGAAAACAGCATTCCACCGGTCTGCATGAAAGACAGCGAGAACGCTGGGGGCTGTACTTGACAGGCCTCCTTGTAATAAAGGTGAAAGTTTGACCTCCTTATCTGACTATTAGGTTTAACGGAGAGGTTGAGTGGAGGAGTGAAGACCAGGGCAAGGTAAACTATGCATTAAGTGTTCCATGTATCATGTATATGGGATGCCTTTACAAACTACACACTTTGCTGCATCTTCTATCAGTGAGTTGTTAGAGATAGCCTAACTGGGCTGCGTTTCCCAAAACCAACTATGATCCAAGTTCCGTCGTTACTAATAGAGTTCAATGGACCTAACCACCGTAGTTAGCTAACGATGCTTTTGGGAAACGTACCCCTGGACAGTAGCTTAGTGTTTTACAGGAGATTGTTTCAGATTTCTAGAAAACATACACCTGCTCTAATAAAGTTCCACCTATAACTACTATAATTGTTCATATGAACTTTCAATGCGTACATAAGCTTTATGGTGAGATTTCCTGTTCATTAGCCGCTATAGGGAAATAACAAGAAGAAGAATAATGTTCAGCAAAATTAGCTGTTTTGTACAGCCAAAAATAGCTGGACGCAGATAAGACCACACCAGCTCTATCGGGAAAAATAAGGTGGGTAGGGTTTAGCTTTTAAACAAACCAACATATGATGAAACCTTGTAATAATTCATACAAGATGGTAAAAATGTATGATATCATACAAATTGGCTTGTACAAAAATAATGTTTTTACAATCTAAGTTCTACAGTTTCACTCATCATTGTTTTCACAGTTTGCAAACAGCTTGATTGACAGGCTGATCTGACCAATCACAACGCTAAATCCGCCATTCTGTCAGGCAAACAAATCAGACAGGAGAGTAGGTTAATTTTGGTGGACTTAAACTTGAAAAATTGCTTGTACGCTCTTTAAAATAAAGGTGCTTCAAAAGGTTCTTCACAGCGATGTCATAGAAGAACCATTTTTGGTTCCACAAAGATCCATTCAGTCAAAAGTTCTTTAAAGAACCGTCTCTTTCTTACCTTTTTATAATTTGAAAAACCTTCTTTCACCACAAGAACCTTCTGTGAAACACAAAGATTCCACAGATGTTAAAGGTTCTTTATGGAACCATTTAGACAAAAAAGGTTCTTCAATGGCATCGTGAAGCACCTTTATTTTTAAGAGTGTATTGATGTCAAAATACATTCTGATGTTTACTCATGGCTTTTCGTGCTTTAAGTAAAGAAGAAAAGACGATCGATTCACGTGTCGATTGATCTAATAAGGCAATACAGTGATCTGTCACAACATTAAAGAACCACAAAATGGCATGTATTGTTTGAATGTCTTAAAAAACGTCAACAATTTAAAGCTGAGACCTTGTTTCATACCAGAAGTAACCTGCTCTGTCTTGTCTGTCGGCGTGTTGTCAGTTTCCTCTTTGCTCTGCGATGAGATGACATTAACCTTCATTTAAAGCACGAAAAAAACATGAATGAACATCAGAACATATTTCACTTCAATCACAGAGACGTCAGTACACACAGTTTTTCAAATTTAAGTCCACTGAAGTTAATACTCTCCCATGGTTGCCAGGTTTTCACCACAAAACCCACCCAATTACTGCTAAAACTAGCCCAAAACTAGCCCTGTGGCATTTTGAGGGGGTTAAATACATGTTTCTGGTGGGGTTCCTCAGGTAAAATTTGCATTCCAGGGGATAAATATCACATTTTGGGGTCACCTTAACCCACGGACATGAAAAACAACCCACGGCAACAGTGTTAAAGTAGCCTAATTCCGTGGGAAAACGCACCTGCGCTGCTCACTCCAGACTTGGCAACACTGTACTCTCCTGTCTGATTTGTTTGTCGGACAGAATGGTGGATTTGGTGTTATGATTGGTCAGATTGCATGTCAATCAAGCTGTTTGTGAATGGCCAGTTGTGGATTGTTTTGGTTTTAGCCCGCAAGCAACCACTCAGTTTATCTTGCAACTTCATTGCAACATCTGGAACAGCTGGAAAAACTCATTTTGGGCACTTCGTGAAAAAGTACAGTGGTTCACAAAGGGACTAAATAATGTCTAATATCTTAAAATGATGCATTTTAGGGTTAATCCTGGCAAAGAAAATAGGATGGAAGCTATCCACCTTATTTTTCCCGTAAGAGCGGGTATTTGTAAATTTTATGGGTTTGGCTTCCAGTCAGCTCATTTTGCTGCTAGGTATTGCAAACTGGTGTGTATTACCATATTATTTTAATGTATTATCTTAATTGTGAACACTGGTTTACAGTGCAAACAGTTTTAACGTTTACTGCATGCTGTTATTCTTCTCATTATTTCCTACAGCGGCTAGTGAACCAGAAGTCTCACCCATAGGCTTACTTTTGCGTTGAAGAATAAAGTGGATACTTTCCACAAAAATATCACAGCTATTATTTTTGTTACTATTGTGAAACAAACACTGTAAAAAATTATGCAATTTCCTTATTTTATATGTGTTTATTTTATATAGTGGAAGCTAGCAGTATAATGAAGTCTCTATCTATCTATCTATATATCTATCTATCATTTACAATAGTAAAAAAGACACTTTCATGCTGAAACATTTTTCACATTTTTGTTTTTGAGAAAGTTTGCGTTTCTGAATGTATTTCTCGGAGGCAGTTTTAATCTATCCTCACACGTGTCTGGCGTTTACAAATCACAGAAACCCTAAATCCTTCATGGCTCACCTTTCTCTTTCTTTCAGTCCTTTCCTCACTTTCAACCCCCCTTGGGGAGGTAAAACCCAGACCTGAACCACACTTCCCTCTTATTTAAGGGGGTCAGGGCGAGCTTATCGGTCTCCGGAGAGCTATAAAGCGGCCAGGCTCGTGTTTTCTCTGCTCGCCTCTAGATGAGTTGCGGCGCGTGAAAGGCTCGCGCTGCGGGCACGCGGAGGTCTCGCGCGGCAGTTAAGATGAAACAGTGGCTGTGGAAAGAAAATATAAAGACTTGTGCGGCCTTCGGAGCATTTGACTCCTGTGAACCTGTGAAGTTCCGGGAGGACATGTTCCGTAAATTTCCTTATTTTCTACATTTTCCCTGTTAGAGCTGCGGTTTACTCTGGTAAAGAACGTGAGCGCACACACACGTAAATACGGGTATGACAGGTGTCGAGCCCGCGAAAATGGAGGGAAATGGAGGGTAAGATGAAGTGTGTTTCTTTCCTAGCGTCGCTTATAAACTTCGACCGAAAATGTTGTGTTAAATTAGAAAAACCTCTTTTGGACACTTCATCAAAAGTGCAGTGGTTCGCAAAGGTAACATTAATACGTTGTAAAATAATGTATTTAGATTTAGTGATGGAAAACAAAGGAAAACACTAGAAAAGGTTTATTGCACAACAATACCACAGCTACTACAATGATTACAAATATTGTTAAAAAATCTGTAATTTCATTATTTTTATTTATTGAATTTTATATGAGATACACTGCCAGTCAAAAGTTTTTGAACAGTAAGATTTTTAATGTTTTTTAAAGATGTATCACCAAGCCTGCATTTATTTGATCCAAAGTATAGCAAAAACACTAAAATTGTGAAATATTTTACTATTTAAAATAACTGCTTTCTATTTGAATATATTTCAAAATGTAATTTATTCCTGTGATCAAAGCTAAATTTTCAGCATCATTACTTCAGTCACATGATCCTTCAGAAATTATTCTAATATGCTGATTTGCTGTTCAAGAAACAATTTATTATTATTATTATTATTATCAATATTTAAAACAGTTGAGTAATTCAGGATTCTTTGATGAATAGAAAGATCTAAAGATCAGCATTTATCTGAAATAAAAAGCTTTTGGAACATTATACAGTATACCATTCAAAAGCTTGGAGTCAGTATAATTTTTTAAATAATTATATATATATATATATATATATATATATAT
This sequence comes from Labeo catla, assembly GCA_012976165.1. Lineage (NCBI taxonomy): Eukaryota > Metazoa > Chordata > Actinopteri > Cypriniformes > Cyprinidae > Labeo > Labeo catla. The sequence continues at coordinate 447,308 of VONZ01000099.1, forward strand.
ATTATTATTATTATTTAACAAGGATGCTTTAAATTGATCAAAAGTAATGATAAAGACATTTATAATTTTACAAAAGACGATTCTTCTGAACTTGAAATGCTGTTCTTGTGAACTTTCTATTCATCAATGTAGGATCATGTGACTGGAGTAATGCTTTGAAATCACAGGAATAAATTACATTTTAAAATATATTCAAATCGAAAAAAGTTATTTTAAATAGTAAAAATATTTCAGAATTTTACTGTTTTTGCTGTACTTTGGTTTAAATAAATGCAGGCTTGGTGAGCAGAAGAGACTTCCTTGAAAAATATAAAAAAATTTACAGTTCAGATACTTTTGACTGGCAGTGTAGATAGATAGATAGATAGATAGATAGATAGACATTAGACAAAATTCTTTTCTTCAGTGGGTGCATGCAAACACAAACACATAAGACATTAAACCTTATCAATGTACCACAGTAAATTGTTGTAACAATATAGTATTATGCAATAGACACTTGGTATAAAATACTGTTACCCTGGTAAGTTTTTTAAAGTATATTTGGATATAGCCTGTACATTCAGCAGGAGGAAAAAAAGGCAAAATGGCGCAAGGTCCATGAGTAAGTGCCTGCAAAATCATTCCAAATAAAATAATGGTCTAGTCCATATAGCAGCAGATCTCTGGTGGTCTCTTGAGGTATAATAACGGTGGGTCTGCAAAAAACCCTTCCACGTCATTTAATGGCCATTTTAAATGGTTTTAAAATAAGGGCTGGGGTTACTTCTCAGGCAACATTTAAAATTAAATTTACCTTTTGGAAGTAGCTTAAAAACTCCTTACATTTATTCCACCTCATTATGCAATGATGCTGCCCAATAAAAAACATCTGGAAAATACCTAATTGACAAATAACAATGCTTTCGTGAGAAACAAAAAAATACACTGTGGTTTCATTATATGACTATATTTCACAAACGGACTCATTTAATGATCCATATCAAGCAGTAGGAAAGGTGTTCAGGTAGAGGAACAAATATTTATTTAATATAGTCTTTTTCATACATTTTTGTTGTATTTATTATTTCTATATTCATCGATCCCAACAAAAGGCAATCGAGATATCGCCTGCTAAACCACAGACATGTAATGCTCGTCGGTAGGGAGTGTAGACATTAGCTGTAAAGTGAGGAAATTTATGTGCTGAGGAATGGGAGGGTGGTCAGGGAAAAAGTGAACGAGGAGGGGGCTTGAAAGAGAGGTGTGCAAGGAGAGAAGGGGGGTTTTAGATAGCACGGGTTGGGAGAAAGAGAATGTTTGGATAGAAGAGGGGAAAGTCACGCTAATTTATACTCGCCTAATTGGAACCAGGGCAGGCCCTGCACCTGAGATGCATTCCACAGAGCTGCAACACGGGAGAGCCTACATGTGTGTCTGAAAGCGCAGGATGGTGTGTATCTCCATGTGTTTGGTTAAGTCAGAGGTCAGGGGGTTTTTTGCCAAAGGGCAAAAGGTCAGCATCAATGGTGTCTTTGTTATCTAGCATCTCGCGGCGGTCGGAGCGTGTCGAGAAATGTTCCGTTGTGACGGTCGCACAAGCTACTCAGAGCCAGACCACCCTGGTTTCCGCACACACACGCACGCTCATAAAGTTTCTCCAATCAGTTTGGAAAATCTGGAGCGCACAGTCACTATTATGATCTAACGACCGGGCCTTTATAGTGGCAGATGGACATCATCATGCTAACATTCTCACTCAAACAGGGATGCTTAAGTCATAAAGTAGATTGCCAGATGTTACGCATATATCACTGTACCAGTCCAGCTGGTATGAAATGAAGTACCAACTTTGGTTTCGTCTGCCATCTCTGAAGCGTCTGATAGCAATTTTAACCATTGTACGGATGACAGTCTATACGGTGGTGATGATGTGGCTGACGTTAGACATCTGCCAAGGAGGCTTCGAGTTGTGCTTCGAGTCATTATTCAGTCTGGTCTCACACAGCAACCTATCAATAACGTGAGCTGTGAACGGATGGCCCGGCAGCGTGTACACGCTCATTGAGTACACACGTATAAATCCCCGGAGAATAAAAGCTAGATAAATAGATGTGTGGAAGAAAATCCAAATTCCATTAAAAATAAAAACATGAGCCGGGTTGAAAGACAGCGGCTGCAGTCAGACATATGGAGAGCATATTGGTCACAATGCAACATCCCCTCCTTTTCAGCTTTTTTCACCTCTTTCTGGAAAGGGAAGAATTGTAACAGAGATTCAGATGTGGCGGAGAGTGTTTTGTTTCCCTCTCAGAAGGGCTGCATCACTCAGGAAGTTTAGGACAGGGGTTTTTTCATGCTCTTTTGAAGCTATCTTTTCCAGTTTCATTGGCCATGACAGACAGCTTGATAGTTTGCACACATTAATGATTTTGAGTCGCTGGAGAGTGAAGGAGTGTCGTGCTCGGTTCATTAGTGGTTGCCGCACAGACGCAAACTCCACTAGTTTTTTTGTTTCGTGTCTATTCCGAGTGCCTGACTCAAAGTGCATCAAAGAGGCCGCAGCACGTCTGCTTTTCCCGCCTTTCATGACACGCATACACAAACATGCTGGTTTTGCCCTGTTTCAGCAAAATCACAGGGCATTGTGATAACAGATGAATTAAAATAGACTATATCCTCAAGACTTTGAAGTCCAGATACATGAGGTGGAAAGAGCACCTCTGGATGCAAATCTAAAATATGTATATCTATCTATATATATATATATATATATATAAACAATACACAATAAATAAAATATTTTTTTTAATAATTTTTTGAATAAATAAATACATTTAGTAAAACCATTTTAAGAGACAACATGAAAAAAGATTAAAGTCAATAAGAAATGGTTTTCGCAACCCATTCCTAGTGTGTTAGAAACAGTAATGACCTGTTTCACTTTGTATTAATAAAATAATGCAAATTAACCAAAATAAATATTTTTTGGCAAAAAAAAGTTGAATAATGCAATAAATAAATATATTTTTCTTAGATCAAGTAAACAAATAATTATAACCATTTTAAGAGACAACATGAAATAGGATTAAAGTCAATAAGAATTTTTTTCAACCCATTTATAGTTTTATTTTTTATTTATTTATTATTAAAAAAAACAGTAATATACTGTTTTGCTTTATATTAATAAAATAATGCTTTTTTTTTGCAAATTTTTTTTTAATTTAAATAATGCATTTTAATAAATAAATATATATATATATATATATATCTTTTCAAATCAAGTAAATAAATAAATATAACCATTTTAAGAGACAACATGAAATTAAAGATTAAAGTCAATAAGAAATAAACATTTGTAGTCTGTTAGAAACAGCAATATGCTGTTTTGCCTTGTATTAATAAAAAAATGCAAAAAAAAGAAAATAATGCAAAATATTTTTTTTGCAAAAAAATGTAATGCAGTTTTTAGTAAATAAATATTTTTTCTAAAATCAAATAAATAAATACAACAATTTTACAAGACAACATGAAACAAAGTCAATAGGAAACGTTTTTTTTCCAGCCCATTCAAAGTCTTAAAAACAGTAACATGTTGTTTTGTTTTGTATTAATAAAATAATGTGAAATAAATAAAAGAAATACTTTTTGCAAAAAACACATTTTTTAAATTAAATAATGCATTTTTAAATAAATGTTTTTTAAAATCAAGTAAATAAATATATATAACCACTGTAAGAGAAGTCAATAAGAAAAAAAAAAATTAAATAATGCATTTTTGATAAATAAATACATTTTGTAAAATCAAGTAAATAAATAATATAACCATTTTAAGAGACAACATGAAATAGGATTAAAGTCAATAAGAAATAATTTTCGCAATTCATTCATAGTCTATTAGAAACAGTAATATGCTGTTTTGCTTTGTATTAATCAAATAATGCAAAATACATAAAATCAATATTTTTGCAAAAAACACATTTTTTAAATTAAATAATGCATTTTTAAATAAATGTTTTTTAAAATCAAGTAAATAAATATATATAACCACTGTAAGAGAAGTCAATAAGAAAAAAAAAAACATTAAATAATGCATTTTTTAAATAAAAAAAATACATTGTGTAAAATCAAGTAAATAAATAAATATAACCATTATAAGAGACAACATGAAATAGGATTAAAGTCAATAAGAAATCTTTTTAGCAAGCCATTTATGTTCTGTTAGAAACAGTAATATGCTGTTTTGTTTTGTATTAATAAAATAATGCAAAATAAATAAAAACAAAAAAAAAATAATCCATTTTTTATACATTTTGTAAAATCAAGTAAATGAATAAATATAACCATTTTAACAGACAACCAGAATACCCATTCATAGTCTATTAGAAACAATAATATGCTGTTTCACTTTCTAATTTTAGAGACAAATAGAATATTCAACAAGAAAAAAAAATGTAGGCTGCAGCTTGATTTAATTTATCTGTTGTTGATTGGAATGAGGCAGATCTGAATGAGAGTTTGCAGTCGACTGTAGGAATGAGACAGACATTGTGAAAAAAATTGTAAATCATTCACAATAAAATTAATTTATTTTTTTATTTATTTATTTATCTCATTCCGATCGCTGGGTTAAAGCCTTTGTTCATAAATATGGCCCAGTATTGATGAAATTTCCCAGGGTATTATTTCCTCCCCCCATATACAAATTGCAGCCATTTCTGTTTTCTATTTTTCCCTCACTCCCAGTCTTCTGCCTAATGCATGCTTTCAAAAGGACCACAGTGAAAATCAGAGGTCTGGCCCTTAGGCCCAACACACTGCCTTTCATTTGAGATTTCAGATGAAGGACGTATTTTTTTTCTCTTTCTGCCTCCCTCTCATCATTTTCTGTCTTCCTTTTATTGGGTGATGAGACACTTGGGGTTGGGGTTCTTATATGATTAGTTCGCGCAAAAATGAAAACTCATTTTTTTTTCACTCACCCTCATGTCGTTCCAAACCCGTATGCTGTCGTTTCTTCCTGTGGAACACAAAAGAAGAAGATTGAAGAATAATGTCTGTGACGCTCCAAAAACACACACAAAGAAAAACATTTTTCAGTGAACAGTTGCTTTAAATGAGCCCAATACTGGATTCAAACTCAACTGCAGCGTTTTCTCCCTGCCTTGACACCAGATGATCGCTGTTTCGCAGTCCTCTTTAGCCCAAGGTCCCACGCGTGCATGTTTTGCATTTAAAATAACACAACTTGATAGTACTTCTGAACACAAGTTCTAAAGTATCTAATAGCCAGAGCATCAAAGAAAATGTGTTTCACAGCCTTTATGTTTCTTGTCACTTCAAACCACCTTTTTTTTTTTAGGTTTATTCCTTTTGGTAAGTGTTGTAGAACTAACATTAGCCTCTTGATCAAACATATTCATCAGAAAACAAAGTCAGCCCTGTATGATGTAATGGCTCCATTAGCATTTCATTCTCTTTGGTTGTCAGACTGACATTGGGTTACACGAACTACATGACGGTATCCCATCAGATCCGACTCTTCCATTACGCAAGTGTGCGGTCGGGCCAGGATTAAGGCCCTGATCCACTGTATTGGACAGGAGCAATCCTGGTCAGATCTGCATTGTATTAATTCATCCTTGAAGCAGTATCCAGATCTCTCGCTGTGTCTGGTAATGGGAGGAACAGTATGCTTGCTTTGGCTTGACCCTGAGCCGCGATCAGACCGCAGAGCGGTGTCCATTACAAAGAGCAACGATCTCTCTATGGTATGTTCAAACACATCCCATAAGCCTGTACTTCAAACGTCGGCCGTACCCGCTCACCAGGAGCAGCATGTCAGTTAGTGAGGCCCGCACAATTAATCAATTAAAGGCCTGCACGGAGTACGACAAGGCCCCCGTCCCACTGTGATTTGAGGGAAAGATCATTAGTACTAACACTTTAGAATCACTTAAGGCTGCATTTAGATGAGGTATGTGTGGTAAAGCACTGATTTCCAACAGTGCACACTCATTTGTTCGCATTTTTAAATAAATTTTCAGAAAGGCTCAAAAGTCTTGATCCAAGTTACTGAATCAGACTAACATAAATGTGTGTTGGCAGTGTGTGTACACATCCACCCTATAATGATAAAAATCCACACAGTGGAATTTTTTTAATCCCTATAAATGATATCCACTTTTTCAAATCGGGACATTCTCAGCTTTTTAGCTGCGTGACGTCACACCGACCAAGGCCGCTCACATTATAGTTGATTGACACGGCCGTCTTACCTTAGACCCGCCCTGAGTGAGCTGTTAAACAGTGTGTTGCTAAGTCCACGGTTTTTCCCGTGGAACTGCGCTACTTTAACACTGTTGCCGCTGGTTGTTTTTCATGTCTGCGGGTTGAAGTGACCCCAGTAACATGTTTAGCCCCTGGAATGCGAACTGTACCAGGGGAACCCCACCAAATCATGTATTTTTTATTCCCCAGAATGCAATTTTGTACTGAAATGTGATTGGGATAGTTTTGAGTAGCAACTGGGCGAGTTTTGTTGTGAAAACCTGGGAACCCTGGTGTAAAATGTCCATCACCAGAGCAGGGACGTAGACAAGAAAGCGACTGAGGTGTTTTGTTGTTAGATGTAATAATGAACGTAGTAGTCGTCATTTACTCCCGACATCTGAGCTGCTGAAAAAGCAGAGGATTACTTTCATTTTTGAAGAAAATGCACCCCCTGATCTACATAAATGCATCTATGTTCATGCAAATCATTCGTGATGCAGCTTCACCTACAGAAGAAGTGAGTATAAGGGTTTTTTAATGCATCTTTGCAAATCGCCTTTCCTAATAATGTGCTAGTTAGCAAGTTTCGCGGCTAAATGCGGCTAATGTAAACAGGGTGGCTTGTCACCCCACAGAAGGGAGGGGTGAGGTGAGCAGAGCTCATTAGCATTTAAAGAGGTATGCAACAAAACAGGTTGCTGTGAACAGAGCTGATTTTGACAAGGTAAAAAGGGTGTTGATTTGCACTACCATTGAGAAAGTTTAACCAAAGTATATTATAGACTTTTCATTAAGACCCTAAAGAATCATATCAACTTGTGGAAAATGGGCATCCCATGACTCCTTTAATAATTTTGAAACATTAAAATATTCTGCCAAAATTATTACTGTTTTTGTTTAATATATATGTAAAGCTGAGTAGTAACTGATTACATGTAATCTAGATAACATAATCAGATTCCAAAAATTAAGTTCTTGTAATTAGATTAAATTTCATTTTAAAATACTCGTAATCATGAATAATGATTACATATTATTAACACAATAGCAATAAATAATTCATAATTTATTGATTCTCCCTAATTCCTCTTTTTCATCTTTTAAATTTTCCTTTCTGAAATAGACTTCTGCTTACGTTCAAAAAGTCTTCCAGTTTTGTGGAAATTCACACAAAGATCAGTCATTAGTCAGGTGGCGACACAGCATTTGACCACTGATATACAAAAATCATTTCAGGTTTAAGAGTGTTTCAACACTGAATCAGCTACTGATGAAAACTGATTTTTATTTGAATTATCACTCAGTAGGTTATTTAACCATGTATTTCTATGTCTTTGGAAGGCTTTTGCCTTTCAAACACATTAAAATGCACAAACTCATGAACTTTTTTGCCACCTGATCCTCTTTTATCTAATATATTTACTTGAAGTAGCCCTGAGATTTAAAAAAGAAATATTTTAATAATTAAGTATCACATTTGCATGTTCATTAGTTCTTTGATATGGTTATTGACACATGACATGGGGGTAAACAAATAAAATATTTAATTTTTTTAAAGTAAATGTTTTATTTTGAGTGTTTTTAAAATGATTTAGTTTCATTTAACATTTTTTATGATTTAATTAATTATCAGCTTGTCATTAAACTCATAAACCCCCTGCAGTTCCTTCACAAACACCAGTTTAACGTAATATAATGTTTAATGCACTTCATGTTGTTAATAACAATGAATGGAATATATTTTCTTATTCTTTGTATTGTTATATTAATATGTTACAAGATTATCCTATTTAAATCAGTGCAATAAACGAGCAATAAATCCAAAAGTAGATTATATTACTAAAATGTGTAACGTAAAGGATTACGTTACTGTCTTCAATTTTTTTCATGTAATTTGGAATCAGTAACGGGTTATAAATTGTAAGTATATTATATTCATGTGTTTTTTTAAAGAAATTAATACTTTTAATTAGCAAGAAATTGATAACATTACAATAGATTTCTATCATGAATCACATTTTCCACAAAAATATTAAGCAGCACAACTGTTTTACCAATAATAAATGTTTCTTGAGCAGCAAATCAGTATATTATGATCGGCACTGCTCTTATAGATTGATTTTATTTCTGTTTATTGTACTTGTGTAGTAAAAAAGAACGTTTCAAGATTTCAAAACGACTTCAAATTACTTTTAGAGTCCAGCTGAATGTAGACACTGCAAAGAAAACCTTTAAAAGTAAAGTGCTTTTGAGAGCACATACCTCATAGGCTTCAGTTGTGTTCACAAATGTAATAAATAAACACCAGCATTTTATGCGCTAAAACGTTGCCAGTGCCTCATAAACATTAACAGTTTGATTGTGTACGTATAAAAAAATAAGCACTCAACGTGCTATTATGAAAGCAAACTTTTGTTGGTCCATTTTTATTTTGTAATTTGGCCGGGCCTATTATCAATGCTTTATAGGTTGCCTGAAAGCCACACACACTGTTACACACTCATTCTAAACAATCACAGCCACACACACACACACACACACACTCACTCGCGCTACAGGGAGGAACATGAAAATAGCACTAATAGGAAAAAGATGAGGGAACTCCATTCGGGTGGAGCGCTCCCTCTCTCCAGGGCTGGGCGCTGGACATTATGTGTTTCACGCTGTTTACGGTCAATCAGCAGTCGTGTGCTGTGGCTTATAGCAACATGTAGCTCATCTCCAGCATCTCTTTGATTTACAGTATGCTATGTGGATCACATTTTTAGGGCTTTAAGGCTGTTTTAATGAAAAATGTTCCAATCTAAAACCTGTTTTTCTACTGGATGTAACAAATTCTATACACATGCTAGCTTCTCCGTATCCTAGTATCCTAGTTAATCCTAGTTTTTAAATCTCTCAAACTAATTTTTGTTTATTAGACCTTTTGCATCATGTCTAATTTGTTAAAAGAATATGATTAAATTAATATGATTAATATTGTGTGGACAGCATATTATTGTATTATATTGTATTAAGAATTTCATAAAAGTATGAACAGAATGCAGATTGTAAATTCTATAACACCCACTAGTATCACTGTAAAAGATTTATGTTTTACATTCACTATAGTTTTTATTTTATTTTATTTTTTTTAATTTAATAGACTAATTTTGATTTTTTTTAATTTGACAACTATCATTGTCATTTCTATGTTAGGATATTATATGTGACCCTGGACCACAAAACGAGTCATAAGGGTCAATTTTTGTAGATTTACACATCATCTGAAAGCTGAATAAATAAGCTTTCCATTGATGCTTGTTAGGTATGACAATATTTGGCTGAGATACAACTATTTAAAAATCTGGAATCTGAGGGTGCAAATAAAATAAAAAATAAAGTTGTCTAAATGAAGTTCTTAGCAGTGAATAACTAATACAAAATTAAGTTTTAATATATTTACAGTAGAAAATTTACAGAATATCTTTATGGAACATGATCTTTACTTAATGTCCTAATGATTTTTGGTATAAAAGAAAAGCAAAGAGGACACTGACAATGCCCGACAGACAAGACAGAGCAGGTTATTTTTGATATGAAACAGAGTTTCAGCTTTCAAATTTTGCTATTTTGTAAGAAATTCAAACAATAAATACCATTTTGTGGCTCTTTAATGTGTCGTGACAGATTGCAGTAGCACCTCAGTTCAAGGGGCTTGTAAACTGATCATCTCTTCCTCATTACTAATTATAGCACAAAATAAACATGAATGAACATCAGAAGGCTTTTTTGTTTCAACTGCGGAAAGACGTCAATACACACCTTTTTTCAAGTTCAAGTCCACCGAGGTTAATCTACTCTTCTGTCTTGTTTGTCTGTCAGACAAAATGGCATTATGTGAATTATATCAATTAAGTCCTTTTGTCAACAAAAATCGATATACATGATAGATATGCCATTATTTCAAATACAAATGTGCTTATCATGCAATTCAATTACAATTTTCAACCAACAGAATTCATCCACCTTATTCTTCAACATGAAAGTAAGCCTATGGGTGAGACTTCCGGTTCATTAGCCGCTATAGAGGGTTTGCACTTACATCATGATTTGGTTAGTTACCCGGATGTGTGGCCATAGTGGTGATACTCGAATGTAAACAACAGCATGGATTGCATGGTTAATACTGAATATGTTGTTCTGCTCATTTATGCTGTCTAAACCATGGAAAAAAACAACTGCAAAATCATACAAGCAGGAAAGTGTGCATTTTTTTGACAAACTAAAGTTAATAGGTTGTAAAGATACGTACGAGCAGGATTAATTAAGACATTAGCCTAATATTTCACCTGCCTCACCGGAAATAATACAAACAAACATGAATGTTGTCAAGATTCTTGCCTGGAAATCCTGGTTCAGTTTGGCCAACCACAAATGCCAAATGCACTCTTTTTTTTGCACTCTTTTCCTTGATTTGTTAGAACTTTTGGCAATGAAAATAATCGACCATTTTCAGCAGCAATAATCAGCAGAATATGTGAGTTTCTTTCGGTTCAGTGGCATTGTTTACATTCAGTGCCACCAATATGGCTGACTGATGACGCATCGTGAAAACACTCAATCAACTTTTTTCATGAGTGACCGATTAGCACCGCCATGATGGATTCTAACTTCCATTTAGGTATTCACGTGTTCCGGTCGTAAGTTAACATACTATGTTTTAAAATAATGTGTACTCTTATCATTTTGTGGACAAAATCCTGCAAACTTAGCCCCAATCGGGAGCTGTATGTACGTGTGCGAATCTGTTTTCAAAGCAGCAAACCTTGCGTTGCCTCATGTCATCTACTTACACATTAAACTATGACAGAAGAGTTACTGCAAAAAAAACCCAAAAAACAAAAAACAATTGCGAAACTGTAAAGTGATGAAACTATGTGCCATGTGCTTTTTAAAACCATTTTCATAGATTTATTGGAAAATACGATAATTTGACTAGAAACACCAATACAAAAATTAACCATGGTTTTACTACAAATAAAACCAAAAAACAATAGTTACTATAGTAAAACCATGGTAACCACAACCATAGTTAACCATAGTTTAACCATGGAATTTGCAAACCATGGTTATACTAATGGTAATCAATGCGCCAAAAATCTATAGGTACTACACTTTTACTATAATAAAATCATGGTTAATTTTGATTAGGGCACCAGAGACCAGTGTTGCCATGTCTGTGGTACCCATGGAATAGGGCTACTTTAACACTGTTGCCATGGGTTGTTTTTGATGTACGCGGGTTGAAGCAACCACAATACGCATTTACCAGGGGAACCCTAACAAAAAAAAGAAACGTTTATTTTATCCCCCGGAACACAATTTTGAATAGGGACCCCCCTCGAAAACATGATTGGGCTAGTTTTGAATAGCAATTGGTGGGTTTTGTTGTGAAAACCTGGCAACCCTGCCAGATACTGGAAATGTAAAGCACCTTTCCAGTTGGGTGAGACTTCCATGTTCAGGAAAAAAGGTGGATAGGGAAATAAAAAGAAGAATAACAACGTGCAGTAAAACTGGTTGCTTTTAAACTAGTGTATTCATAATTAAGATAATACATTAGAAATAATACGGTAAGACACACCAATTTCCACTATCAAGCAGCAGAATTAGCTGTTTTATACAGCTTAAAAAAACAGCTATGTGAAAAATAAGGTGGATACTGTCCTGGTCTTAATTTATAATTAATTTACACTTTCGTACCCTGGTGAAAAAAACAGCATATGCTGGTAGGCATGTTTTGATGCTGGGATGCTGGTTAGGTATGTTTTGGTGCTGGTTTAAGCTGGTCCTTTGCTGGTTTATGCTGGTCATGTTGCTGGTCAAGGACCAGCATAAACCAGCAAAGGACCAGCTTAAACCAGCACCAAAACATACCTAACCAGCATCCCAGCATCAAAACATGCCTACCAGCATATGCTGTTTTTTTCACCAGGGTAGTCGGGACGTTATTGTGACAACGGCTTAAAGTAGCTTAGTTTTCTACATGCAAAACAGTACTTCCTGAGTAAAACATCTTATTATATTCCGTTACTACTTTAAATAAGAAATAGTAAGAACATTTGTAATCGATCGCGCAGCCCTTTGTATTTTAGCGGAGCATTCGCGGCTTTTAGATTTTGAAATTGAAAAGCGCGTGCGCGACCTAACGGCTATAACGAGCGCGCTGTGGGAAAAGTGTGTGCCCCTCGGTTTCTTTCGCTCGGCCTTCGCTCTTTCTCAGGCCACAGGCCGCGATCATAAGAGAGCAATGTCGAGGCGTCTGCAGTTTGCTTCTGCTCCTCAGTGAGTGGACCACAAGGCCCTTATAACAACATCTCCGCTGAGGGGCGCGGTGGCATAACTCATCCTTACCGTATTAAAGATGGGCCACTTGTGACTCCGCGAGACTTTGGCCCGTGTTGCGCATACCGGCACAAATCATTACTGTGTCGGTTCTCAAGGGCATCGAGTCCTTTGAGAGCTAACCATATATATCATCATGAAATGAATGTTAGGTGTTTTTTTTTTTTTTATGTGAGGGAACAAACTCGGGATGTTATTTTCCCTCCATATTTCTAGAGTTTTTTCTCATATTAATCCACAGTCCCCTCCTTTTCATTCTTTCCATTGCTTTCTTTTACACATTTCTCCCTCGTTTTCTCATCCCTCTCTCTCCCTGTCCTCTTCCAGACGCATGTCCAATAGGACAGAATAATATTTGGACAGGTGTTCCTTTTTAAACACGTTATCCACAAGTCCAAGTACGCAGGGGACCGCACTACATCATTCCTGCGTGGTTTCTTTAGGAAGATGGATCTGAGGTTAAAATATACAGTACTGGCTGAGTCATACAGAGAATCTATAGAGCACTACATCCGTAATCCCTGACAATAAAAATCTGTTTAGCACCAATTTTCCTTTATTTTTTAAACGTTCTTTTTTCCTGTTTCAAACAACTGCAGAAAGCCACATCTGGAAGACAGATGTACGTCCCACAGCAAGCTCTTTCTCTGTACTTCTCCCTCTCTCTCTGTGCTTAGAAACATGAGAGCAGGCTTGTGTCTCTCGCTCGCTTTCTCTCTCTCCCTGGGCGGACCACCCACATAAGGAAACGCCTTGCTGTACTGAAGGCAGAAATACAGGGATGGGTTTTTTTGATGGATGGGTTTAGCAGACTATCACTTATGTCAATGTCAAAACCATAAACCTGCTCTCGCAAAAGAGGCCGAAAGAGAGAGACGTCTTCGCATCTGTCTGTCTGATGTCTTTCTGCAATGGCATAAAAGCGTTTTCACAATATTCTTGTCTGCTCGTGGCTCCTGAAGCTGTTAAAAGACTAAGCCAACGGGCTGATTGGGTTTCTTGTAGATCTTTGTTTTTTCAGAGACACATCCTCTCTGTTTAAACTGATAAATCCCATACAGAAATGCGATATGTGGCAGGCAATACATGTACAGTATGGATATATGATACGGTGGCCCCTAACAGTTTCGGGACACTTAAGCAGTACTTGTATGAAAATCTTTGTATTATAAAACAAAACATTTTTTTTAAATGAAGGTAGCACAAGCACACTTTTCAAGAAAAATATTTCATATAACAAACTCTATATAATGTAGACAATATACATTATTTAGAAACTTTCTAAATTAAATACATTCACAACAAATGTGAACTACACATGATAACAAGTTACCTAAATCCACTAAAAATCACCACCACACTAGTTGCTTAAAGTCATTAAGCAAGAAAATTGTCTGAAATTGTGCAAAAGTGTCCAAATATTTAGTGCCATTGTATAATTTCGTTAAACGTTTATGCAACTTAATAATTTACTTAATAAATGTAATCAATATATTTAATATGCACATATATTACAATACAGGTAATGAAATATATATTAAAATATGAATGTTTTATGTTAATATTATGAAAATATTACTAAAATTCCAATTTAATTAACCACAAATAAATACTGGTATTTAATATGTTTACATATGCCTACATATATGTGACCCTGGACCACAAAAACAGTCTTAAGTAGCATGGGTATATTTGTAGCAATATTCAACAATACATTGTATGGGTTAAAATTATTGATTTTTCTTCTGTGCCAAAAATCATTAAGATATTAATTAAGAACATGTTCCATTAGGATATTTTGTAAATTTCCTACTGTAAATATATCAAAACGTAATTTTTGATTAGTAATACGTATTGCTAAGAACTTATTTTCTCAATATTTCGATTTTTTTGCACCTTCAGATTCCAGATTTTCAAATAGTTGTATCTCAGCCAAATATGGTCATATCCTAACAGACCGTACATCAATGGAAAGCTTATTTATTCAGCTTTCAGATATAAAAATGGACCCTTATGACTGGTTTTGTGGTCAAGGGTCACATATGGCCATATGTGCATGGGACTTTTCCTATGAAATTATTTTTTAACTCCAAACCAATGACTGAAACCAGCGATCGCAAATGAGTGTATAAATAAAACATGGAAATTAGTCACACCATCACTGATTGTTTTCATTATGCCGCTTTATTTTCATTCTCCAGAACAGCTGCAGAAACATTTGAACTGCAAACCAATTAAGTGGCAAAACTGCACATGAAAATTACTTACATGAGGAGCGTTATTAAATTTATGCTCATGCGATCAGTCTGAAAACATGTAGCATGCGTTTGTTCCATAGCAGCTGTTTAATGCAACATTGATGTAATAAAAACAGTTATGCACGTAGAACCGGAGACGTTTATGGCCTGTAAACAAATCCTGAGTTTATAGTGCGCTTAGAGTTCAATGCTTACTTCAAAGAAAGCGCTTCAGGCTTAGTAGTGACACTGTGATTTTCACTCGTGCATCTGTGAAATAAAGCTATTTGGTGACAGTGTTAAGACTGTGATCTTCACTCCATTGCTCTATGATGCATTTGAATAGATGGTAACTCAAAACACAATCATATAACATTTAGTGTGTAAGGCAAGAAAGCTTTAGTGCAAAACTAACGGTGCACACAGTAAGTCTGAGAAATGTATCTCAAAGACACATCTTAACACTTCCCTTCTGCTCACCATCAGAAATTGACTTTGTAATACTTGCTTTTGGTGTTAAGCTATAAAGATTCTTTAAGCACTTGAATTTTGGTAACACTTTATAATATTTTTCATGAATAACATTAACAAACATCAATTATGCTTAACAGATCATTAGTTAATGAACATTCAAATTACTTCATATACATATTAAACTTGGTGTGTGTGTGTGTGTGTGTGTGTATATGTATGTGTATATATATTATAAACAGAGCTGGGTAGTATCTGACTACATGTAATCTGGATTTCGTAACCAGATTCCAAAAATGCTCATAAATTAGATTTTTATAGATGACCTGATTACATATTATTCACATAACTGCAGTAAATCATTCACACTTTACTGATTCTGAAAGAATTAATGTTTGTTCATATAATGCAGGGATTCTCAAACATTTTTGTCAGCCAAACCACTTTGACATGACAGAAGATCACTATTCAGTTCTGGAATGTAAATGGCTATATATGGAGTATATGGAATGTCTGACATGAAATTAGTACACTGTATATTTTCGTAATGTCATTTTCAATTCTTTGTATTTGAAATTGAGGTTAACAGTATTGACACGTCAGTGTTTTTAATGGCAAAACATCCAAAATGGTAAAAAGTCAAAGTTTTTGAACAGTAAGATTTTTAATGTTTTTTCAAGTCTGCATTTATTTGATCCAAAGTACAACAAAAACAGTAAAATTCTGAAATATTTTTACTATTTAAAATAACTGTTTATTATTTGAATACATTTTAAAATGTAATTTATTCCTGTGATCAAATCTAAATTTTCTTCAGTGTCACTTGATCATTCTAATATGCTGATTTGCTATTCAAGAAACATTTATTATTATAATGATAAATATTTAATATAGTTGTGTGCATTTTAGATTATAGAAATTAATACTTTACTTTAGCAAGGATGCTTTAAATTGATCAAAAGTGATGATTTTATAATGTCACAAAAGATTTGTATTTCAGATAAATGCTTTCTATTCATCCAAATAACCTGAAACAATTCTACTTAGCTGTTTTCAACATAATAAATGTTTTCTGAGCAGCAAATCAGAATATTAGAATGATCTCTGAAGGATCATGTGACTGGAGTAGTGATGCTAAAAATTCAGCTTTGAAATCACAGGAATAATTTACATTTTAAAATATATTCAAATAGAAAACAGTTATTTTAAATAGTAAAAATATTTCAAAATGTTACTGTTTTTGCTGTGCTTTGGATCAAATAAATGCAGAGAAAATCTTACTGTTCAAAAACTTTTGAATGGTAGTGTACCTGCAATAATGCTGATAAAGCCAATAGACAAATGAGGAAATGAATATTTCAATAATGTAACACATTCGTATATATTTACAGTTCTCTGGTGTTGAGCAATGGTCACATCAACATGGTAAATGCGTAAACAGGAAAACAAATGATTTATATTTTTAGTGTTTAAGTGTTTAAATATGTGATTTAATTCATTATTAAGTCACAAACCCACTGCAGTTCGTACGTTAAGATCAGTTTGGGAAACCCTGGTTTAATGTAATGTTTAATGTACTTCATGATGTTGACATCAAAAAATGGAATATATTTTTTTCTCTTTGCTTTTTTATATGAATATAGTACATTTAATGGTAAGTTAGGTAAGAAGTAATCTAAAAAAAGTAGTCAGAATACATTACCTAAAATGAGTAACCTAAAATACAATAAAAAGTCATAAGGTAAAATTAATAAGAAATTGTTACTGTAGTATTCTGCACTATTTCTGGGCCAGAAATTAAGCAAGCATGAACATGATCATCAGTTTTACACAAACTTGTGTTAAGTCCTACTGTCAAAAAGAGGACAAATCAAAATCTGCAACTCTAAAATTAATGTTAATTGTTCAATTCAACTCTAATTATTAAGTTAATACTATTTGTAATGGGAAAAAAGTGTGTGTTCAATAGAAAACCATTTCATTCGCATTTGTAATGATGTTTGTAGCTGACTATATATTCATATTTGAACCTACAAGAACAACTGATCTGGTTTTTGATATTAATGAAAATTACAATAAACTGTTACCAAATTTTAGGTGCTCACTTGGTTTTTTGTTTCCGCCTACCCACCTCCGTCGCAACAGAGCCCACCGTTGCTCCCATGGCCCCTCCTAAGGGCCCCCCGACGAACAATCCCACAATCGACCCTAGTAAAGCACTGCCCCTCACCATATTCGGGAGCCACAGGAGCCACCCGACCACACTGTCCCACAACCAGCGTAGGATCGAGGTGTCAGGCGTGGAGACGCAGAGCTCCGCAATTCCCTCAACCACCAAATCATCCACACTTTTCTCCGCCTCGGCCCTTATTCCCTCCGAATCATCCTCTCCTTTCTCTCTTCTGCTTCTTAAGATCTCCTCCTCCTTTTCTTTCACTCTCCTCTCTGCCTCTTGCAACAAAGGGCAGGTGAAGAATTGTGTCCCGGCTTCTTTTACCATCTTCTCCACTTTTATGAACAGCTCCTCCACGTCGGATCCCGGCCGCAGTGGGTGATGTCGGTCTCTGCACTTCTGCACGAGTTCTAGCAAGTCAGGACGTTCGGTACTGAGGTACTCGTCCAGAGAAACACCCTCAGGCAGTCGATCCATGCGAGTGAAGAGCACCATTGCGTGTTTGCTAATAGATTCAGGGCCAAAAACCTTCTCAATGGTCTCCAAAATTTGGAGTTCAAGGTTGCTGGGCCGGTGGACAGGGACACAGAGCAGAAAAGCGTGGGGCCCAGGGGCCGATAAAGCCGCGCAGAGTGAAAACTGGCGGCGGACGTCCTCAGCGGGACGCTCGATGCACAGGCAGTCAGGTGTGTCAACGACAGCCACCTGCGCAGAGAAGAAGACAAAAGTTTTAGAAAAAGGCCCCTTCAATACACTATGAAACATAAGAGCACTAATGGGAAAAAAAAAACGAAAAAGTCAAACAAAAAAGCCATGAAAGCCCTGTTTAAAAAAAAAACTGGTTTTGAGCAGGAGCTAGTTGCTCAGGACCATCTTATAACCAGCTTAAACCAGCTACCATGCTTTAAAACATACAGTCAAACCAAAAGGTATTCAGACACCTTCAACATTTCTCACATTATCATAGTTTATTCGCTATAGTTTAGAAAATGGTGATAAAATATGACAAGAGCTCAGAGTTAAACTGTGTCAGAACAAATTCATCTTGATAATGTCAGATAACTTTGCTAGAAAGGTATGTAATGGATTACAATCAACCAAAAATTCAGTCAACTGTTAGTATGACAATTTTTACACAACTATCAAAACTTTTTTGAAGGTCAAAGTGTCTAAATAATCTCTGGTCCCATATTTTCCTGGTAGTCCACTGCATGAAGATTTTTTGGGTAAAATATATGACAGTTTACTTTATTTTGCTATCCTCACTTACATAAATCAACTATAGTGTCCTGCACCCACTAGTAAAATTATATCTGGTGTCTGAATAATTTTTAGTTTGACTGTACCAAACCAGCAAATGCTGTTATTTTTTTAACAGGGAGATCACATGTTATAGTGATTTTACCATGGTAAACAGGTGTTCAAGTAGAAGGTGTAATATGGTTTAGTTTAACTAAGTAACACCAGGCCACTTTCAACTGCACAAACATGTTTAATATTAATTTTTATATTTTTTTACAATAATTTAGTATTTTTAATATATTAAATATTTTATTTAGAATATATTTATAATGCATAGTAATTTATTTATACTATATAGTAAGACTTTGCCCCATTAGTTAACAATAATGCATTAGTTAACATTAACCAGCAATGGGCCATACATTTGTTACATTATTTATTCATCTTTATTAATGTAAGTTAATAAAATACAACTTTATATTGTTAGTTTATGTCAGGAGAGGAATATCAAATAATATTAACAGATACAACTTTTGTTTTTAATAATGTAAATGTTGAAATTAACATTAACTGAGATTAATACATGCATTAGAAGTATTTTTTTGTTAGTTCATGTTAACTAATGTAGATAATAACTATAATGAAAATTAACAACTATAATTTACACTAACTATAATATAATAATAATTTAACAATTATTACAATTTCATCTAATGTTATAAAATGTAACCATATTATGCTCAAGTGCATTTTTTTATTTTATTTTTTAAATGATGTTTCTCTTTTTGAATCAAAGGTTTAAGCTAGTTTTGTAGACAAATATAAATTAGGCTAACATATGAATTACTTAAAAAAACATATAATTTTAATTACATTTAATTAAACCTCCCAGGTGGCTTCTGAGTTTTATGAACTACTGGTTTCATAATTGCAGTTTCCTAAACTAACCAAACAAAAGGCAGATAAGGTTTGCTAAAAGTCAGTTAAATCTGTACAGTAACAGTTAAGGTTTATGACATAAATGCATAAATGTGAATACAACATGAACAATAAATGTGACACTTAGACATCATTTTATGAAATGCTTTTGACATGCCTAGTCACATACTAGGAAATCACTTACAAGTTGCAATGCAACTTTATCAAGAACTATACAAAATATGTGCAGAACTGAATTATCAAGTAGTTGAGAGTGAGTTTTAAGTGAGACATGGACCCACCTGTCGTCCTGCCAGCGACACACGTCTCTTCTGACAGTCGGTGGCTGGTGTCTCAGGGCCTGCACAGTCGGACTCAGATGTCGGGCCGCCCAGGATGGCATTGACCGCACTGCTTTTCCCAGCACCCGCTGAGCCGAGCAGCACCAGTCTCAACTCTAGAACCACAGACAGGAACAGAGAAACAAAAACATTATTAAAGACAGACATGACTTACAAAGAAACCACTTTTATTTGGCCTTTTTCCCCCAAACAATATTATAAAATATTTCAGTTGATTTATTTACTCTTGAACAAATAATGAAAAAAAAAAAGAAATGACAAAACGTTGTGTTATTGGTTTCAGGGTTAATTCAATCTCATCTTAAAATTAATATATTTAATTTCGTAAACTTTCATTATAATACTGGCATTTAATACAAATTGATATATATTCACATTTGAATTGCATTAAAACACTTTAAAATCTAAGTATTCCATATTTGAGATATTTGAGTAGTATGCTTTAGTATATACTGTACAAAATGTATAGTATAAATTTACTATTATTCAGTAATACCAGCTGATTCATTGTAACATATAAAATGTAGGAAACAATAGCTTTATTATTATGGAGAGTTCAAAATGTTTAACTTAATGCCTTTTAATGTTTAAAGACAAAACAGTTTTTGATCAATGTCAGTTAATACTGTGACAAATCGATACAAATCTTGGTTTAGCAAAGCAAATAAAAAGCAAGAAATGTTTCATATTTTTCCTATTTAAGTGGAAAATCATGTTTCACAAGCACAACAGTTCACTATCTGAATGAAAACAATCATTTCTTTCCAGACAAATATTGGAGCTTGTAATTCCACATATGGGTTGGACTTAAAAACCAGGATAAATAAACTGGTTCTGTAGCACGAGACCTGACTGGACAAAACGAAACATGCAATGAAAAGAATAAAATGTGCATAGCGATGCAGAAACATGTTTTGGAAAGTATATTTTTAGATCAAATATTAATTTGATGGACAACAGGTTAAGAGGAATGCTGAACATAAACAATAAATGTCTGGAGTAGCCATTAAAATAAAAACAGATGAAAAGTGAATTGTGCCTGTACTTCATACATAAAGTTGAAATTGCATTTAATACTTAAAGCAGCAGGGTCTTTATGATGTATTACACCACCGATTATCAGGATATAATCATGTGAAAGCCAATTTGACTAGTTCTGCATCATCTAATTTTAAAGCAATTGCGCCACCTAAAGCCTGAACCCACATATAACACCTTTCATGGTATGAAACATCAGAAATTTAAAACTTAAACTACAATATTTAATAAAACAGTTTAAGGGCAGATTGTGAAATGTTGCAGTCGGCAGGATGTGTGTTACGGTTACACATCCGTTTCAACACAAATAAAGCTCAGTTACTACACTATATGTGGGTCGGCATACAAAAATGTGCTTTTTATTTTTAGCAACACTGTTTAGACTCTAAAGTACCTTTCAACTTATAATGGGTGGGTTGACATGACATTTTAATGCCGATGCTTACAGAATTGTTTTGTTTTTTACTTAGGTGGGAGGACAGGAACATACTGTAAGATGCTACAGTTGAGGTCAAAAGTTTACACCCCCTTTCAGAATCGTTAAAAACCTCATTATTTTACCAAAATAAGAGGGATCATACAAAATGCATGTTATTGTTTATTTAGCACTGACCTGAATAAGATATTTCACATAATAGATGTTTACATACAAAGAGTTCAGATGCAAAACCAGCTAAAAGCCATTTTGGTCAAAAATGAGATAATGATACTGAGTGAATGCACCTGACACATAGTATATGTCCATCAAATACTTTTACTCCAAACTCGCTAAATTCCAGCCTCAGGCCAATCACATGTGCCAGTACTTACATAGAAACCTATACAAAGTAGCCAGAAAGAAACGCTCATTTTAAAAAAAACGTCAGATGGATTTAGCTGGCTTTGCGTCTGAACTCTTCATATAGTCCACAAGAGAAAATAATAGTTGAATTTATAAAAAATAAATCGAGGGGGGAACCTGAAGAATTTTTCTGAATAACAGTGGGCAGTTTAACTGTTCAGGACAAACAAGGAACACATGAACTATCACAAAACAAAACAAAACAAACAAACAAACAAACAAAAAAAACACAGCTGTGGATCATTCAGGTAACAACACAGTATTAAAAATCAAGTGTATGTAAACTTTTGAACGGGGTCATTTTTATAAATTCAACTATTATTTTCTCTTGTGGACTACAAACGTCTTTTATGTGAAATATCTTATTGAGGTGAGTACTAAATAAACAATAACATGAAGTTTTCATGATCCCTCTTATTTTGGTAAAATACATTTGTAATGATTCTGAAAAGGGGGTGAAAACTTTTGACTTTAACTGTATTAGCAACAGAAAATGCTAAAAAAATGTAAATGTTTGTCTCAGTTTCAAGCATCTCAGAAGTAGATTCTTCAGTTTATTAGGAAAAATGTTGAGCCATTTAAAAAAGAAAGAAAAACAAGGACAAGCCTATGACTTACACCAACAATGTACAATTGTTTTGATGGTACATATAAGAAAAATGTACAAAAGCTGTCACGGGTGCAGTACGTTTTTTAAGGTACTTTTTTCCCTTAAAGGATGCGTATTAATACCACGGATTTTGTATTAGAGGGTCTACTTAAAGACTTAATGTAATTCATGTACTATGGTATTTATATGCACTGCATAAAAATGTTTTGCAACCTAAAACATGTGCTTCATGTGGTAATTAATCTGCATTAATCTAATTATCTTTTAAAATTACTTTTCTTACAGTGTGGTACTCCAAGGTACTAGACGCCAAGATTCAAGATATATTACAATGGTACATTTGCAGAAACAAGGTATTACCATAGTAGATGTCCAAAAAGCAAGGTTGCTAGCTTGCTAGTTTGTTTTGGCTAGGTCAAATCAGATACAAACATTATTTCTGAAACTAAAGTAAACTTCCTTAAGTGAAAGTGACTTCAGACCTCTTTCCTTCAGATCTGTTTGCCCTCCTTCACTGCTTCCAGATATGTCTTTCTCTTCCTGGTGAATTTCATCTTGTGTCGTACTTCCCTCCATAGTCTGCAGCTTGAAAGGGAACAGAACATAATGTATTGGTCACAATGTCTTAAAATAAGCACACTAATGAGCATCTAATGAGAAAATATGGGTGGGAATGGAGGACATCATTCCATTCACATGACTTAGCACAGGGGAACAGCCACACAAACACACATTTCACACACCTCAGCTGCAGTGAAGCACTTTAACTACCACATTTCAACTGACAGCTTAAAATCAATACTGTAAGTGTTGATAGCTTCCTCTAGCAGTGCGTTATACCAAAATAACTTAAGTCTGCTTTTGATTATGTGATAGCTGATAAATAACACATGCTTGAGAGGCTTACCTTCAAGTGAGAGACTGATCTTTTGTGTACCGTGTGCTTATGAGCTGGCCTAGTCTGTGTTTCTCTGTACTTCCTGTTTCTCCTCCTGCTGTTCGGTCAAAACACTGCCGGCAGTGTGGCTCTGCCAGAACATGTGATGCTGTTGAGTCGCTCTCCTCCTCCTCCTTTTGTCTGTTTGTGAGTCACACCTCTTTTACAGAGACTTCTTAAAGGTGTGTCTGTTTTTATGAACTGGTGGATAAAGGCTAGTGTTACAGCGGTTTTTTATCAGCTGTAACCACAAACAGGAAGTTTAGCACTCTTCCTAGTTACTCAGTACTTTACATTTGCATGCTAAATGCAGTAGTTATCTTTCTAATTTCTTAGTCTCTGTTGTGACATCCTACAGGGTATTTTAATCTTGTGGTGACACAAAATTCTTGGAAAAGCTGCAATACAGGAATTTCTGGCTTGGAAAGGCTTTAAATATGCACATATTAAGCCCTAACACTACCCCCGTTTGTATCATAGTAATTTTCATTGTAATAAAACGCCATAGAAGTAAAAAAAAAGTCATGCAAATCAATTAAAGAAAAAAAAAATAGTTTGAACTTATTTTTAAACTTAGACCATACTGTATTAATTTTTAAATGAATGATTTGGACTCATTGGAAGTCAAACATTAAAGGGATGGTTCATCCAAAAATAAAAAATCTGTCATTATTTACTTACCTGTTTGACTTTCTTTGTTCTGTGAAACATTAAAGATATTTGGAGAAATGTTGGTAACCAAGCAGTTTTGGTTCCCACTGATTTCCATTGTATTTTTTCACCCATTGATTGGAAGTCAATGGGAACCGAAACTGCTTGGCTACCAACAATTCTCAAAATATCTTCTTTCACGTTCCACATAAGGAAAAACATCATACAGGTCATTTAAAGTTGAATTTTTAGCATCATTATTGCAGTCTTCAGTGTCAGATGAACCTTCAGAAATCATTGTAATATTCTGCTTTTGCTCAAAAAACATTTATGTTGAAAAATTTTTCAAGTTTCTTTGATGAATACAAAGTTCAGAAGAACAGCATTTATCGAAAATAGAAATCTTTTGAAACATTATGAATGTCTTTATCATCAGTGTAAAGCATCCTTACTAAATAAAAGTATTAATTACTGACTCCAAGCTTTTGAATGGTATAGTGTATAATGTTACAAAAGGTTCTATTTCAGAAAAATGCTGATCTTTGGATCTTTCTATTTCAACTGTGTTAAATATTGATAATAATAATAATATTAATAAATATTCCTTGAACAGCAAATCGGCATATTAGAGTGATTTCTGAAGGATCATGTGACACTAAAGACTTGAGTAATGATGCTGAAAATTCAACTTTGATCACAGGAATAAATTACCTTTTAAAATATATTCAAACAGAAAACAGTTATTTTAAATAGTACAAACATTTAAAAAATGTTACCGTTTTTGTTGTACTTTGAATTAAATAAATGCAGGCTTGGTGAGCAGAAGAGACTTCTTTAAAAACATTAAAAATCTTACTGTTCAAAAACATTTGACTGGTAGTGCACATATATATAGTTACTACTGAAATTTAATATCTAATACATTAAAATTCAGATGTGTATGTCCAAACATTTTTTGAGGGGCCATGTGCACATGGATAAAATTTATTATAACGACAAACCCACTTTGGATCTTTGAGATTTAATGAAAATAAGTCAATGCAAAATGCACATATCAATGCAAATATATTTTTCTTTTTTCCTCCATCTTCTAAAACTACTAACAATCATTTGTTTTAAAATGATCACTTAAAAGAGAAACTAACTTGTTGGTGCAGTAAGTAATTTTTTATGCATACTGATACCTATCTGACTGGATACTCCAAGCAAAAGTTTCAATTTTATGATTCCACTGAAAAAATATTGATAATTTGACAAATTTATTCGGCAATCAAAAGTACTATAAATGAGGGTTATGTGAGGGAGGGTCTTGTTGGGGTCTTCATATCTGTGCACATCATTATAAAAATATTTGTGAAATTAACTATGAATTTCAGATATAAAAAGAAAAAAAATACTTACTGCACCTTTAAAACGATTTTATACATGCTTGCCCTGTAAACGTGCTAAAACTTGAAAACTATAATATTATTACAACATTTGCATTACAAAAATACAATATGTAAGACATGATGACAGTGCAGTTAAACTGCTGTTGATATAAATTAACTCAATATTAAATTAAAAAAAAAAACAAAAAAACATTTGGCCCTAAAATGAAAATGCACATATTTGTATAAAACATAAATGTTTTGGACATTATGAAAGCATGTGAATTAGATCACTCTCACATACACTCACAAACACAACTTACAACAGACACCGCAACTAAACATTGAAACTTTAAAAGTGTCCTCTAAAAAAGAATATCTTTTTTTACAACATTAAAAAAATGACTAACATTTTAAATACTGTTTTTAAAAACATGTCAGAGGCTAAGAATGTCCACCGATCAGAAAAAGTTAAAAAACAAACTCTGGTCCTTCGTTTGGTGCTTCTGGGAATGCGTCCAAATGTAACCCAGTCTCTTATAAGTGCCTTTTAAAAGATTCATAGTCCAGGCATTATATAAGCGATGTTGTCCAAAGTATTTGACTGCAAAAAAGTAGGTGAGGAGTTGAAATCATACACTTCGTATTTGAAAAGCAAATAGGTTACTTTTGTAAATGTTTTGGATAAAAACAGTAAATGTGTGTCTCACCAAGATGTTGCGTGGACAGCCGTTGAGCTGAGGAACTTGTGCCGTCAAGCAGGTTAATGGA
This sequence comes from Labeo catla, assembly GCA_012976165.1. Taxonomy (NCBI): domain Eukaryota; kingdom Metazoa; phylum Chordata; class Actinopteri; order Cypriniformes; family Cyprinidae; genus Labeo; species Labeo catla. The sequence goes on from VONZ01000099.1 coordinate 473,568, forward strand.
CCAAGAGCACATAAAATAGAGTCTAAAAGCACCGAAAGACTGCCAGACACTGCCACCATCCCCTACAGAATGAACAGAGATGTTCATGGAGATGATGTATATGCGGAAAAGGCCTCTAAAAGGGACAAGTCTGCAACACAAACCTCCGTCTCCTGAAGTCGGTGTCCAATCAGAGACAGCGATTCACCTAGCAGCTGTAGATGAGCGGCCGCATCTATGGGATCCACATCAGGTACCCGCGCCGGAGACAACGACGTACCCAAAGACGAGCGGCCCTGAGGGGCCAATCCTGCCCCTAAACTGACAGCTTTACTTGAGCCTGAGATAAACAGATAAGCAGGGATACTGAAATTTGTAAGATAACTTGATTTTCTGTCATGGCAATGTTAATGCGTTTGGTCTTGGCAGAATAGATCTGCTACGCTACTTGCTACTGCCAATAAATCCACAGACATGCTGCTGTAAGCATATAGTAAAAGCTGCTCCTGCACACAAAATATATGAAATAACCCCCATATGTAACGTACATGAAATCACCCTGTAGCAGATCTACACAGGTGGAGCTGGGGAGGTGGAGGGTTTCTGAAACGCTGAAACTGCTACAAGTATTGGCCAAATATTTTAATGTTGAGCAGTAAGCTCATTGGCTGCTGATGTGAAAAGAAACCAATTAGCTGCACCATATGAATGATATCAGATTGAGTTAGACCTTATCGGTCTGCACCATCTGGAGTTTCATGACAGAACTTTGTATAAACTGAGCAGCTTTGGTCTCACCTTTACTTTTACTCTCTGAGGTTGTTAAAGTTTTCCGCTTGACCGTCATCGCTTCAGCTTTATTCTGCTTGTGCTGGAGATATTGAGCTTTCTGTCTCCAAACCTTCGGTGTGAGAAAGAGGACAAAAAGAGGATATACATTACTGTCGCACAACTGACTGAAATTATAAAACAATGCTCAAGCACTATTCCTTCAGTTCATGTCTTCATTTTTCAAATCATTTGCAATTTGTCTCTTTCAGTTTTGTTATCGTTCACTCAAACTCAACCTGAAACTTTAAAAAAAAAAACTTTTTTTTTAAATAAAATAAAATAAAAATATTAGATGAATATTTTAAACTTGAAGAACTTGAAAATTTGACAGGTTTAATAAATAAGTTGGCGTGCTAGAATTACTAAAATTGAAATAAAAATAAATTAAAGCTGAACATAAATGACAAAATAGCAAAAGCACATAAAATTTTAAAAACTTAAAACTTTAAAAAAAGAATCAAATGAAAACTGAAAATATAAATTATAAATAGAAAAAGGTAATTCAGTTTATTAATAAATACTTTAGTACTAAAAACAGTAAAATAACACTAGCTACTTTATTAGCATGGTAACACTTTATAATAAGTTCATTAGTTAACATTAGTTAACTATACAAGTTAAGATGAAGAAAGAATGAGCGATACTTCTACAGCATTTATTAAAGGAGAATTCACTTCCAGATTAAAAATTTACAAATAATTTACTCACCCCATTGTCATCCAAGATGTTTGTGTCTTTTTTTCTTTAGTCATATGCTTTTTGAATAAAATATTTCAGGATTTCTCTCCATATAGTGGACTTCTATGGTGCCCCTGAATTTGAACTTCCAAAATGCAGTTTAAATGCAGCTTCAAAGGGCTCTAAACAATCCCAGCCGAGGAAGAAGGGTCTTATCTAGCGAAACGATTGGTTATTTTCTAAAAAAAAACAAAAAAAAAAACAAACGCTTGTCTAACCCTGCATGAACTCTGTGTATTCCGGTTCAATACAGTTAGGGTATGTCGAAAAACACCATCTCATTTTCTTCTCCAACCTGAAAATCATCCTACATCGCTGCAGAAGTACTGACCCAGTGCTTACAAAGTGAACATGCAAGAAGATCAAACATACTTCATGAAAAAAAGGTAAAACAGTGATGTAGGATGATTTTGAAGTTGGAGAACAAAATGAGATGGGAGTTTTTCGACCTACCCTAACTGTCACGAACCGGAATACACAGAGTTCATGATGAACATTTGAAGTTGAAAAGTATGTAAATACTTGTAAAAAAGTATGTAAATTGACCCTGTACTCTTTACAGAACACCTGATAGGCCGTCGTGTTCTTCTTCTTTGGCTGACGGGATGTAATGTTAACAAATGACACCTTGTTGTAAAGTGTTATCATTAGCATTAACTAACTTTAAATTACTATTATTAAAGAAATAGTTCACCCAAAAATGTAAATTCTGTCTTTGTGTACTCAGTAAATAATTATAAAACGTATAGTTCCAATCCTTGATTCTGATTGGTTGAGCTGTGTTCTAAGCTGTTGTAAATAACTCTACAAATATATACATTTGTTTACATTTGTGTGTTGCTCGGCAACCTCTTGGTTGCAACCACAACTGTTTCTGAGGAACTACATTATTTGGTGGAAGAATAATGTTTTTATTAATATCATTACACTTAATTTGCTCTGTTTTATTTTGTGAAACCTTGCTACGTATATAGAATAACCACTTTATAAAAACAATAAGCCCCGTGAAGCCATGGTTTACAGTAAATTTATAACAGCTAAGAGGGTGTTCCACTTTGCATCACGCCTAACCACATCCCTTAGCTGTTATAAATTCACTGTACACCACAGCTTCTTGGTGCTTATTGCTTTAATAAATAAATAATATGGAAGTCAGTGTCTACCAGCAACTGTTTGATTACCAACATTGTTCAAAATACCTTCTTTGTGTTCAACAGAAGACAAAAAATTCATCCAGAATTGGAACAACATGAGGGTGAGTAAATGATACCAAAATTTTCATATCACTTTCAATGCATTTTTTAATTTGAAATCTATGAATAAAAGGTAAAAAGTGCTGACCAATTTGTCTTTTTCAGGCAGCTGTTTCCACACCTCTGCGAGTTTCTTACTCAGCTCCCCGAAGACTGAGGAAAAAGAACAAAACTTCAACCAACCATGAAACGGCACCAATAATTAACTGATGTGCATAGAACAACAGCACTCACCTAATCCAGGCTGTTCTGCATTGATATTGACCCTGTACTCTTTACAGAACACCTGATAGGCCGTCGTGTTCTTCTTCTTTGGCTGACGGGATGTACAGAACATGAATTAATGATAAAATCAAACCTCATGGTGTTTTCACTGGTGCAGGGAAGTGATTTGATTTACCTTGTCCTTGTCATGTTTGTCTCTGTCCTTTTCCTCCTTCTTTTTCTTCTTCTCACCCACCAGTTCAATGCTTTGATGGTGATGGGATGAGGTGGGTGGAGCCATAGCATACATGCCACCAGAAGTGCTGTGATTGGATGAGCTGTGAGAGTGGGAGTGGCTTCTAGACTGATCACCTGATTAGCAGATAATGAACTTCATGTAACCTCATGTAACAACGACAAAATGACACTACTAACAAATCAGTATTAGGTTTAAAGAGAGCAAAATATGTGTCACCTGGAACACTTTTCTTCCCTCCGCTTCCTCCTTTGCTGTGTTTCTTCTCCCTGGATCCTTTCTCTCGATCTCGCTCTTTATCTTTTTTCTTTTTGCTCTTCTTGCTCTTTTTCTTCTTTTTAGAGAGATGTGTGTAGGAGTCATCGATCACCAGCTCGCCGGCCTCTAGTTCTCCTCCTGAAGATGAGCTCTCTCCTCCCATGCCGCCGTAAGACCCGCCGTAATGACCTGATGAACACAAACACACACATATGTGACCCTGGACCACAAAACCAGTCATAAGGGTCAATTTTTTGAAATTGAGATTTACACACATTTGAAAGCTGAATTAATAAGCTTTAATGTATGGTTTGTTAGAACAATATTTGGCCGAGATGCTATTTGAAAATCTATTTCACTGTAGGGAATCTGAAGGTGCAAAGAAATCAAAATATTGAGAAAATCACCTTTAAAGCTGTCCAAATTAAGTTCTTAGCAGTGCATATTGCTCAAGTTTTGACATATTTATCGTAGGAAATTTACAAAAATATCTTCATGGAACATGATCTTTACTCAATATCCTAATGATTTTTGGCATAAAAGAAAAATTGATCATTTTGACCCATACAATGCATTTTTGCCTACAATTGCTACAAATATACCTGTGCTGCTAATAACTGGTTTTGTGGTCCAGGGTCACATTTAATGCAGCAATAACTTAATGTTAGACTTAGATGATGATTTCAGTATACAGTATGTCTCACTTATGCAGAAAATCAACACAACTTTAGTGCAAAAAAAACCAGGACATTTGGGTTTTATTCGTTTCTTTTTGAGCTTTTAAACAAATGTGTTAAATGTTTGTCAATATACAGACACCATAAGTAAAGATCTGTCAATATTAACTCTTTATGACTGAGATACAGATAATGTTTGAGTTAAAAACAGATTTGAATAAGCATAGATTTTCTTTAAAAAAAAAAACTAATATTTTTTTTTTAAAGGTTTTTATGCAGACACAAGTTTTAATATTATTTTATTTCTTGCTTTGTGGCACAAAAATAACTAGAGAATCATTACACTGCAAAAATAAGTTTTAGTCATAATTTATTACTTTATAAAAAGCATAACTTTTGTTGATACTGATGGCCTTATTTTCTGCTAATTTGTTCTAAATTGATCTACATTTTGCATAAAAATATTTTTTTTATGTCTTTGAAAGGAGACTTATATGCTCGCAATTATAAGGCTGCAATTATTTGATTAAAAAAGCAATAAAACCAGTAATATTGTGAAATATTATTACAACTTAAAGTAATTGTTGTTTTCTATTTCAATATATTTTAAAATGCAATTTATTCCTGTGATGCAAAGCTGAATTTTCAGCATCATTACTCCAGTGTCAGTGGTCCTTCTGAAACCATTTTAATGTACTGAATTGCTGCTAAAGATATATTTCTTATTATCATCAATGTTGAAAACAGTTTTTTTGTGGAAATGGCTTTTTTTTTTTTCAGGATTCTTTTAAAATTGTAAGTTCAAAAGAACTTTCAAAAGAACAAAATGTATTGTTCTGTAAAATGTTACATTTTTTTTTTTTATAAACTGATCAATTTAATGTATCCTTGCTAAAAAAAAAATTATCAGAAAAAACAGACTTTTGACTGGTACTCTAAAAATCTTTGTTTTGATTTGTTTCTCAATGTAAATATAAATTGCAATTATTTAATTATTATTATTAAATATAATTTGTTTACATATGAATACCGTTTTTTAGTGCTTTTTTTAAAAGGTGAAATACAGGTCTATCTTTACTTTTTTATTAATCATAAAGAGCCTGATATATGTGACCATGAACCACAAAACCAGTCATAAGGATCTTTTTTTTTAATTAGATTTATATAGCTGAATAAATAAGCTTCCCATTGATGTATGGTTTGTTAGAATAGGACAATATTTGGCCGAAATACAACTATTTGAAAATCTGGAATCTGAGGGTGCAAACAAATCAAAATATTGAGAAAATCACCTTTAAAGTTGTCCAAATTAAGTTCTTAGCAATGCATATTACTAATAAAAAAATATAAGTTTACAAAATAGAAATTTACAAAATATCTTCATGGATCTTTACTTAATATCCTAATGATTTTTATCATTACGATAAAAGAAAAATTGATCATTTTGACCCATACAATGTATTTTTGGCTATTGCTACAAATATACACGTGCCACTTATGACTGGTTTTGTGGTTCAGGGTCACATACAGTTCTTACTCACCCACAACCTCCACCTCTTTCCCCACTACAGGCAACGGCTCTCGGCTGTGCTGCTTTTTCTTTGGTGGCTTTGACATCATTTTATCTTTGTCTTTTTCCTTCTTTATCCCTCCTTTCTTCGAGCTGGAGGACGAATGGTGACCTACAACACCTGAAGATGAAGAAGAATGTACCGGGAAGGAAAATCCCTCATTCGTCCCTACACTTTCGCTCTTCTCTTTTGAGGAAAGGATGAGCTTCATCTTGAGGCCTTCAGCTTCACAGAGCGTCAGCGGCTCTCCTTTTCCAGCTCCTCCGTGAAACAGCAGAGACTTCGAGGAAGAAGAATGCTTTTTAGACGAAGATGAACTGGGGGGACGAGAGTGTGGGTAGGAGTGGCTGCCCTTGGAGCTGCTGTCACGTTTTCGGTCTTTGGAGGAGTGCGAGGACGTGTGGGGAGGGTAGGAGGGTTTTTTGTGGAGGTGAGGGGCGGGGTCGGAGCCCGTGGCCAGCGGGGAGGTGATGGCCTCCAGGAGGCCCATGGCCGTGTCTGTGGAGTGGGACGGGTGAGAGGACGAGGAAGAGGAGAGAGAGGGCGAACGATCTGAAGACTTGCGCTTCTTCTTGTGGGGCGGCTGACTAGAGCTGTGATGGTCTGTGGGGAGAATAGAAATTCAAAATCATATTTGATTCAGTGAAGGTGCTTTTTTTAAAGGTATAGGAAGACAAACCTCCTCACCTCTGTGATAGTAGTCATCACTCAAGTGCTTCTTTTTTTTCTTGTGTGAATCTCCTCCTAATAGGAAAAGGTCAGAATCCTAAAAAGACAATAGTGTAGGTTAAAACAAAGCATGATATGCACCAGAAAGATCATGTTAGTGAGGAAACAATCCACATATGGTTACTGATCTACTACTACAACTACTACAAAGAGTAGGGATGCTCTGATCAGGTTTTTTAAAGACTATACATTTACTAATAATTGTCATCTAAATCAGCATAATAATGAGTTCTGATTTAATCATATAAACAAGTAAACAAATGTACAGACAAAATGTACAGACAAAAATCTACAAAATGTTATTTTACCAAAATAAGAGGGATCATATAAAATGCATGTTATTTTTATTTAGTACTGACCTGAATTAAGAGTTTTCACATAAAAGATGTTTACATAAAGTCCACAAGAGAACATAGTAGTTGGATTAATAAAAATGTCTCCGTTCAAAAGTTTACATACACTTGATTCTTAATACTGTGTTGTTACATGAATGATCCACAGCTGTGTTTTTTTGTTTCATGATAGTTGTTCATGAGTCCCTTGTTTGTTCTGAACAGTTAAACTGCCTGCTGTTCTTCAGAAAAATCCTTCAGCTCCCGCAAATTCTTTGGTTTTTCAGCATTTTTGAGTATTTGAACCCTTTCCAACAATGACTGTATGATTTTGAGATCCATCTTTTCACACTGACGGCAACTGAGGGACTCATATAAGAAAAATGTACACATCTTCATTCTGTTCAAAAGTTTTCACCCCGGCTCTTAATGCATCGATTTTCCTTCTGGAGCATCAGTGAGCATTTGAACCTTCTGTAGTAGTTGCATATGAGTCCCTCAGTTGTCCTCAGTGTGAAAAGATGGATCTCAAAATCATACAGTCATTGTTGCAAAAGATACACAAAAATGCTGAGAAACCAAAGAATTTGTGGGACCTAAAGGATTTTTCTGAAAAACAGCAGGCAGTTTAACTGTTCAGGACAAACAAGAGACTCATGAACAACTTTCACTAAACAAAAAAAACACAGCTGTGGATCATTCAGGTAACAACACAGTATTAAGAATCAAGTGGATGTAAACTTTTAAACAGGGACAGTTTTATAAATTTAACTATTATTTTCTCTTGTGGACTATATGTAAACATCTTTTATGTGAAATATCTTATTCAGGTCAGTAATAAATAAAAAAATAGCATGCATTTTGTATGATCCCTCTTATTTTGGTAAAATAATTTACATTTTGCAGATTCTGCAAGGTGCATGTAAACTTCTGACTTCAACTGTATACAATTAAGCATAATATGACAGTTTTGTGTATTTATTCAAGATTTCATTTGTGCGATTATTTTTATGTATAATGTTTAATTAATATACTAAATATATTATTATAAAACGTAACATTAATAATACATTTTAAGACCACCATTTGGGTCTGTAAAATTTTTTTTCTTTTTTTAAGCAGTTAATACTTTCATTCACTGAAAATAATTTATTACATTGATTTAAAATTAAAGTAAAGATTTTTATATCAAAATATTTCTATTTTAAACAAATGCTGTTAAAAAATGTATTGCAGTTTCTACAAAAATATGAAGTAGGGTTACAACTATATTAAACACTGATAATATTAATATTTAAAAATGTTTCTTGAGCACCAAATCAGTATATTAGAATGATTTTTCAAGAATATTGTGACATTGAAGACTTCAGTAATGCACTATTGTTACATTGTAATAATATTTTACAACATCACTGTTGTTTTTCAAATGTATTTCAAATAAATGCAGCCTTGGTAAACAAAAGATACTTCTTTTAAACAACAACAACAAAAAAAAAACATAATAACCCCAAACTTTTAAACATTAGTGTATATTTCCTGCTTTTTAATTTTGTTGGATGCCAGTAATATTTATTTATCCTGGAGAAACAGCTACTGCTGTTACTGCTCCTTAATCTGAATTATTTAATGTAGACACCTGAAGTGTATTACACTTTGTAACCCACATTAATACTGTAGTATGCCTGACAGAGACTGAGAAGCACCATACATTTTTCATCTTTCCTCAATACTTATTACAGTAGTGAAGACATGAAAGTAATGCTAAAGTCTTAAAGTAGACTTTTTGTCTATTTATGTGACTTGCACAGCATAAACGACTGATCGCAGCATCCCTAAGCAAGAGTCAATGACAAGTGGCCTGAGAGGGGAAGACACAGGTACAAATCCTTCTCAGACCAGAAGCCATATTTACCTAGGTAACATAATATCAAGTTGCGTGTTTTTTAATGTCTTTAGAGTCTACAAACTGACATTGGTGTTATTTCTCACACAGTAGTTTCACATATATTTAAAAGCAATGGATGACAATACTTTTTGATATGATGCAACTTGATGTTAGATGTTACCGTAACTCCCTGCTGTTACCTTGTGGTGTTTCTTGGAGGTTTTGCGCACCTGCGCTGCGATTTCTTCTTCCTCTCTCAATAGATCTTTATACGATCGCCTCTTCTCTCTTTGGCTCCGACCCGCAACAAGACCGACCTCTCCTTCCATCCCTGAGATATCTAGAGGGGAAACCATGTTTCACAGTAGGTTTTGACTGGATATGTTTGAGTGTGAGATATTGCTTCTGTCTGACAATCATTACCCATCATTCCTTTCTTCTTTATCTCCTCAAAAGCCATGGTCCGTCCCGGTCCTTCAGGTGGGAATGGTCAGTCTTGTGATTCTAGTGCACAAGAACAAATTCAATTCATTATGTTCAGTCTAAAAACACTTAACACTTAATACAAACCATCTACAATGACTTTCCCTGCTTAGATAACGGATTATTCGGTTTCCATTTAACTTGATCTTAATCTGCACTACTTGCAGAATAAATGTCAGACTGTAGAATTGTGCTGCATGAAATTTAATTGTTTAACATAATATATTGGGTGTGTTCTTCAGGTTTAATGTAATACTTGTATTCCTCTCCACCTCTGTTAGAAAAATCAGCAGCTTTTTAAGCAATGAAGGTATACATATCACACAATATTTCACCCAAAAATGAAAATGTATTCACTCTCGGGCCATGCAAGATTGTTTGCAAGAGCTTGTTTCTTCATCAGAACAGATTTGGAGAAATTTAGCATTACATCACTTGCTCGCCAATGCATTTTCTGCAGTGAACGGGTGCCGTCAGAATGAGAGTCCAAACAGCTGATAAAAACATCACAATCCACAAATAATCCACACCACTCCAATCCACCAGTTAATGTCTTGTGAAGTGATAAGTGTTTCTAAGCAACAAATCCATCGTAAAGGCGTTTTAACGTAGATAATGGCCATGTCCATGATCCATAATAAAGCTTCCACTAGTGGAAAAAGTCCATCCCCTGTTGTCCTCTCACAAAATCCATAAACATATTTGTTTAGCTCAGTTTTTGACAGTTTTTTTTTTTTTGCCTGTAAACTGTGCTTGATCTCTGCATATTTCTCTCCTGATGCAGACAAGATGACTTTTTCACTGAAAAAAAAGCAGTACTATTGATAGAGGATTTATATTTTAGTCAGAAACTGGTTTAAAATCAAAAACCTCCTAATGATGGATTTGGACATGCTGTTAACTGATGGACTGAAATCGTTTTTATAAGACTCTCATTCTGACGGCACCCATTTACTGCAGAGGATCCATTGCTGAGCAAGTGATGTAATGCTAAATTTCTCCAAATCTGCTTCTCTCTCTATATATATAGAATTCTATATATATAAAATTAAAATTTCTTAAATGTCTTCTTCCCCTAGAAAAGAATGAAATATGCAAAATGTGACGCTGGACCACACAAAACCAGTCTTAAGTAGCATATATTTATAGCAATAGCCAACAATACATGGGTCGAAATTATCGATTTTTCTTTTATGCCAAAAATCATTAGGCTATTAAGTAAAGATTATGTTCCATTAAGATATTTAGTAAATTTTCTACCTTAAATATATCAAAACCCAATTTTTTAATGATTAATATGCATTGCTAAGAACTTCATTTGGACAACTTTTTTTTTTTTTTCAATATTTAGATTTTTAGGACAGGCCAAATATTGCCCTATCCTAAAAAAGCATATTCATTCAGCTTTCAGATGATGTATAAATCTCAATTTCAAAAAATTGTCCCTTATGACTGGTTTTGCGGTCCAGGGTCACATATATGTTGTAGGATATTTTGACTGTGGACTAAAAGTAACAAGTTTTCTTTTGAATGCCATACAATCAGATGCGTAAAATTAAAGATACAAAAACAAATACATAAGCACTAATACTGGAAAAACTATGGCGAAGACAAAACTCATTAGAAAGACACAATTAATTCGCGCCATCTTCCAGTTCTAATAAAAGCGTTCTACTAATTGCAGTAACGTTGCGTGCAGCAGTATTAAGTAACTCTGAAGATGTGTTACAGAATGCACACACTCATTAGTGACAGATCGGGATCTGCAGCACACATCAGCTTTCATCCAGCCACAACTTTAGTCAAGCTGCCAATGACATATGCCGGAATCCCAACAACAAGTACGAGAAGATCAGCCTCAACACTCATTATTGCACATTTCCCGCCTACTTTCGAAGAAATGCACACTCACACACCCCCTTCCCCTGTCTTCATCAGGATCCAGCGCTTCCCTGTTTCAACTCGAGTGGATTCGAGCAGCTGCGGACGTGTCGAGCGTCTCTGCCGGATCGTCCAGCCCGCGCAGTCCCGCGGCTGCGGTGCACATAGGCCGGTATCGGGTTACAACTCGATTAACGGTGCGTTCCCACCATGCATTATTATGGGTTTCTACAGTACTGCAAAAATGGCACGGAATGCATGCGATTTATGTGGAGGTATTAGAAGTGTTGTGCAATAATGAGTGAAATATTACCTCGGGTTGGATGTGGGTTTAGTTGGCGCTCGACGCCATCTTTGATGGGAGTCAACAACAAAAGCAGCCAGAGATGAGGAGGAGGGACTTTGAGACCAGAGAGTGTATCACAACAATGAAAGCCCCCATTTTTACAACCAAAAAACTAGCATTACTCATATTTGCTACATAAAAGCGATTTGAAAACGCACAGCTTACTTTAGTGTTAATTTAGTGCTACATCGTTGATTCAAAGACAGAGTCCACATGCTGTTACACTCTTGGCATTATGTAATTTATTTGGCAGTCTTTCAGTCACTTACAAAAATGAATATACAGTAAACAGTGACATAACAAGCTACAATAAAGGCATAACAGAAAGGAATGAGAACCATTTTAGGAACAAAAATGAAGGCAATTTATAATTTTCTCAGTGAAAGTTGGATTTAAATAACCGTAATTACACAGTTGTGTTGTATATGTAGGCATGTCATATATAAATAGTTTCTCCTGTTTTCCCAACAAAACCCACAGTTGTCTCATCCTGTCGTGTGTTGTCCTCCATCTCTACCTGTCTCCCATATTCTGCATCTGAATACTGAGCGACGTGAAGCTGGCCAGTAAATCCGTCACCTCGTCCACCTGCGGATCGAATTAAAACAATAACAATGTCCCAAAACACTGTAGAATTAACTATATGAAGCCTAATTTCTAAGGACTCTAAATCATCCACATGAACTCTGCTGAAAAACCTGTTGTACAAAAATCTATACATGCCTTCCGTCGTCTGAGTTTATAAGCCTATGGGTGAGATTTCCAGTTATTTATCCATATTAGGGAAATAACGAGAAGAATAACAGCGTGCAGGAAATGGTAATTGAAGTAACACATTAAAATCATATGGCAAGACAACAATTTGCAATATCAAGCAGCAAATCTAGCTGTTTTGTACAGCTAAAAATAGCTGGGCGCAGATGAGACCAGAAGCCTGACCCATAAAATTAACATATGCCTGCGCTCGCACTTACAGGAAGAAAAAGGTGGGGTTTTTTTAGCAAGTAAAAGGCATTTTAGTATCTAAACATCCACTTTCAGTGGTCAATTTTCAATTACACAATATTTTAAAGATGAACACTTACTGGACTGTGGCAACTTGGGTTTATCTGATCATCAAGTTTTTTTTTTAGAAAAATCACGTTAAAATGTGACTATCAAATATAATACATCAGGCTTGAGGAGCTTGTACATTTCTAATCATATTTTGCCCCCACAATAAAACCTACACTGCTTTAAACATAAAACCACACATTTAATCAATCTTCTTAAGGCATATTATTAGGAGATATCCACCTTTTCACCTAATGGGCGCTGTCATTTGTACATTTTATGGGTCTGGCTACTGTTCTCCTCTGCGTACAGCTATATTTAGCTGTACAAAATGGTTTGTTTTGCTGCTTGATATTGCAAATTGGTGTGTCTTACCATATTGTTTTAATGTATTATCTTAATTATGGACGCACTGGTTTATAGTACAAACAGTTTTACCATTTACTGCATGTTGTTATTCTTCTCGTTATTTCCCTATAGCGGATAACAACCTGGAAGTCTCACCCATATGTGGATAGAGTGACAACTGATATTTATTTACGCATTTTAAGTAGTTTTTTATACTGTTATAAAGATGTAATTGATTTACTATCAGAATTTCATCTTAATTTTGGTCATATAAATATCAGCAACTGCACCAAATTTGATAGTTTTCTTATTTTGGACCTTTGAATAACATTGGTGTTTTTTCCCTCCTCGACTATGAAATCCATGTTCTCCTCTACATCGTATTATAGGAGCCATAAAAGCCTGATAAAATTGCATTATTTTTCTTTTGTCTAAAGTTTCAATAAATGATTTCCTTAAAGGAGAAGTCCACTTCCAAAACAAAGATTCACATATAATGTACTCACCCCCTTGTCATCCAAGATGTTCATGTCTTTCTTTCTTCAGTCGTAAAGAAATTATGTTTTTTGAGGAAAACGTTTCAGCATTTTCCTCCATATAATGGACTGAAATGGTGTCCCGATTTTGAACTTCCAAAATGTAGTTTAAATGTAGCTTAAACAATCCCAAATGCAGTTGTAAACAATCCCAGCCGAGAAAGAAGGGTCTTATCTAGCGAAATGATCGGTTATTTTCATAAAAATAATACAATTTATATACTTTGTAATGTCAAATGCTCGTCTTGTCTTACTCTGCCTGGACTGTTTTGTTCCGGTTCATGACGGTTAGTGTATGTCGAAAAACTCCCATCTCATTCTTCCTCAACTTCAAAATCGTCCTATATCGCTGTTTTACCTTTTTTGTTAAGGGTGTTTGATCTTCTTTGCATGTTCACTTTGTAAACACTGGGTCTGAACTTCTGCAGCGATGTAGGATGATTTTGAAATGATTTTTGAAGTTGAGGGAGAAAATATGATTGAAGTTTTTCCACATACCCTAACTGTCTTGATCCAGAACACACAGTTCAGGGAAAGTAAGACAAGACAAGCGTTTGAGATTAAAAGGTATTTAAATTGTATTTTTTAATGAAAATAACTGATCGTTTCCCTAGATAAGACCCTTCTTCCTCAGCTGGGATCATTTACAACCACATTTAGGATCGTCTGAAGCCGCATTTAAACTGCATTTTGGAAGTTCAAAATCGGGGCACCATATCAGTCCATTATATGGTGAAAAATCCTGAAATGTTTTCCTCAAAAAACATAATTTCTTTACGACTGAAGAAAGAAAGACATGAACATCTTGGATGACAAGGGGGTGAGTACATTATATGCGAATCTTTGTTTTGAAGTGGACTTCTCCTTTGAAAAAAAAAAAGAAATGTCATTTTTATTTGATACAGCAGGCTTAAAACAAAACATGCAAAACATATCAACACCTTACTGGTTTTTAGCCCTTTATTATTGATCAGTTAACCACAATATTATTATTCCCTCTCTTGTAGTATACAAGCTATGATATATTTAGTTTTTAAAATTAAAAAAAAAAAAACAAACAAAAAATGTTAATTTTATAATTAGTAGAACAGAATAGGTTTATTAATGTTCAGCAACAACAATAATTACTGGCTTATCAAAAAGGCCAAAATGTTAAAATCAATGCATCTCTAAAGAGATTATATACTATATATTAAAGGGATAGTTGACACTAAAAATCTGTCTGAAAATAGCAATGAGTACATGAACTCAGCAGCTGTTACCTGTTCTCTGGTGCGGGTGTTCTGCAGCTGGTTTGAGATGTGCTCTAGTTTCTCTCTCTCCTCACTCTGTCCCATTATATTCAGATATGCCCGCAGCATTTGAATAATCTACAGACACATTCAGAGACCACTGGTTCGTTTTTGCATTACAGCACATATAAACATGAACAACAGCAGAACAGGAAAAGTGTCGGTGGGGCACATTATACAAACTTAATCATTTTGTATCATAGATACGAAATTAGGAATCATTATGTTTAAACATTAGTCTTTACATTATGCATTTGGGACATGCTTTTACCCCAAGTAACCTTCATTGTAGAAATATCCACAAGAAACATGAACATCACAGTCTCTAACAACTCAGGCATCTGTTAATCACCTGTGTGACCTCTCCTCTGAGGGTTTCTAAGCTACGTGAGTCTCCCTCTTGTAAGATGTTGAGTTTTGAACGGGCAAGATGAAGAGGAGTCCTTCCAGCACGGTCCAGAGCATCAACACGGGCACCTGAGGGGACGTTAATATTGTGTGAACTAGTACAAGATTGATTTGTGAATGCTGTTATGTTAAGAAACAGCACAAGAATCTCTGATGAATAGGATTAGATGAATAATCAATCGTACCTCCCCGCAATAAGGTTGTGATGACAGGCACATGGTTGGTGCAGGCAGCTGTAGAAGGCAATTTAACTCACCATAAGCTTAGATTTAATTTTACATAATTATAATAGTAGTTATGTGACTAAACTAATTTGCCTCTGCAAATCCTTACCCAGATGCAGTGGTGTATTTCCAAGGCTGTCCCTCTGGTTCGGGTCAGCACCATGACTCAGCAACAACTGAACTACATTGTTAAAAGTGGAGATGTAAAGGGAAAGTGATAAGAGTTTAAATAGGAACTTAAAGAAAAAGAAAAAAATTATTGAAAAAAGACCCAAAATGTAATTTGCTGAAAATGTACTCAGAGATGTACAGTTGAGGTAAAAAGTTTACATACACCTTGCAGAATCTACAAAATGTTAATTATTTTACCAAAATAAATCATACAAAATACATGTTATTTTTTATTTAGTACTGACCTGAATAAGATATTTCACATAACAGATGTTTACATATAGTCCACAAGAAATGAAAAATAGTTGAATATATAAAAATGACCCTGTTCAAAAGTTTATATACACTCGATTCTTAATACCGTGTTGTTACCTGAATGATCCACTGCTGTGGTTTTTGTTTAGTGATAGTTGTTGCGTGCTTGTCCTGAACAGTTAAACTGCCTGCTGTTCTTCAGAAAAATCTTCAGGTCCCACAAGCATTTTTGTGTATTTGAACCCTTTTCAGCAATGACTGTATGATTTTGAGATCCATCTTTTGACACTGAGGACAACTGAGAGACTCACATGCAACTATTACAGAAGGTTCAAACACTCACTGATGCTCCAAAAGGAAAAACGATGCATAAGATCTGGGGGTGAAAACTTTTGAACAGAATGAAGATGTGTACATTTTTCTTATTTTGCCTAAATATATATTTTTTTCCATTTAGTAATGTTCTTCAGAAGCTACAGAAGATACTTAAATGTTTCCCAGAAGACAAAATAAGTTAAATTTACCCTGATCTTCAAATTCAAAAGTTTTTATCCCATCCTCCTTTCTGGAGCATCAGTGAGCATTCAAACCTTTTGTAATAGTTGCATATGAGTTGAAAAAAAAAAAAAAAATTAAAACTATTATTTTCTCTTGTGGACTACAAGTAAATGTCTTTTATGTGAAATAGCTTATTCAGGTCAGTACTAAGTATAAAACAACATGCATTTTGCATAATCCCTAAAATAATGAACACTTTGCAGATTCTGCAAGGAGGTGTATGTGAACTTTTGACTTCAACTGTAATTGAGTTTGTTCACTGGAACAAACAATACATCATGTGGCATTACATCACTTACTCACCAATGGATCATCTGCAGTGAATGGGTGTCGACAGAAAGGGAGTCTAAACAGCTGATAAAAACATCACAATAATCTACACATCTTTAGTCCTTCTGGTAGACAATCTATAATAACGCTTCCTCCAATGAAAAAGTCACATCAAAATCCATCAATATATTTATTCACAACTGTTTTTGTCTTGTAAATGGTGCTTGATTTGTGCATATTTCTCTCCTGATTAAGACAAAATTATTTCCACTGGATAAAGCAAAATTATGGATAGAGAAGTATTTTTTTTTTTTATTTTAGGCAGAAGCAGTGGTTTGAAGTTAAAAACATCATAGTAATGTTGTTTCAAAGCTTTCTCAACCTTGAATGTGTCAGTTGTGTTTCTGTCTATGCAAGGTCAGAAAGTTCTCGGATTTCATCAAAAATATCTTAATTTGTGTTCCAAAGATGAACAAAGTTCTTACGGGTTTGGAACAACATGAGGGTGAGTAATGACAGAATTTTCATTTTTGGGTCAACTATCCCTTTAACTGGTGGACTGGATTTGTGTGGCTTACTAGTGGATTATTGTGATGTTTTTATCAGATGTTTGGACTTTCATTCTGACAACACCCATTCACTGCAGAGGATCCATTCTCCAAAAGTGTTCTGATGAAACAACAAACTCATGTTTACACTGTTACTTCAAAATATGTGCCACTTGGTTTGATATCTTATGCAATGCAATTACTTTTATATATTTTTGGTGTCTTAGGTGACTAAATATGTTTCAGCACTACTGTAAATAAGGCAATAAAATAAACTTTTGATGCACTGAATGCTACTATGAAAAGTTAATGTCAATCATTTTGTCTGAGCTTACCGATACACTCGTTGCCATTGCAGGAAGAGAAGTGTAAGGCTGTCCTGCCTTTGTCATCAGCAGCACAAGGATCAGTATCCTCATCCAGCAATCTACGAACTAGAAAGGAAAAAAGTGGAACCGACTAAAATTTTAAACCTTAACATCAAGTGTGACTACTATGTCATGCTGATGATTCTCACCCGTGTCAATATCATTAGAGTTGGCAGCTTCTCTGAGCCTCTTTACAGCTTGGAGGAGAAAATAAAATGGAATTGAATGTTATATTACATGTATGCAAACAATAATATTGTTTGTGTGTGTTATCAAAACATACAGCTCATATAATATTTAGTCATGAACATATTCTAAAGTTATGCATTTCCTAAGTGTCTGAAAAAAAGCTGATTTTATCCATTTATCTATATATACACAATAAAAACAATAAATGTGTTATTGTACATTAATGTATGACATGTCTGTTCATGCACACACCATACAGGTCTTTTCCAATGGGCCTCATGTTCCTCCGGGCTCTTCCCAGACGCCTCACCCTGGTCGAAGTGATCTTTCCCGGCGAGCTCCGTCCCGCATTCAGCAGCTCACCGGGCTTCCATAACAAGTGTAGGTACCGGAGCTCCGTCTCCGGCGGCGGTCGTGTTCGGGTGAGTCTCAGCGCGCTCAGCGTGTCCAGACGGGAGATACTGAACCCGACCGCACCTGCAGCCTCCATCGGCGTCTCTTCCTCCCGTTTCTCGCCGTCTCTCACAGCAGAACCGTTCTTCACCGTGTACTCTCCCTCCGAACTGGAACGGTCGCCATCCGAAGCGGCTGCAACTAGTGAGCTCGACCCGTCCATATTAATGAGGCGTTTACTGCACTAATGTCAGCATGTAAATGTCAGTACCACCAGAGTCTAAATACTGTATCTGTTGCAAAAACCTAACGAATCATCTTTGCACAAGCGGTATTCTTCAAGACTGCATTTCGTGCCGGGGTTTTAAATAAAGAAACGTTGCTTCTGCGTTTATTGCAATTTGATTTATGTTGAAAACAAACCGTTCCGTGTTCCAACAAGCACTGAACTCTGAGCCCAAATGAGCCAAAATGGCGCTGTTTCAATGTTTTGCGCTGGTTTTTAGTAAAACACGTCCACATTGCTTAGTCTGAATTCATCGTGACCTAGACAGCCAATCAACATCGAGGATGTAAAAGCGCTTGTCCAATCAGAGAGCGTATGCTAATAACGTAGAGAATATGTGTACATAATTTCTAGAAAATGATTTCTGACTTACATTTGTTTATTTGATGAAAACTAAGGGTCTTCAATGTGTGTATTTCTTCATATATGTTATATTTCCATGTGTAATCCTCACACTATAGTGGGTCTTCAGTAAACTTACACAAGGATATCAAAATGTAAAAGTAAAAATATATTCAAATAAATTAATTCACATGCTAAATCTGATTTAAATATATGTATATAATATTTCTTACTTTGGAGTCCCTCAGTTGTCCTCAGTGTGAAAAGACAGATCTTAAAATCATACATTCATTGTCGGAAAGGGTTCAAATACACAAAATTCTGAAAAAACAAAGAATTTTTGGACCTGAAGGATTTTTCTGAAGAACAGCAGGCAGTTTAACTGTTCAGGACAAACAAAGGACTCATGAACAACTATCACTAAAAATCACAGCTGTGGATCATTCAGGTAACAGCACAGTATTAAGAATCAACCCCGTGTAAACTTTTCAACAGGGTCATTTTTATAAATTCAACTTATTTTCTTATGTGGACTATATGTAAACATCATAAATATCTTATTCAGGTCAGTACTAAATTAAAAAATAACATTCATTTTGTATGATCCCTCCTATTTTGGTCAAATAATTAACATTTTGCAGATTAAATAGGTAAAATAATAATAATTATTAAGATGGGATGTCTTTATTATAGTTATAAATTAAAGTACATGCATGTCAACCCAAGAAAAAATACTTTTCTGATATACTTTTAACAACAGTATAAAAAATAAGTTAAATATTGCACCACCAAACCCAACACCATAAAATAGTATATAAAGCTATACTTTGGCTTAAAAACTACAGCAAAGTAATACTCATTTTTTAACTTAAACGTATGTTTGATTGTAGTCTCAGGATGCTGAATGTGGGATGTTTTTTACAGAAATGTAAGCAGATTGAGATTCCATGAGAAATGGGAGGTAGACAAATAGGATTTTAGCAGAACAGATTCGGTCTTTGGTACCGTTAGTGTTAATGCCCCTCAAAGGTCAAAGTTAATAGTTGAAACGACTGCAGTGCCAGCATGTTTCAGGTATTCAGATACTAATGCATCATCGCCAGGCGTAATATCTCCCTGATGATCTGCCATGAGTCCTGCCTCACGGGCATGTTGCCATAGGTGGCTGTTTCCCACAATGCCTTGCTTTCTTAAATAACCTTGGCGGCAGAAGAGGGGTGGAGTACGACTGGTGAGGGACAGAAGGAAACAGGATTCTGAGGAAAAAGGACACAGGGGCACAAAATAAATGATTAAGTCCTGCAAGAACAGTTGTGAAAGTCTCTTTTGCTCACCAAGGCTGCATTTATTTGATCACAAATACAGTAAAAAAACTGTAATATTGTGAAATATTATTACAATTGAAAATAACTGTAATAACTGTGTAGCAAATCTGAATTTTCAGCATCATTACTCCAGTCTTCAGTGTCACATGATCCTTTAGAAATCATCCTAATTTGTTGATCATAAAAACATTACTTATTATCAGTGTTAAAAACAGTTGTGCTGTTTCATATTTTTGTAGAACCTGACACATTTTGGAACCTTGGAGGATTTTAATTTTAGAATTTTAGAATTATTGGCACGCAAAAAGTTCCACAAATGTCTCAGAAGAGTATTTCTGTACTGACCAGCGTAAAAGGCCCTGAGGTCAGTCTGGAGGCAGTGCTCGAGGAAGCGTCTGAGAGGTTGGCTGTGTGATATGGGCTGGTCCCATTCAGTCAAAAAGTCCTCAACCATGTGATGAACGGCCTCAGGTCGTGGTAGTGGCCAGCCAACAGGACGCTGTCTCATATCTTTCTCTATAGAAACAGAGCACATTTTAATATTTTATTTTAATATTCCAGTATGTGATTGTGATAGAATATCGACAGAAAGTCCAAACTGTTTTCTCAACAGCATCCCCATCTCATACACATCCATTCATTCCAAAAATTTTAATTCTGTCATTTATTACTCACCCTCATATCGTTCCAAACCTGTAAGACCTTCGTTCATCTTCGGAACACAAATTAATTGCTGTCTATGCAGGGTCAGAAAGCTCTCAGATTTCATCAAAAATATCTTAATTTGTGTTCTGAAGATAAACAAAGGTTTTATGAGTTTGGAACGACATGAGGGTGAGTAATTAATGACAGAATATTCATTTTTGGGTGAACTATCCCTTTAAGAATTACTTCACTTTCTATGAAAAATTTAGAAATCAACCAAACATATTAGAGCATCTCTTCACCTGTAGGTAGTGTGTTGTAGTAGTACAGGACCGGATGGAGGAAGTTGGACTGCCAGGCTTTGGTCCATTCTGACTCAGCTCGACCTGGTCCTAGTGTATCAGTTCGATTTAGTCCATACTGCATGACCAAGACCAGAAGACCATGATCGGAAACGGGCCGTCCAGAGAGAGCAGACAGTTGGGGCAGGGCCTGCAGAGGAAACTCCTCCAGATATTCACAGTAAGACCTGTGGAAAGAAGGAAGAGAGAGAGATTTGTGTAGGTAAAACAGATATTCATCACTGTTGCCATGTTCAGTTTGATGTAAATGAAAACAAGGCCGTGAGGGAAAGAATTTGAATCTGTTCAATGTGTTGTCAAGGTTGGAGGTCAGATACAATTTTGACAACCTGCGAGTTTAGTGTTCATTGGACATTAGAAAAGACTTACACTACTGTTCAGTAATTTTTCTTTTTAAAAAAGAAATTAAAACATTATTTCAATTCAGAATTTTGTAACATTACTAATAATTTACTCGTCCCCATGTCATCTAAGATGTTAATGTCTGTCTTTCTTCAGTTGAAAAGAAATTGTTTTTTGAGGAAAATATTATATATAGTGGACTTCAATGGGGATCAATGAAGGCCCAAATGAAGGTTGAAGGCCCAAATCGCAGTTTCAATACATCCGAGGAATAAGAGTCTTATCTAGCCAAACAATCGGTCATTATATAAAAAAATATAAAAAAAATAAAAAAAATTATATATACACGCATGGTTAGTTCTTTGTTTGTTTACTCTGGTTAAAAAGGTAGGGTAGAGTGAAAAACTTTTCTCCTCCAACTTCAAAATCATCCAACATCAGTGTTTTACCTTTTTTTGTAAAGGCTGTTTGACTTTCTTTGCACGTTCGCTTTGTAAACACTGGGTCGGTACTTCTACCCACATCACGCGTGACCTTTCCAATGTGACTATGTAATGCGTGAAGTCAAGCTAGTGCGTAATGAGCATTTGTGGTTAAAAGCTATATACATTTTTATTTGTTTGTTTGTTTTTTAGAAAACAACCAATTGTTTCGCTTGATAAGACCCTTCTTCCTTGGCAGGGATCGTGTAAAGCCTTCAACACGATCCCCATTGAAGTCCACTAAATGGAGAAAAATCCTGGAATGTTTTCCTCAAAAACCTTCATTTCTTTTCAACTAAAGAAAAATATGTGAACATCTTGGATGACATGGGGGTGTGTAAATTGTCAGGAAGTTTTAATTCTAGAGTGAACTAATCCTTTGATAATTTTATTCAGCAAGGATGCATTAAATTGATCAGAAGTGACAGTAAAGACATTTTTGTTACAAAATATTCTAATTCAAATAAATGCTGATCTTTTGAACTTTAAACAATCCAGGAAACAATGTATGATGGTTTCCACAAAAATATGAAGCAGCACAGCTGTTTTCAACATTGATAATAATAATAAATGTTTCTTGAACAGCAATATATATTTATGAACAGCTTTATATTATATTATACATAAAGATTTCTGAAACATCATGTGGCACTGAAGACTGGAGTAATGATGCTGAAAATTCAGTTTTGCATCACAGGGATAAATTACATTTTAAAATATAATAAAATGGATGATAAACAGTGATTTTAAATTGTCATAATAATTCACAATTTTACTATTTTTACTGTATTTTTTATAAAATTGCATCCTTGGAAAGAGTAAAAGAGAGTCTTCTAGCAAAATGTTTTTAAAAATCATACCAACCCCAAACTTTTAAACAGTGCTGTGTATTTAACATTTCATCAGCTAAGTGATTGACATCCAGGTACGACATATTGTACATGCATCCCATGAAACATTTCTTACCCTCGCAGTAGAATAATGTCCCCAAGAACCCCAAACATTTGGTACGTTCCAGAGGCTTCATTCACCCTCCTAAGAATCCAGGACTGCAGCTGACTGATGGGTAATTTTGTAGCAGGCCAGGCAATATTATGGTAACGCTGCTCCAGGATTTTATGAACAGCACGCACTGTAGTAGCAACACAGAGGACCTTTATTATGACCTCCTATGTTCTCGCAACATACCTAAAATGATGTGCTTAAAGGGATAGTTCACCCAAAAATAAAAATTCTGTCATTAATTACCCTCATGTTGTTACAAACCTGTTCATTTTCAGAACACAAATTAGGATATTTTTGATTAAATCCGAGAGGGTCACCCTAGCGCCATTATGGAGAGTATCACGACGCGTGTGTGGTGCTGCTGACATAGAACAAGCATGCCTGTGCCTGTGCCTGTGCCTTTTTTACATGCAGAGGAATGCACGCTCATGCATCGTGGTACTCTCGATAATGGCGCTACGGTGATGTGGAGGAAAAGAATTGTGAATAAAGTCGCTATTTTTGTTTTCTTTGCGCACAAAAAGTCTTCTTGTAGCTTTGTAAAGTTGCAGTTGAACCACTGATGTCAGATGGACTATTTTAACAATGTCCTTACTATGTTTCTGGGCCTTGACCGTGGTAGTACCCTTGCTGTCTATGCAGGGTCAGAAAGCTCTTGGATTTCATCAGAAATATCTTAATTTGTGTTCTAAAAATGAACGAAGGTCTTACGGGTTTGGAACGACATGAGGGTGAGTAATTAAAGGAGACGTCCACTTCCAAAACAAAGACTCACATATAATGTACTCACCCCCTTGTCATTCAAGATGTTCATGTCTTTCTTTCTTCAGTCGTAAAGAAATTGTGTTTATTGAGGAAAACATATTAGGATTTTTCTCCATATAATGGACTTTTATGGTGCCCTGAGTTTGAACTTCCAAAATGCAGTTTAAATGCAGATTCGAACGATCCCAAATGCTGTTCTAAACGATCTCAGCCAAGGAAGAAGGGTCTTATCTAGCGAAATGATCGGTTATTTTTATAAAAATAATACAATTTATATACTCTTTAATGTCAAACTCTCATCTTGTCTTACTCTGCCTGGACTGTTTTTTTTCGGGTCATCACAGTTAGGGTATGTCGAAAAAGTCCCATCTCATGTTCAACTTCAAATTCGTCCTATATCGCCGTTTTACCTTTTTTGTTAAGGGTGTTTGATCTTCTTTACATGTTCACTTTGCAAAGACTGGGTCGGAACTTCTGCAGCGATGTAGGATGATTTTGAAATGATTTTTGGAGTTGAGGGAGAAAATACGATTTTTCGACATACTCTAACTGTCTTGAACCCGAATACACAGAGTTCAACAAGAGCAAGACAAGACGAGGGTTTGCGATAAAGTATTTAAATTGTGTTTAAAAAAATGTATGTTTTTTTAATGAAAATAACCGATCGTTTCACTAGATAAGACCTTCTTCCTCGCAGACATTATTTACAACCGCATTTGGGATCATTTGAAGCCGCATTTAAACTACATTTTGGAAGTTCAAACTCGTTTGCACCATACCAGTCCTTTATATGGAGAAAAATCCTGAAATGTTTTCCTCAAAAAACATAATTTCTTTACGACTGAAGAAAAAAAGACATGAACATCTTGGACGACAAGGGTGTGAGTACATTATCTGTAAATTATTGTTCTGGAAGTGGACTTCTCCTTTAATGACAGAATTTTTTTTTTCATTTTTGGGTGAACTATCCCTTTAAGTGCAGTGAAATGCTTACCAGTGTAGCGAAATCCATGAATAAACCCACCAGCAGACATTCGATAATCTATAGAGTGGGCTGCTGTACCCAGGACAAACATGTTGGGTGTCCCTCTACCTTCATACCAAGCTGTTATTCCTGGCAAACGGCCTCGGGCACCACTGCTTTGTGACGGCCGTGCAGATCTGGATAGATGAAAGTTATTACATTACTAGTTAAAAGGCTCACCAAGACTATATTTAACGATTCAAAAATTGAAAAATTGAAATATTATTACAATGTAAAATTATTTTTTATGTTGACATTTTGAAGTGTCTCATGATCCTTCAGAAATCATTCTAATATGCTGATCTGCTGCTCATTTGTTATCAGTTATTATTAGTGCTCAATTATTAATAATAGTTCTTATTATTATTAATGTTGAAACGGTGCTGATTGTTTGGAAACCATGACTTTTTTTTAGTATTTTTTGATGAACAGAAAGTTTGTTTGAAAGCATTTGTCTGAAATAGAAATTTTTGTAATGTTATAAATATCTTTACTGTCACTTTTTATCAATTTAATGCCTCAATACTGAATAAAAATATTATTATCACAGCTATCACAAAAATATTAATTAGCACAACTATTTTTAACATTGTTAATGAAAAGAAATGTTTATTGAGCAGCAAATCAGCATATTAGAGTGATTTTTGAAGGATCATGTGACACTGAAGATTGGAGTAATGATGCTGAAATTTCAGCTTTGCATCACAGGAATAATTTACATGTAAAAATATATTCAAACAGAAAATGGTTATTTTAAATAGTAACAATATTTCACTATATTACTGTTTTTACTGTATTCTTAATCAAATAAATGCAGCCTTGGTGAACATATGTGGCTTCTTTCAAAAATATCTTAATTATTAAAAATTTTGACCAGGTGTGTATATAATATGCTGTTCATAATTTTAGTTGCTGAGCTTACCCATCAAAAATGGAGAAGTTAAAGCGAAAGCCCAGGCATCGGATCACCCGGTCATATGGCTGTCTGAGTGAGAAGTTATCAGTGTGGTAACCTGGCAGATTTTGCCCAGTAACCTTTGAAATGTTATTGCCATTCTGGTTATCAAGAAGTTCAGTAAGAGTTAAATACAGCTGCTCCTTTCCCTCCATTGACATTTGACTTCTTTTCTTTGCTGTTCTTCTCTTTCCTCCATCTTTTTCTCTCCGGACAATGGCGATATCCTCCAGTCTTCCCTCCACTAGACCGTCTAGAGATTTCAGCTGGTACGTGTCTAATAGCTCATTGTTTACTGCCCTATAAAACAGAAATGTTCATTTTAAGGTGCAATCATATTAGCAAAATATTGTAGGCACAACTGTCTATTGTCAATAGTGTAGCAATGTATGTAGCACAGCTGACGCAAAAGTCACTTTCAAACCAAGAAGCTTTCTGTTGGTCAACATGGCGAATTTGAGTGACCAACTTGAACCTGTTGTGAAATCTGTGTGGGTAAATATTTCACCCTCACATAAAACCTGGATCGCTTGTGCATTTTGATTACAGCTATAAAGCAGACTTGAAAACAATCATTTTATACATTATGCAATAATTCGGACATCGTGGAATAAATACCTGAGGTCCCCAACGTAGTGTGTCTGCCATGCGAGTCGTACTGGGCTGGGACTGTACAAGTGGATCCGGCTCGCTCTACCCAAGATGCTCTGTGCCGTCTCAAAGGCGGAGTTTCCTTTGCCGAGGATTAACACGGCCTGGTCTTTAAACTCCTCAGGATCAGTGGGAATAGACTCATAACCCTCCACCAGGTCAGAGCCAAGAAAATCCACCTTCTGAGGAACCCAAAGGCCAGTGGACACCAACAGGACACTATAGAGACAAAAAAAGATGAAATGGGATTTCAAAGAGACATGACAAGCACTTGTAATTATTATGAAATATCATTAATTAAATATTAAATTAAATTATGAAATGATATATAAACTGTATTAACTGAAGGTTAGCTTTAATAAATCATTTTAAAATTAAATAATTAAATAATAAAATTTGAAATGGAATGAGTCGAACCTGCACTGATAAGTGACGCCATTCTGATCAGTCAGAATGTAGACTTGGTTTCCATTAAAATCAGATGCTTTAATTCTCCCTATATCAGCTCCATATTTGACTTTCAGTCGCAGCTCCTTTGCAAACATCGAGAGGTAACGTGGGAAGTCATCGGCATTGGGGTAAAGCTCCCGGCTTATTCGCTGAAACAGCAGGTCGGGCCTGTCACTCAGCAGGGAGTTCCAATCATGACGCAAGTTGAATTCCTTGTTCCGCCTCCCTGTGTAGATTTTATTAATGCTGATCAGCTTTCTGTGGCGGGGATATCTGAAAAGAGCACAGTAAATAAGGCATGATTAAGCTTCAAGAAACAAAAAAGGTAAAAAAGGTGACTTTAACAACTTATTTACATTTTTCTTTCAGCCAAAAGCATTTGCAGGGTAATTTTTCTTTTCATTAATATGCAATAATAAAACAATGATTTCTTGCTGACTTGAAATATTAATAAACACTGAAGGAAAAAATGCCATAAATGTATATATTCTATTACATTTTTTTAGTATGAAGCTCTTTACATGACATTAGAAAAAAAATGTTTATCATGGATATGAATTAAGGATTTGCTCCTTCATTTTAGATCAGTCGTGGTCATGAATTAAGAATCGGTTCCCTTATTTTAGTAAACTGTGACCACGTTGTATTTTATTTGATTTTATTAAAACAGGAAATGAATTAGTACAACGTGGTCATGATTTACTAAAATTAGGGAACAGATTTTTAATTTGTGACCATGATTCAACTCAAATGAAGGAAGAAATTAATCTTGGGAACAAATTCTTAATTGTGGCTACAATATATATTATTTTTTTGTTTGCAGGCCTTTATAATTTTGCCTTTTTTTAACTGTTGTAGTTTGCAATCATTTAGTTTAAAATCTTAGTGAAATCATTCCAGCTCAGTTTGAGGAAAAAGTCCTTTTTCATTCAGATGTCGCATACATGTTGAAGAAGCTGCCCGGTCCTGTGTTTCGCTCAAGAATGATGTAATCTCTCTGGCTCCTGGACAGAAAGTAGCCCATCTGGAGCCCTGCAGGTCCAGCTCCCAGCACACAGTACTCATGGCTCACGCTCTTATTACGGCCATGAAGACCAGAACCAGAACTGGCCAGGACCAGACACAGGACACACAGGAGCCTGAAGAGAGGCTGAATCAGACTCATGAGGCCTGGGGATAGAAATAAAAACAACAGATTAAAGCCAGAAGCTTTACTTGTAACAGAAGCTTTACCTTAAGA
Source organism: Labeo catla (assembly GCA_012976165.1). Taxonomy (NCBI): domain Eukaryota; kingdom Metazoa; phylum Chordata; class Actinopteri; order Cypriniformes; family Cyprinidae; genus Labeo; species Labeo catla. The sequence continues at coordinate 501,478 of VONZ01000099.1, forward strand.
TCATTAAAGATAATTAATCACGCACTCTCTTCTATTTTATAGAAACTAAAACGAATTGTAGATGGTTATATAAACTATATTAAACTATAACTACTTTATGTAATAAAGTATATTAAACACACAACTAAGCATAAAGGCAAACACCGCAATTAGGAATATAAATACAAACTACAAAATGATAAACAATATATAATACTTATTTACTGATACAGTCAATTATGGCTCCTCGTTCCAAGTACTGAGGATGCGACAACATCCAGCACATGTAAGACAGCGAAAAAACACCGTATACTGTAAACATATTGGCATTAAATAAACATACCGTCAACTACAGCTGCTCCTGTGAACCTTCAGTAACAGAAAAAAGGGATATAAACAGCAGGCATTTTATAAACTACATCTTCGCGACTGCACGGTTTTCATAACATCTTCCACAGACAGAAGACAGAGCGTACTTTTGACGTCATGAAAGGATGGACGTCGAACGCGAACCAATGAGAGAGGAGGCGGGCGTGGCTAAATCAATCATAGTTCACGCCCACTCAAATGCTTTTGCTGTTGGTACTTATTTTTTCCAGTTTTATTTTGCATTTCAACATTAACAGAACAATATAGGCTAACATAAGTACAACTGGAAGTTCTCACAGACTGAGACATTCATATTAATCATAACAAACCACCATACAAGAAGTTAATCAAAAGTGAAATAAATAAACAATAATAGTAAAAAAGTTCTGTTGATACACGTCAAGACTTTGTTCTTATGGCATCAGTACATTTTCATGAACATTTCTGTGTTTTAAGAGATCGATTATTTTATTATTATTATTTTATTTGGAAAAATAATATATATAATTTATTTTTGCTACTTTCCCAACGCATTTCAGGTGTTTTTTAAATTATTTTTATTACTTTTAACATTTTCATGACGTCTGAATTTATTTATTTACTTAAACTGTGTGTATTTGCTTTCAGAAAAATATAAAAAATTTCAGATTTCCTCTGTGATGTATGTATATTCCCTGCTGGACATTGATTGTAATCACATTAAAATTGTGAGACTGTAAGAGAGAGAAGTAAAAAAAAAAAAATATTATTATAATTATATATAATTATATATCCTCTCTCATATATATATATATATATAATATATTATAATAATTATATATCCTCGCTCATATATATATATATATATATATATATATATATATTAAAGTGTTGTTAATGTATGTATGTATTTATTTATTTAATAGGCTCCTGTTGATACTTATGCCAAGACTTTGTTCTTATAGCATCAGTAAATTTGAAAAATGCTTACAAACACTTGTTTTAAGAGATCAATTTTTATTCAAAATAATTTTAAAGTTACATTAAAACTAATATATCTTGCCCTTATGAATTATTTCAGCTACTTCTCAAACACTTCTCAGATGTTTTTTTTTTAATTATTTTTATTACTTATAAAATTGATTTTATTACGTGTGAATTTATTTATATATTTATTTATTTATAGAAAAATATATATATAAAAAAATTCAGAATTCCTCTGTGATGCATGTATATTCCCTGCTGGACATTGTTTGTAGACAAATTCATTTGTGTTCAGAAGATGAACAAAGGTCTTACAGGTTTGAAGACAACATTTAGAGAAATTCTGATGTAACATACAGCTTCCAATAATTCACATTTCTTAATATTAGTGACTATAAAACAGAAATAATATATATATATTATACATGTGTATATATACATATATATGTATATATTATAATTAATATGTAATTATGTAAATATGAAATGTAAATATATAAATATGTAATTAATGTGTGTATTTATTCATTTATTTGTTTGTTTGCAACAAAATATGTATTTTTAATTGCATGAAAAAAAAGAGAAATTAATTTGTAGTCACTGTAGTCTTTTCTCAGGCAGTAAATAACTGCATTGTCATGGTTTTGAGGTTTTAGGGCAGTAATGCTTCTCTGTCTGCTGTGTCATGTTTAGAAACACCAATAGCGAAACAGCACAGTCATGAAATCATAGTTCATACTCAGACACCCACAACACAGGAACCTTTTTAACTTTTTAAGACTTAATATGTATTTTAAACACACTTTTAACTTTATAACCCTATAAACAAACGGATATTGTTGTGCTGGTCACATTGTGGATTTGTTTAACCTCATGTGACTCACACTGCTCTGTCATGAGAAACTGCTGAGATTTTTCATTCGAAAAAACGTCCAGTCATGGTTAGCGTAATGTAGAACTACCTCAACATTTTCACTTCCCTTTTCTAGTGACTCCAGTGGGAAGGAGAACGTATAAAAACGAAGTGAGGCGGTCGGGGAAATCATAGCTACAGATAACGCTGTGAAGACAATACAGGACGGTACATCTACAGCGAGAAGCACAACAGGACATCTACCGCACAAGTAAGACCATGTCAAAGCTTTATTTTTAATCTGTTACAGGGCACATAGTAACATTTGATAACAAATATCTGTTGTTTTAGGGATGGAATCCACGAAAAGCAATCCAGGAGATGCCACTGGCAGGTAAATGCTTTTTAATTTCATATAGGCTCAATGATTTTTAAAAGCTTAAGTACTAAGAAGCTTATCTGTTTAGTTAACTACTAATGAGGGATTGTGGCATGTTTTCTCCACAGTGATCTGTCTGATCAAATAAAAGCAGCCACCAGAGACAGTCATGTCAGAGCGGAGAACACACAACTGATGCTCAACTACCAGAAAGGACAGATCACACAAACACAATATAAGGTAAAACTACAGAAAATCAGTAAATGCTACTGCAACTTGTACAAAATTAGATTAACTATTATGTATGAAGCAATAATGGCTCTTAAATTAATGTTTTTACGAAACAAAAAGTACATAGAAGTACATGTAATGGCACTACTGTGGTTTTAAATAAATGTACCATGAAAAACATGGCATATAAGTACCTTAGTACTACATACACTACCAGTCAAAAGTTTTTGAACAGTAAGATTTTTTTATGTTTTTTAAAGAAGTCTGCATTTATTTGATCCAAAATACAGCAAAAACAGTAACATTTTGAAATATTTTTACTATTTAAAATAACTGTTTTTTTAATTTGAATATATTTTAAAATGTAATTAATTCCTGTGATTTCAAAGCTGAATTTTTAGCATCATTACTCCTTCAGAAATCATTTTAATATTATGATTTGCTGCTCAAAAACGTTTATTATTATTGTGTTGAAAACAGCTGAGTAGAGTGTTTTTAGATTTCTTTGATGAATCGATGAATGAATTTATATGAAATAGAAATCTTTTGTAACATTATAAATGTCTTTATCATCTTTTGATCAATTTAAAACATTCCTGCTAAATAAAAGTATTAATTACTCGACTGTTTTAAATTTTTATAATAACAATAATATTAAAAAAAGTTTCTTGAACAACAAATCAGCATATTATAATGATTTCTACAGGATTATGTGAAATTGAAGACTGGAGTAATGATGCTGAAAATGTAGTTTGAACACAGGAATAAATTACATTTTTAAATATATTAAAATAGAAAGCAGTAATTTTAAATAGTAAAAATATTTCACAATTTTACTGCTTTTGCTGTATTTTGGATCAAAGAAATACAGGCTTGGTGAGCAGAAGAGACTTCTTTAAAAACATTAGAAATCTTACTCTTCAAAAACTTTTGACTGGTAGTGTAAGGACCATGGTATTATAGTAACAAATATAGTATCATTCAGTGCTGTGGTATATATCAAATTACCAATATCATCTAAGGGCTGATAACTGATTGATAGATAACTGATTAACTTTGATTATTTCTTCGATTATTAATCAATTTACTGGATAAAAATAACTGCATTTTTATTCCCTATAACTTATTGAGGGAAAAAACATATGTTGCACTTTTGCACTATTATTTTTTTGAGTTTCTTCTGTTGAACACAAAAGAAGATATTTTGAATAATGTTGGTAACCGAACAGTTTCTGGTAGCTGTTGACTTCCATGATATTTTTTTCCCAGTATCTACCAGCAACTGTTTTGTTACCAACATTATTCAAAACATTTCTTTTGTGTTCAACAAAAGAAAGAAACTCTTGAACAACTTGAGGCTGAGTAAATGATGTTTTTTTTGGGTGAACTATGTCTTAAGATGTCTGAAGTACAGCCACAGTACTTACATTTTTTGCTAACTTTAAGTACATTAACGTATGTAAATGTACGTTTCCAGCTCCTGCTGTGTTCTCTGTATGAGATCTACCAAGCGCTCGAGGAAGAGCTGGACAGGAACGCCAACCATCTTGCGGTTCAGCCCATCTACTTTCCTCAGGAGCTGGCCAGACTGGAGTCTCTGGAGCTGGACCTGGAGCACTTCTTCGGACCCCACTGGAGGAAGAGAATAACAGTGCCTGCCGCCACACACAGATACACCCAGAGACTGAGAGAGGCAAGCCTGGGAATGATCTTTAAGGAAATGAAATTGCATTTACATTCCAATGATTCTCATTCTAACTCATAGCTCTCGGTTCCCTTTTAGATTGGCAAGAACAGCCCGCATCTTCTAGTGGCACATGCATATACGCGCTATCTTGGTGATTTGTCAGGAGGACAAGTGCTGGGCAAAATTACTCAGAAGTCCTTGGGACTGAGCGGCAACAAGGGAGTTTTATTTTTCTCGTTTCCTGGAGTGTCGAGCCCCAACAAATTCAAGCAGCTGTACAGGAGCAGAATGAACAGCATTGAGTTAACAGAGAAGCAGAGACGGGAAGTGCTGGATGAGGCCACCAGAGCTTTTGAGTTCAACATTGAGGTAAGCACTGATCTTACATGTACAGTTAAAGTGAAAAGTTTACATACACTTTGCAGAATCTGCAAAATGTTAATTATTTTACCAAAATAACTCACTGATGCTTCAGAAGGAAATGATGCGTTAAGAGCCAAGGGGTGAAAACGTTTGAAAACAAAGAAGTACTGCCCTTTAGAAGCTACAGAATATACTTACATGTTTCCCAGAAGACAAAATATGTTCATTTTAACCTGATCTTCAAATTCAAAAAGTTTTTACCCCCCTGCTATTAATGCATCATGTTTCCTTCTGGAGCATCAGTGAGTGTTTGCACCTTCTGTAATAGTTGCATATGAGTCCCTCAGTTGTCCTCAGTGTGAAAAGATGGATCTCAAAATCATACAGTCATTGGTGGAAAAGGTTCAAATACATTGAAAAACCAAAGAATTTGTGCAACCTGAAGGATTTTTCTGAAGAACAGCAGGATGTTTAACTGTTTAGGACAAACAAGGGACTCATGAACAGCTATCACTAAATAAAAAAACACAGCTGTGGATCATTTAGGCAACAACACAGTATTAAGAATCAAGTGTATGTAAACTTTTAAACTTTTTCATTTTTATAAATTCAACTTTTATTTTCTCTTGTGGACTATACAGTATGTAAAAGTCTTTTTTGTGAAATATCTTATTCAGGTCAGTACTAAATAAAAAATAACATGCATTTTATAAGATCCCTCTTTAGTAAAAGGTGTATGTAAACTTTTGACTTCAACTGTACATGTATAAAATGAATCCTTTTATTTAGCAAGGGTGCTTTAGTTTGATCAAATGTGACAGTAAAGACATTTGTGTTCCGAAAGATTTTTATTTCAAATAAATGCTGTTCTTTTGAACATTCTATTCATCAAAAATTCTGAAAAAAGTAGCAATTTCCACAAAAATATTAAGCAGCACAACATTTATACTAATATTAAATGTTTCTTAAGCAGCAAATCAGCATATTAGAATGATTTCTGAACGATCATGTGACACTGAAGATTGAAGTAATGATGCTGAAAATTCAGATTTGATCACAGAAATAAATTACATTTATATATTCATATAGTAAGTTATTTTAAATATAGCAATAATATTCAAAATATTACTGTTTTTACTGTATTTTTGCTCAAACAAAGGCAGCCTTGGTGAACTTGACATTTTTTTTAAATATTACCAAGAAAAAACTTTGAGATATACAGTATAGAGAAATGGAGGAAGTGAGACATTTAAAGGTTGATGTAATGTGTGTTCATCATTTCAAACAGGTTTTTGATGATCTTCAGAAAATGCTGAGCATCACAGAGGAAGCTTCAAGTGAGTTTCAAGAAATACAAGTCACTTAATGCTTTGAAATAGTAAATATATAAGGTAATGATACCATTTTGCTTGTTTTAGGTGAAAAAGGAAATGCCACAGCATCCAAAACAGCTTCAAATGCCTTCTCCAGCTCTCCAGTGCTTCAGTTTGCATTAGGTGTGGGAATCACTTTGGCAACTGTTGGAATGGGAGTTTATGCTTTTTGATTTGTTTAATTTTTTTTTTTAAGTGTTGCAACTTCTTAATACTATGATGAGGTAAAATCTACAGGTTGATCTTTGACAATCACTAATCACAGATATTATAAAACACCCAGCAGTAAATCTTTAGTTTAAAAAAAGGTGGATTTTCCTTTAAAACGTTCACATTTAATAATAAAGAAAAAACGCTCATGTACATTTGTAATTGCTTTCTGTGTATTTATGTGAAATGGAATAAAGCTATTTTTAATTCAGCACTGATTTGTCTTGTTTGCAAAGAGAAACACACAAAAATATTAATTTCTTAAATGCTTTATTATGTTTCCATACAAAACATGACCATATCTTAAGTCTGACACAGAACTGACAATCAAATTAGATTTTATGAAATTTTTCCACGGAGAAACCACATTAAGACAGTAAAGCATACCATCATGGTGGCAACATACTCAAATCATACCAAGCTTTGATAGAGCAAGACGAGAATCATTTCTCAGCAAACAGTAAGAATGATAAACAGGGCATTTCTCAAGCAATAAAGTGTCCAAACAACTATGTACAATAAATCTGAATTGTATATCATTTTTGCAGTGGCTTAATTCTGCACATCTGCCTTTAGATGCCCATCAGATCTCAGGTTCTACTGACAGAATAATTACACAACATCTGTCTACTTGACCCTGTAAAGAACCTTCCTCTGCATGCGGTGCTGCAGTTCACCCCTCCTCATCATCAGATGAAGCACTTTGTGAATGGCGTGTTCTGGATATTTCTATTTAGAGAAAAGAAAAACATTTTACTGACAATGTAATCACACATATATACAACGCATCAACTAAAATGGTGATTTGAGAAGCTCGCCAGGTTGTGACCAGCTCCTGGAGCTTTAACTGACCTGTTTGGTGAAATCCTGTATGATGCTGTGTTCTGACACCTGAGAGCCGATGGCGAAGCGTCTCTTTAGCTGCTTTTCTATGCGAGAGATCATCTCCTGATCCTCCTGAGTGGTAAATCCTTCAACACCTACAAACATACAGCATTGCTACATCAGACTACATTTATAGAGGCTAGAAAGCGCAGGCCTAATTTTCTATGATGCACTGAACATCGCTGCTACAAATTCCACTCCTTTAAATACATCAGTCATTTTTCTGACTTACATATTTCAGGCAGTACTAAAATGAAAAAATATGATATTTAAGCAAAATACGACAAAAATAAATAAATAAATAAATAAAAAAAAAGTGTATTCATTCTATTCAAACGTTTTCACCCCCCAAGTCTTAATGCATCATGTTTCCTTCTGGAGCATCAGTGAGCGTTTAAACCTTCTGTAATAGTTGCATATGAGTCCCTCAGTTGTGCTCAGTGTGAAAAGATGGATCTCAAAATCATACAGTCATTGTTGGAAGGAGTTCAAAGACACAAAAATGCTGAAAACCCAAAGAATTAGTGGGACCTGAAGGATTTTTCTAAAGAACAGTGGGCAGTTTAACTGTTTAGGACAAATGAGGGACTATTGTTTTCCTCCAAACAGATGATTTTTATATTGTTTTTGAATTAACAAATTGATTTAGTAATCAATTAAACGGACTGAATTTGTTTTATTCTGAAGTGGCACTCCTAGTCCTCCAGAAGGAATCTACTTTAAGTAATATTGCAGCTTGAAAGCCCAACACACTTACCAGAGAGACTGCCAGAGAGAGCCGCATCCAGTGTGGACACCTGGAAAAGCCTCAGAGCCTCATCCACCTCTTCCTCTCCAGCGATCGGCTGCAGCTTCATCTTAGCCAGAGACTCCGCAATGCGCACCACAGCCTCAAGCTGCCTGCAAGACAACAGATGACCAACTATTTAATATCAACAAGTATATACTATAAATAATTACATGCAGGATATATACATCTAGGAACAACAAGACAGGTGTCATAATACTGATTGTGCATATACCGGTGCTTACCGGACAGTGATGGGGATCGACACACGTCTGTCGGTCTCTCTCTCGTGTTCCTTCGCTCCGCTTCTCATCAGCACGTATCTGTTCTTCAGTTTCTCTGCGGCGGCCGCAGACAGACGAGGTCCGCATTTCCTGTTCGTGAGTTAATGCATTTTTATTTTGATGGACAAACACAGATGAATGAGTTTCACATGGTGTTTGTTTATAGACTATGACCCAGACTTACGTTCTGCAGTAGGCGATGTATTTCTTCAGCGTGGCCAGAGGAACCTCTCCCTCGACACCCTCCGTCTGCGTCTGAGCACTCAGGTGAACGTTCATCACGTGCCGGGCCAGAGTCTGAAGAAAAACACACAGGCTTGTGCATTAGTTCATCTAAAATCAAATTATTCAACAGAATCTGTTAGCAGTGGTTGTTTTGTTCACACACACCATGTCTCGCTGATGGTCATGCTGGTCTTTGATGATGAAGATCATGTCAAATCGAGACAGAATAGTAGGCATGAAGTCAATGTTGTCCTCTCCTTTTGTATCATCCCAGCGGCCAAATACAGAGTTGGCAGCGGCCAATACAGAGCAACGGGAGTTTAGAGTGGTGGTGATGCCAGCCTTGAGGTGAAAACGCAAGCGTTAATGAAGGAAATTGATCAGTCTAAGACCGTAAGAGGAAGAAACAGCGAAAATGCCTGGTACCTTTGCAATAGAAATGGTCTGCTGCTCCATGGCCTCATGGATGGCGACTCTATCATCCTCTCTCATCTATCAAGAAGAATGCAATAGTTTAGCATAGAGCTCAAAACATTTTATAAGACTGCAAGAACACAACACTCATGTTCTGGAAATCCAGATTGCTTAGAAGTCCTACCTTGTCAAACTCATCAATGCAGACCACTCCTCCATCAGCCAGCACCATGGCACCACCCTCCATGACGAAACCACGAGTGTTGGGGTCTCGCAGCACTGAGGCTGTCAAACCAGCTGCACTGCTGCCCTTACCAGATGTGTAGACCTAACACAGACAAACAACTTTCACTTTAGTGCAGATTCTCCATTATACGAATTTGAGTAAGTAAGACTTATTAGAATTAAGAATTATATGCACACACATACATAGTTTATCATTACATAATTACAGAAACTATATATATTATATATACAGGTCCTTTTCAAAAAATTAGCATATTGTGATAAAGTTCATTATTTTCTGTAATGTACTGATAAACATTAGACTTTCATATATTTTAGACACAGAAAGAAATTTCTGAACGAATAGGCTGTTCCCAGAGTACTGTATCAAGGCACCTCAGTGGGAAGTCTGTGGGAAGGAAAAAGTGTGGCAGAAAACGCTGCACAACAAGAAGAGGTGACCGCACCCTGAGGAAGATTGTGGAGAAGGACCGATTCCAGACCTTGGGGGACCTGCGGAAGCAGTGGACTGAGTCTGGAGTAGAAACATCCAGAGCCACCGTGTACAGGCGTGTGCAGGAAATGGGCTACAGGTGCCGCATTCCCCAGGTCAAGCCACTTTTGAACCAGAAACAGCGGCAGAAGCGCCTGACCTGGGCTACAGAGAAGCAGCACTGGACTGTTGCTCAGTGGTCCAAAGTACTTTTTTCGGATGAAAGCAAATTTTGCATGTCATTCGGAAATCAAGGTGCCAGAGTCTGGAGGAAGACTGGGGAGAGGGAAATGCCAAAATGCCTGAAGTCCAGTGTCAAGTACCCACAGTCAGTGATGGTCTGGGGTGCCATGTCAGCTGCGGTCAATGCAGCTAGCTATCAGGAGATTTTGGAGCACTTCATGCTTCCATCTGCTGAAAAGCTTTATGGAGATGAAGATTTCATTTTTCAGCACGACCTGGCACCTGCTCACAGTGCCAAAACCACTGGTAAATGGTTTACTGACCATGGTATTACTGTGCTCAATTGGCCTGCCAACTCTCCTGACCTGAACCCCATAGAGAATCTGTGGGATATTGTGAAGAGAAAGTTGAGAGACGCAAGACCCAACACTCTGGATGAGCTTAAGGCCGCTATCGAAGCATCCTGGGCCTCCATAACACCTCAGCAGTGCCACAGGCTGATTGCCTCCATGCCACGCCGCATTGAAGCAGTCATTTCTGCAAAAGGATTCCCGACCAAGTATTGAGTGCATAACTGAACATAATTATTTGAAGGTTGACTTTTTTTGTATTAAAAACACTTTTCTTTTATTGGTCGGATGAAATATGCTAATTTTTTGAGATAGGAATTTTGGGTTTTCATGAGCTGTATGCCAAAATCATCAATATTAAAACAATAAAAGGCTTGAAACTACTTCAGTTGTGTGTAATGAATCTAAAATATATGAAAGTCTAATGTTTATCAGTACATTACAGAAAATAATGAACTTTATCACAATATGCTAATTTTTTGAAAAGGACCTGTATTTTTTTTTTTTGTGTGTGTGTTAATTCAACATTTACTGATATTTTAAATGTTTAAGTTGCTTTTGTTATTAACGAATTATGAACAAACTTTAATGCTCAATATAAAATTAAAACTTATATTCTTTTATAAAGTATGGTTCAGTCCTTTTTTTTTTAACCACTATTTTAGTTTCTATTTAGTCACTATTTCAGTATCCATTTTAAAAACTATCAGTTGATTAATCAATTAATATTGCTTATTAATAATAATAATAATAATAATAATAATAATAATGATTAATAAGCTCATATTTTTGTTTTATAATTTCAGAGTTGCCTTTTTAAATGTAGTTAGCAGATTTATTTTTCCTGTAAATTGCATAAAACTGATAAAAATGTTTTTAAAATACCATTCAAGCAAGCAATGCTGTAGCAATGATTCATAATTCAACCACAGAAATTGATCATTTTTATTTTAATAGTTATTCTATTATTAGTCACACCACATGATGAGTGGTTGCTCCAAATGACGCAGAGGCCTTATTAAAAATGTATTTAAAAAGACGTGTAAAAAGTGCAGCACACGGCATTAACTGCAGGCATTTCTTTAGCCCCAGTTATTTCTGAACTTTGCTCAATCTTGGCTGCTCAACTGACCCTTCGCTGGGAGCTTGATTAACAGGCGACCTGACCAATCATAATGCCAAATATGCTGTTTTGTCCGACAAACAAACTAAGGTGCTACAGCGATCTGTCAGGATATATTAAAGTCCTCTTTGCTCAGTGATGTATTTTTCACTGCATGAGAACATGATGTGTGGCATAAAAGTGCCATGGTTTGTCAGACATAGCAACAGTAACTAACGGTGACGGGTCTTTACGAAGGGTCAATTTAGAGTAGCGTGAGGTTGCTGGATCGGGTTCTGAGAGTATGAACGTCTTTCTTACAGTAGAAAATGACATCTATGACAATTTGTGCTTGACTGCAGGGTCAGAATTAACATGCTGCTTATGGCGAACATTTATTTTATTTTTCTTAACAGTGGAATCAGGTAAAACAGATTCAAATAGTTAATAAACAAACAATAAATCACTAATAAATGCATAAATACCAAACTAAAATTATTTGCGCAATTTTGTGGGGGGTTTGCATTTTTTCCTCATATTGTACAAAAATGACTGCAACTGAAACTGACTGCAATGACCCAAACTGCATAAAAATCTATTCCAAACGACACTAAAATAAAGTATTTTGTGTATATAAAGCATTAACTGAATATAAAAGCACAAAAGCACAAAAACTGCCAATCTGGGACAAATATCTATAGTAGAAAACACTGTTGTGGTTGCACCAAATGATATTTTCACAAGCACAAATTTACAAGCATAGAATTGGCCACCTAAACAAAACAAGCTAGCTTCCTACAAAAGGTCACTGAAATTTATAATAAAAATAAATACTTACAAAGATAACGTAATATTCATTGTTTTTTTTGAGGCCATACCACGATATCCAGACGTGGTACCAGCTATTAAAACGGTTATTTTTTCCAAATTTGAAAGAGAGTTACGGGTCATTGGCAAAATGGAAATTGCATCTTTGCATCTTTGTCATAATCTTACCCCAATTGGAGAACATCTCTCCACGAACTTCAGCAATTGAGACTTGGCTGTGCCTGGATCTCCCAGCATCAACAAGTTAATATCACCTCTGCGTGTCAAACCATCAGGCAACCTAACAAAAACAGTTTCACTCACATTAGAAAAATAGCAAAAATCCACAAGCTGGTAAAACGACAATTTCTACTGTATGTTTTCTCACCTCTTCCTGGAGCCGCCAAACAGTAGGCACGCAATGGCCTTCTTCAGGTCATCGCTACCGTAGATAGACGGGGCCAGAGAGCGAGCAAGGGAGTCATAGACGGAGGCAGAGGCAGCTAGAGCCCTCAACTCCTCTTCCTCCTGAGGGGAAACTGAACCAGAGGCTCCACGGCCTGGAAGATGGTAAGATGGTCATGAGAAAAGGCTCAAGAGAGAGGCTGTTTCCAACTTAAAAAAAAAAAAAAAAGTTTTCACATGCTCACCTGCTCCTTCAGTATCCACTTCAATGCCGACAACACGCAGGTAAGCTGATCGGATGCCCACACCCGCTCCCTTATCACGACCTTTGGCCTTGGTCTGCGCCACCTTCTTGATGGAGTAGATGCCCATGACGGTTACTCTGTTTCCTGGTACTACACGGTCACATAAGTACCTGGGAATGGAAAAGTTGTAAAAAAAAAATGAGGGGATTGAAATCTCATAATTTGGTGATTGGGGTCACAATTTGATTTACAACCGATTCTTGATTTAAAATCAAACTTAGATTCAATACTAAAACTACTACAATAAATAAATAACATTTTTGGTGGTTTTTGGATTACAGTGTTCAGTGTGCACTGTGTCAAATTCTATTTTAATTTATTGATTAAATTAGATTAACAAGACATTATCGGCTGTTACTAGTCAAATCAGTATCAACAAGTCATCTTTGCACTACAGAGACGGCACGATAGCAGCATCTAAAATGGCATCTATATGGCATGTATATTTACTTTTACTGTTTAATAAAATTCCAAACTTACATAAAAGAATTTGCTAAATTACAGTTGTATCAGTAAAAGAAAATAATGTTTAGAAATGAGTACTGAAATATACAATTAAAATGTGACCCTGGACCAAAAAAACAGTCGTAAGGAGCACGGGTATATTTGTAGCAACAGCCAACAATACATTGTATGGGTCAAAATTATCGATTTTTATTTATGCCAAAAATCATTAGGATTTGAAGTAAAGATCATGTTCTATGAAGATATTTTGTAAATTTCCTATCATAAATAGATCAAAACTTTATTTTTGATTAGCAATACGCATTGCTAAGAACTTCAATTGGACAACTTTAAAGGCAATTTTTTTCAGTATTTTGATTTTTTTTGCACCCACAGATTCAAGATTTTCAAATAGTTGTATCTCAGCCAAATATTGTCCTAAACATCAGCGGAAAGTGTGTTTATCAGCTTTCAGATGATGTATAAATCTCAACTTCAAAACATTGACCCTTATGACTGGTTTTGTGGTCAAGTGTCAAATATGATCCTAAAAATCTCCACTAGATGGCAGGAAAAATCCCTGTCTTAATGAGCAAATCATTGAGGTTCACAGAGGTAAAATATGAGGCAAAGTTCATTAATTTCTTAAAGAAAAATTTCACCTAAAAATGAAACGTGTCATCATTTACTCGCTTAGTCTCATGTCTTTTCAAACCTGTTTTTTTTCCCTTTCTTTCTGCAGAACACAACAGTTTTGGTTCCCATTGACTTCCACTGGATTGGCAGACCATAGAACGGACATCAGTAGGAACTGAAACGGTCTGGTTACTAACATTCTTTAAAACCACTTGCTTTGTGGTCCACAGAAGACATACTAGCTTGGAAATCCATGACACAAGTAAAATGACAAAATTTTTCATTTTTGGGTGAACCATCCCTTAATTCAAACCATTCATTCAAAAGAGCTGACTCATTCTGAAACTAACCAAGTAACTTGTTGAATTCAGAACCGCATACAAACATGCTACTATTACTATTTCTGCCGTAAAAAGACACAGTAAAGAAAACAGTAAGAGTAGTATGCAGTTTCAAATTCAGCAAGTGTCTTTAAGAATGTGTCATTGAATCATTCACTCAAATGATTAGTTCAGACACTATAAGATGCACTATGGTTCTGCTCTAGCTTTGCTTAGAACTATTTTGAGTTGACATTCTAACTGTTTTCTAATGAATTCTATTCATAATGTAATAAAAACATGTAACGTACATTCACAAAATAGTTTACAGATGAAGAACACTTCAGCATCATGTGACAACTCGTACCTGTCGCAGTAGAGCTGCATGTGTCGTGGCATCTCTCCGTGTGGAACGGCATCAGGAGCTTCCTGTAGACGCAGAGTTTGGAAATCCACACACACGCATCTGTCCGGAATAATGAAATACGGATCCACGGGACACTTGACACGGCCTGCCTGCTCACTGAGAGAGACAAAAAAAATACATGTTATTGGTATAAAAACATACTCTGTTCATTGTCATATTAGCATATACATAGTATTTCTAAACAGAATGAAGTCAGTTCAAACTAAAAAATACTAACGTGTTGCATTTGCGGGGCAGAGCGTAACCCTGCAGTCCCGGTGGCAGAGGAATGTTGCTGATAACCGCTCTGCATCCACGGCACTGAAGACACACTTTGGTGGCTTTGGCCCTCACAGCTGTAGAGGAAATGATTATACCGGGAATCTTCACGAGACGTGACACCTGCTCCGACTATGAAAGATGATGGAGACGGACAGAAAAAAAACACTTTAAAAAAAGAACAAGTACGAACGTGGTGCTCTAAGGCACAAATAAACACTTAAAGTTAGCGATTGAGTAAATAAATGTTGCAAAATAAACTGTTTCGTTAACAGTTTATTTTCTTACTTTCAAGCTGCGGATGGAGGCCGGGTGGGCGTCGCTCTTCAGCATGACCTGTATGTCCTGTACAGTCTCTTCTCCTAGTGGCCGCGGACGTGTGACCTCATCAGCCACTTCCTGTGCCGCCTCCTCCAACTGTACATCAATAAATATAAAATATAATAAATAACTGATGTACAAATGGCACTTAGCATTTCATAAATATAATACAGCATCCTGGAAAATCATAAACACTTGGTAATAAATTAGTCTGTAATAATGAAAACATTAAGTGTGTAAAAAAAAAAAAAAAGCTTTAGTTTTAAATAAACATAAAAGATAATTTAGTGTAATAAACCATATAATAAAGTATAATAACCCATAATTGCTTTAAATTGTACACTGTAAACAAAAAACAGCAAGATTTCAAATATTTACATGCAAAATTATTTTTCTAATTTTGTGCTTACCAAAGGTAAGTTCTCAGTAGGCAGTTTGTACAGACAGTCTGACAGATCTTCATCAAAACTGGCCAAATCCTCCATTTCCACCTCAATCCAGTACTCTCCCAAAGTATAGTGCCTCTTGAGTTCATCTCTGAAAGCCAAAAACACAATTAACAGTGTCCTAAAGTATTAAAACATGAAAAATATAATAAAAAAGTCGAACTTTGTTTGAATAAAAGTACACTGCTCATTACATTAGGAAAAATGGAGGCGTGAAATCATTCAAAATGAATCGGTTCTTTCGAACAAATCTTTTCATTGAACCGACTCAAAAACGATTCCCCGCTTCGCAAGTGCCATCACTTATTTGCTCTCAGAATTTATTTTTTTTGTAATTTAATACTTGCAGATAATACTACGGGTTATGATGCACACCAGCAGTTACGTGAAATAAACGTGCTGCGAAAAAAGCCTTAACACGATATGAATCGATTCAAATTCACTCAAAAGAACAATGCGTTCGCGAGTTGGACATAAATTAAAGGCAAATCTGCAACAAATTTAACACGGAAAACGCACTTCGGATATAATAATGACATAAATAAATAATACGCAACAATTAACACAGACACATTATAGGTACCAGTTGTGCAAAACTTTTCTGTCGCTGTAGGGGGGAAAACAAATGAGTCCAAAATGCAAACACCTCTGATATCACAATACCTGTATTTGTAGGTGAATCCAGTGCGATCGGTGCCGACTCTGAATTGTCTCAAAAACTCACGAAACTTCTTTTTGATTTGGCTGCGTTTCACGACCCCTTCATCCCCGATGCCGTCACCTCCTCCAAAACTGTCACTATAATAAACTCCTGGATCATCAAATCCCGACATTTTGCTTATTATTCAGACTCCTTGTAATAAACGATCAATAAGATATGACTTAAATAAGTGCTGTCAATGCTAAGTTTAAATATTCTGTAGGACAGAAACAACAGTCTGTGTCCCCGTAACACGCGCACTAGATTTCGCGGCAAAACCTCTAGTCCTGCCTCGCGCTTAACTCAGATTCCACCCTCGCTGACTTTTCCGACCCGCTTATTGGTCCACAAGCCGTTATGACGAGGTACGTCACGAAAAAGGTGGTGCCAAAGTGGTGTACTGGCGGGAAACACACAAAGCAAAGTGCAGGGACAGGAAGTAGGTGTTCTGTTTGGCGCGGAATTTCAGCTTTGTTGAAAAGGTTTACCCACATGTTCTTGTTCTAATGTTTGTGTGTATCCTTCTGATATTGTTTAATAACAAAAAAATACACAAATGTCTATTGGTGGAAAACCTAAATTGAAAAATTGTTAAATATTCTCTACACTAACACTCTGTTATATTATTGTCAGAGCAGTTGGTAAATAAGTGAACTCAAAACCAGGCTGCTGTACAGAACACAAAACTCAGATATTAAATAAAAGTAGATTTTAGCTTAAAACTTTAACTGTGTTGCCAGGATGAGAGTTTTACATATAAACCTCAATTTTTAAATGTTACACCTTAATTACAGTATTTATGGGCCAAAACAAAACATTTTATATTGCCTTTTACATTTTAGTGGTTACATACAACAAATTGTTTAGCGTTTCATAATTGCTTTACTATTACACTTGCGTCTTGGTTTGGTCAGTGACCCGGATGTGCGGTAATATTGGAGATACTCGGATGTAAACAACAGCGTAGTTTGCACGGTTAATCTACTACTGAATATGTTGTTCTGCTAATTTATTGTGTCTAAACCACTGAAAAAATGTGTTGAAGCTACTAAATCATATATAGAAGGACTTAGTAAGCAGGAACGGGACCAATATTGTGACAAACTAATGTTAATAGGTGGTTAAGATACGTACGAGCAGTATTAATTAAAATATTGGCCTAATATTTCCCCTACCTGACCAGAAATGATAAAAACAAACATGAATGTTTTTGAGATTCTTGCCCTGGAAATCCTGGTTCAGTTTGGCCAACTACAAACAAGACAGTTTTTTACACTCTTCTACTTTGTTATAACTTTTGGTAGTCTATATTACTACAATGTTTTTCCCATTCCGACCGATTAGCACAGCCCAAAACATTACAATAATTGACATTTTTAGCAGCAATAATCAGCAAAATACGTGGGTTTTGTTCAGTGCCGCCAATATGGCTGATTGTCGTGAAAACACTCTATAGGCTGTTGTTACATGATGACAGTTTACCACTGTGACAACATGCCCCACTATTGGCATATTGTTTGTTAAAATGTTTGTATGGACATTGCACAGTACAAATGGCCTTTTTGTTTATTCAACATCAAGATTCAGGTCTCATTTTGTACAGGTGTATAAAGGACAGAGTCTATCTCAGGTCTTGTATTTGTTTTGAAGTACTGAATTACTCAACTACCCTCATGGAAATAATCAGAGAAGACATTAAATGGCATAACCTTTTTATTTTTACCCAGTAAGCATGATCTGTACAAAGTTCCAAATAATGCTAATGTGACATGTCTTAACTGAAAAAGTCAAGACACATTTGGTATATAGCTGTTGTAGCACACTGCCCTAAAAGAAGCAACTGTTAATCATAAAGAAAGTCATTTTATTCTGTCAGTACCGAAAATATACAAATATCCTTTGACCTTTGTTGATCTCAGTAGCATTTTTGCTATGATATGTAACTTAAAGCTCACTCTAACAGTCAACAACTTTGTTAGTTGTGTTTCTGACATTAGGAAATGACACCATGCTTCCTGCCGGTCTGTATGAAGGCATCTACAGCACGATCAATGTCCTGGTCAGTGTGCGCTGCAGAGATCTGGACTCGAATGCGGGCTTTTCCTTTGGGAACGACTGGGTAGGAGAAACCAATCACATACACTCCTGATGACAAAGAGAGAAAAACATTGTTTCATAATCTTTCATAATTCAAATTTTAGGAGAGGACCACAAAACAGGTCATAAGGGTACATTTTTTGAAACTGAGATTTATACACTATCTGAAAGCTGATGGATGAATAAGCTTTCCATTAATGTGTGGTTTGTTAGGATAGGACAATATTTGGGCGAGACACAAAAAAAAAAAAAATCTGGAATCTGAGGGTGCAAAGAAAATTGCCTTTAAAGTTGCCCAAATAAAGTTCTTGGCTATGCATATTACTAATCAAAATTTATGTTTTGATATATTTACAGTAGGAAATTTACATAATATCTTAATGGGACATGATCTTAATATCTTAATGATTTTTAGTATAATGAAAAATCAATAATTTTGACCTATACAATGTATTGTTGGCTATTGCTACAAATATACATGTGCTACTGAAGACTGGTTTTGTGGTCCAAGGTCACAGACACGCCTGAATTCTTACCTAGTTTTAGCATGTCGTCAGCCATAAGTGAAGCCAGACGAGCGTCTCCCAGCATCACAGGACAGATGGGATGAGCTGTGCCAGAAATGGTGAACCCTGCTTGGGTCATGTTGTTTCTGAACCTTTGGGAAAGAAGAAAAGACACACAATAGACCATTGTTATCATTAGCTCAGTGAACTCCAAAAATCCTTAAAAGCATTCATACTTTCATACTGAACCAGCAAAAGTCAGCTCTTTTTGTTTCGACTGCAATGTCATCCTAGTCAGACCACTGCTTTGAAAAGCAAACTCCACAAAAAGAGAGCAGTAACACAAGCTAAAGGGTGTAACCGAATCTACAAATATCACAGAGCGCCCACTCCCCCCTCTTTTCCTACCTCATGGTTTTAGCTGCCATGGACTGAGCGATTTCATTGGATGCCATTAGCAGTTCCACAGCACGGGTGGCACAGCCCACCACAGGGGGAGGGAGGGAGTTTGAGAAGAGGTACGGACGAGACCTCTGTCTCAGAAGCTCAATCAAAGCCTTGGGTCCGACAGTGTAACCACCTGAAAGAGAATTAGGAACATATACATGTGAAAGAGCTGAAATTGCTTCAGCCTTATTAGCAAAGAAACTTTGCAATTTTATTTGCTATTTTGCCTTGTTATAAAGGCAAACAGTGCTTCAGATGATTTTTGATATCTATACGCACCAGCAGCACCTCCCAGTGCTTTTCCCAGAGTGGAATTCACAATGTGCACCCTGTTCATCACTCCCAGCAGCTCATCGGTTCCTCTGCAGAAAATAAATGAACAAATGTCCACTTATAATGTAATATAATATGGTATAATACTTTCTTACACAGTTTAAATAAGTTTTTATACAAGAAAATGTAAAACTGTGTTTATATTTTAAACAAGATGGAGGTCCCTCTAAAGCGATTTTCAGATCAGGAGGTCCTTGGCACAGAGTGCTATGATGCCTGCTTACTTTTTCAGCAGCTTTGGTTGTAAAAGTAACTTTTCCCGTAAAGAATTTCCCATAGTAATTTTTCCCCATCGGGATTTTTAAAAAGTATTCATTAAAGAAATCATAAAGACATAACCCAAACCCACCATCTACAAGTTGAATCATAACATCAAAAAGTTTGATTTGAATTAAGACATGAAATTCTGACAAAAAAAAAAAAAACAAGCAATTGAAATACAAGCGATTTATAAACATTGATTTAAATCTGTTAATTAAACATATAGAAACAATGCGTTTTATATTTATTGCAAAATATTAATATTTTTTACAAATATTTAGGTAGTTTAACAGTGTAGGGAGTGTATTCACTATCATGTCATTTCCAGTGCTTCATTATAGAGGGTTTGCACTTATGTCACGATTTGGTCAGTTACCCGGAAGCGCGGCCATATTGGCAATACTTGAATGTAAACAACAGCATGGATTACATGTTATTGTACTACTGAATACGTTGTTCTGCTAATTTATGCTGTCTAAACCATAAAAAAACAATGTGGAAACTGTTAAATCATATAGAGAAGGACTTAATAAGCAGGAAAGGGTGCAATATTTTGACAAACTAAAGTAAATGGGTGGTAAAGATACATACAAGCATTAATTAAGATATTAGCCTAATATTTCACCTGCCTGGCCAGAAAAATGATAAGAACACACATGAATGTCAAGATTATTATATTGCACTGGAAATCCTGGTTCAGTTTGGCCAACCACGAACACCTTTTGTTCCTCAGAGAGTTTTTTGTACTCTTCTCCTTGATTTGTTATAACTTTTGGCAGTCTATAGTACTCCTAATGTTTTCCTGGTCCGACTGATTAGTACAGCCCAAAACATGACAACTACTTACCATTTTCGGCAGCAATAATCAGCAAAATATGCAAGTTTTGTTTGGTTCACTTATTGTTTATGTTGAGTGCTGTCAATGTGGCCAACTGATGACGCGTTTTGAAAACAGTCTACTGCTACAGAGATTTTTTTTTGCACAATTTGCTTGTTTTGATTTCTCTGCAGAATCATGAGTAATGTAGATTTTCACAATTATTTTAAATGATAAGTTGAACTAATGTGGGTTGACAGCTTCATAAAAAAAAAAACATACAAATGATAAACAACTTTGTAGCTCACACTGGACCTGTCTGGAACAGTTTATCCACATTATTTTTGCCATATGAGTAGACGCGGCCGTTTGTAAATTTCATGGGTCTGGCTTCCACGTCTAGCTATTTTTAGCTGTATAAAACAGCTAGTTTTGCTGCTTGATACTGCAAATTAATGATGAACACACTGGTTTGTAGTGCAAACAGTTTTCACGTTAACTGCACATTGTTAATCCTTTTTTTTGGTGTTTTTCCCTTTTATTATGATAGGATAGTGGAGAGCAGACAGAAAGTGAGGTGGAACAGAGAGAGAGGGTGGGATCAGGACAGGTCCTCAAGCCAGGATTCAAACTCGGGACGCCTGTAGTGCAATGGCAATGTATGTTGGCGCACTTGGCCACTAGGCTATCGGCACCGTCGCACGTTTTTTTATTCTTGTTATTTCACTGTAGCGGCTAATGAACAGGAAGAATAAGGTGGATAAGTTATTATTAAAATCAATAATAAATGGGATTTTTACTGACGGAATCAGACTTTTGCACATTTCTGTCTACTTACCGGCCACGGGGACCCATGAATCCTGTGGCATGACATTCGTCAATGAAGACCAAGGCGCCGTACTGCTCAGCCAGATCACAGATTCCCTGCAGAGGAGCCACATCACCATCCATGGAGAACACGCCGTCTGTGACCACCAACCTCAAACGAGAGGACTGTAAATAACAGACATTTGTAACAGCTAACTTAAACTTTTGCAATATATTTTCATCAAGCAAATCTTTAGTCAGTCAGTTTAGTACAGACATTATTTAAATAATGCACATAAACCACTGATTTGCATGAAATCCTGTAACACAAGATTTATACAAAATCTACCTGTGATTCTTTCAGCTTTTCTTCCAGGTCATTCAGGTCCATGTGTTTGTAGCGGAACCTCTTGGCACGACACAATCGAATGCCATCAATAATAGAGGCGTGGTTAAGCTCATCAGACAACACTGCATCATCTGGACCCAACAGGACCTAAGGCAAAGAGCGTCAATGTATTTTTAATGTATATGCGGTAGTGCTATTTACTTTAGTATAATATTACAATTAGTTAAAACAGACCTCAAACAAACCAGCATTGGCATCGAAGCAGCTCGCATATAGAATGCAGTCTTCTCTTTCATGAAACTGGGCTAGTTTCTCTTCCAAAGTCTTGTGGATGCTCTAGAGAACAGACAGTTAACAGATATATTTTAAGGCATCATTAAGCATTGCCATCAATGACAGTGTGTGCAAACACAGTATTTTTCCTTACCTGTGTGCCACAGATGAAGCGAACTGAACTAAGGCCAGCGCCATACTTCTGCAGGGCGTCGATTCCTGCCTTCACCACCTCTGGATGACTGGACAAACCCAGGTAGTTATTTGCACAGAAATTCAATATGTCTGAAACAAAAAGAGAGAAATATGGGATCAAAAGGAGAAGAGACAAAAAAATATATTTTTTTTTTATTTGAGCTATTTAGATCTGTTCATTGTACATTACACATTTACAAAAAATGATTTAATAGATAATATAAAATATTAATAGAGAACTACTCATAGAACTTAATAAATATTGAAATACTGCACTACTCATTTCAAGCATCTATGCATAAACCTTTGGAAGAGTTTTAAGTTTTTAATAAAATCTATTAATAATAATAAATATCAATAATCATGTATATATAACTATTAAAAAAAATAAATGTTTCAAATATATATATATATATATATACAATAAATATACAGTTGAAGTCAAAAGTTTACATGCACCTTGCAGAATCTGCAAAATGGTAATTACTTTACCAAATAAGAGGGATCATAAAAAATGCATGTTATGTTTTATTTAGTACTGACCTGAATAAGATATTTCACATAAAAAATGTTTACACAAGAGAGTGTAAAATGTTTAGTCCACAAGAGAAAATAATAGTTGAATTTATAAAAATGCACTTGATACACTTGATTCTTAATACTGTGTTGCTACCTGAATGATCCACAACTGTATTTTTTTTATTTTTTTGGTGACAGTTGTTCATGAGCCCCTTGCTTGTCCTGAACAGTTAAACTGCCTGCTGTTCTTCAGAAAAATCCTTGAGGTCCCACAAATTCTTTGGTTTTTCAGCATTTTTGTGTATTTGAACCCTTTCCAACAATGACTGCATGATTCTGAGTTCCATCTTTTCACACTGAGGACAACTGAGGGACTCATATACAACTATTACAGAAGATTAACTCACTCACTGATGCTCCAGACGGAAACACAACGCAATAAGAGCTGGGGGGTGTAAACTTTTTGAATTTGACGATCAGGGTAAAATTATTTTGTCTTCTGGGAAACATGTAAGTATCTTCTGTAGCTTCTGATGGGCAGTACTAAATGAAAAAAATATGATATTTAGGCAAAATAAGAAAAATGTACATGTTCATTCTGTTCAAAGGTTTTCACCCCTGGCTCCTAATACATTGTTTTTCCTTCTGGAGCATCAGTGAGTGTTTCAACCTTCTGTAATAGTTGCATATGAGTCCCTCAGTTGTCCTCAGTGTGAAAAGATGGATCCCAAAATCATACAGTTATTGTTGGAAAGGGTTCAATACGCAAAAATGTTGAAAAACCAAAGAATTTGTGGGACTTTAAATATTTTTCTGCAGTTTAACAGCTACAAATAAAGTTTAATTTTATGGGGGAAAACAGGAGTTGTCACAATTCCAGTTTCTTATGCAGCAAAGTTGAAAACTGAAATAGCAGTATGCTATTAACTTTCTTTCCCTTTGGAAGGTACCTCCAAGAATCTACAGCCTAATCATACCATTTTGTTGTATATTTGTTGTGTTTTAATTGACTCTATGGCTAGGCTGTCCACACACTGTGCTGCTCACCCCCTCTGCTGCCGTCCACGTAGATATGAGGACCTTGCTTGGACGTGATCACTCGCTCCCCCTTCCATGTGCCCGCTGCTCGGATAGTGTCCAGCTCGTTCTCCAGCACCGACAGCGCTTGAGCCACAGCCGCGTACGGTCTTTTTGCATTGGCAGCGCAGGGCTGTAAAACACTCCTTAAGGGAGCACTGAAAAGACGAACAGCTGTGCGAAGTGACATTTCTCCCGCACTATCACAGTTACTAGTACAGTAAATGTATGTGGAGTGGAAGAGTGACGTTGGGGCGGATATATGTCATGTACATGGGCGTCGAAAAATCAGCCAATCAAACGTGTTGACGTAAGCGGGTGGTGCACTCGTTATCCAATGGTAGCGCAGCTGAGGTTTCTGCGCTTTAAAGAAACAGGCTGCTGATGTAAGACTGACAGCTTGTGTAACTTCAGCAGCAAAATATATTGCTACAGTAGCAACGTACAAGAGCTGTAGCTTTCGAGATTTTACGATAGATAGATAGATAGATATTCTCAGCTTGCAAAAATAAAATATTATTGTCAGCAACTACTACTGCAAAATCTATTGTGCATCTGATATGGTTGAAAAAGGTCATAAAAATGAATGGGCAAAATTTAGAACTACATCAGATGGACTGTCTGACAGAACCAATTCGCGGGAAAGAGGCGGACTTCCGTTTTGACCGGTATGTGTAACAAGAGCTGGTGGATCTACGATTCAAAGAGAAAGTGCAAGAGCACGTCATTTTCGCGGTAGTATCTCCCAGCAGTTGTCAATGTAACAGCGGCATTCTGCAAAAGAAATGAAAATGTTGGTGAAAACATGGCAATGTACGTTTTTAGCACTATATTGGACCTTCTTTTTGGACCAAACTTTTTGGTGAGTGAGAGGAAAATTTTTTAAAAAGGTAAGCAGCTTTTATGAAACTAGTGTTTCCCTCCAATTGTATCTTTATAATAAAAAATGAATTTACGTATAGCCATTATGAACACACTTTAGTTGAGCAGTTCTGGCTATTTATACTAGTATTTTGTTGGTTATGATATAGTTTACACTATTAGACTGAATACAAAAATTTCATTTGTTATGTTATCTCGTATGTTTCTTAACATGTCACATTTGAAAAAAAAAATCGGCGTTGGGTAAATAATAGATAGCCTATAAAGTACAGTGATATTTTGTTTAATATCTCGGAAATTCAGGCAGCACAAATGTTCGTCTTGTAGTGTACATCCGTTCAAACTACTCACAAATTCATTTTCTTGTATGATTTAATTATATGTGGCGCTATTCACACCAGGAGAGAGCGATTAGGGTTGCCAGGTCTGCGTAACAATCCTAGCCGCCAAACAAAAATGTGACCCTGGCCCACAAAACCATAAGCGGTCATTTTTTTTTATACATCAACTGAAAGTTAAAAAAGAAATAAGCTTTCCATTGATGTATGGTTTGTTAGACAATATTTAGCCGAAATACAAGTATTTGAAAATCTGAGAGTGCAAAAAAATCTAAATATTGAGAAAATCACTTTTAAAGTTGTCCAAATGAAGTTCTTAGCAATGCATATTACTAATCAAAAATTATATTTAAGTTTTTTATATATGGTATGAAATTACAAAATATCTTCATGGAACATGATCTTTACTTAATATCTTAATGATTTTTGGCATAAAAGAACAATGTATAATTTTAACACAATTTATTTTTGGCTACTGTATACAAATATACCCGCTACTTAAGGTTTTGTGGTCCAGGGTCACATATATTAACCATTAACATAGCTCAGGATTCTCTAACCAGTGGCCCTCCTTTACAACTTCAGTTTTATCACTGGTAGAATTAAAAAAAAAATACAGTAAAATATAATTTATATATAATTTAAATTCAACATTCAACATTCAACCCGCGTTGGGGGGAATCAACCCGTGGCAACAGTTTAAAAACAGCCCAATTCCGCGGGAAAACCGCGGACTTGGCAACCCTTAGTACAGACTCGTCCTGAAGTGACGCGGATAGGGGGCGTTCTGTATCCGCGGGAAATCCAAACTCCTTCGTGTTGCGTTCGTAGACAAAAACGAAACACTGAACTTTAAATAACAAATACGAATGGAATTCCATATGGAAATCGTCAACTCAGGTCAGAATTCTTATGTTTTAGCCGTATATGCATTGTCAAACTATGTATTTGCTCACACGGACCGTATATTGTCTTTTTCCTGTACTGTTTTTAACAAAATGGACGACATTATTAATCATAACTTATAATAATCGCCACTTCAAGCAAATATATGCTGTTTTAAAGGATAAACAATGGCATTAAAGCATCACTGGACACTAAGAACCTTTTAATCACTCGATAAGACAATAAAAGACGTTTTGACAACTGTTAGCTGAAGCGAGTATTACCATATGAAATGACAAACCAAGATCAGATTTATATTTGATTACACAAATGTTTCGCTTTCTAACAATGATCCTAATATAAGTATTTTTCACCACAGCTATAATAATTGGATTTTTATGGTGGCTTCTAAGAATAGTCTGGAGATTTCTGTGCTGCCGTGGACACAACTCTGGTGTGTACCAATATTTTTATTTAAGAAATTAAAAATTAAAGTTTAAATACATGAAAACCATTCTGACCAAAGGTAATGTGGTTATGTAATGTGTTAACAGACGTTCAGCTCTCAGTTGAAGAAACAGCGCCATCTCTTGGTGCAAGCACTGTACGGCCATGGAATTATGGCGAAGGTGGAGGTATTTTCTGGACAGTTTAGGTAGGTGAGACACAGGTAAGTGACAGTCTTTCATTCACTAACTGGACAGGGTTTGACCAAAATTAAGTTATTTACATCTTAATTTATTCATTTTGAGTGATTGATGACAATGCATAAAAGTGCTAATGGCTTTTCCATTCTTTTTCCATACAGAGCACTTGGATCAAGATTAAGAAATAACTTTAAGTTTAGCTCTTATAAGATGGAGGATTGGCCCCCTTGAAATCATTGTTGCCCCAGCCACACCTGTTGCAAATTCCCCAGAGGAGCCAATGTCGAGGTGGGGCAGAGCTACTGGTGCTCTCGCCCCATGTTTGAAGGAGTTCTGGACCTACGTTGGGATTGGTTTGGTCCATGCAAAGCAGCATTAGAGCACTATCTTGTCTATTTAATGGTGATAGGGAGCCCTCCCACATGTTCTTGCTAAGATTTATTTTGACTATCAGTGTTGAGATTTCTGATCTCAAATGAATTCAATTACTTATTTATTCCTTCTTCATCTTAAGCAAGAATATCAGGGCTGATATACAGGACACAATTGCGAGTGTAATATTCCTTTTATACCGAAGTTCAACAAGAGAATATTTAAGGCTGTATAGTAAGTATATTTCCTCTATTTCAAAGAAAATATTTCCAAAAGAAGCCAAAGCATCAAGCCATAAAATTATGCACAGAATGAATGTACATGCTTTATTGGAGCATTTTCTTACTTCATCAGTATCTTCCTTTTTGCGCCACTGCATTTCATTAATATTGTTCCTCACTTCACATTCATTTGAAGACATGATAGTCACGCCCACGGGCCGTTGGGTGAGCGTCTGATGCATATCGCACACAAAAGTGGAAACACTTCAGGAGTTTCGAAGTCGTCATCCGATTGGTTGAATTATTTAGGATTTCCAGGAGATGTGTGTATCACGTTCTTTAATTTTCTGTTTGAAAACAAAGATGCCGTTATGCCAGGCTCCCTCATGAAAGAGGAAAGCCGTCATGTTTACAACTTTGACGATGAGCGCTTATCCGAATCAACTAAATGCTGGATTTTAAAAGTATATGAAATATTGACACCACACATACATCTCAGAGATGTCTATTTGTCGTCATTTACATCTGCAAAATGTAGTTTCTAGGGTATGACCTGTCAGTCATATGGTCTCTTGGGCGGGTCTTGGCCATTCAAAGCCAAGGTTCCCAGATCTTCTGCCATCAATCTAAAGGTCTGTCTACATGAGACTAGGTGCCCCCAACCTTGAGTTTGTGGAGAATTTGACTGAAGACGT
Organism: Labeo catla; assembly: GCA_012976165.1. Lineage (NCBI taxonomy): Eukaryota > Metazoa > Chordata > Actinopteri > Cypriniformes > Cyprinidae > Labeo > Labeo catla. The sequence continues at coordinate 529,623 of VONZ01000099.1, forward strand.
GAAAAGTAACTAATGATAAATGTTGTTATTGTTTTTTAAAGGGGTCATGAACTGCCTTTTTTATTATTATTTGTACCATTCTCTGAGGTCCCTTTTTAATGTTATCAAGATTTTTACATCAAAAAACATAATTTAGAAGTAATAGGCTTTTTTCTGTCCTGATTTTGACCCCCCTCACCAGAACGCTCTGTTTGAATAGGCGTGGTGGATTGTACAGACTCAGAAGTAAACACCCACTGCTATGTTCGGCTAACAGTTGTGTATGTTACAGTATGTAACAGTATGTATGTGTATGTAACAGTGTACATCCTTCATAGGTGAACGCTGCTGTGATTGAGGTTAAAACACATAAATATCAAACGATCTGTAGTAACAGACAAAGCAAAAGTGAGCACGTAAAAACGTTATCCTTTCAATAAAAATCATATTTATGTTACATGTATGTAAGTTGTTTTTTTAACTAAATCTACTGTAAAAGAGTGATCTGTTTAGACTTGGTATGAAATGCTTGAATGTATATAAATCTGTAATCATTGAAAATAATGTTTTGTTAAAATAATATAAATCCATGCCTAATTTGTCTTCCCCACTGCCCTAGCAGTTTGAAATGATGTAATAAATATGTAATTTGAAAATACTATGTTTGCTCTGAGTTATTAAAACAGTAAGTATTTAGGTGATTCTTTCTATTCGGTGCCATTTCAGCTTGGTAACTTTCTATCAAAAATGTGTACATTTCCATGATGTAGTCATTGTATCTGAAGAAGGGCTTGTTACACTATGCAAGGGCCAAACCCTGTTGTGGGACATTCTCACCTCAATTAATATGCGTTTTGAATGCACAGTTATTGTGCTATTTACATTTTCTAAGAGCTAAAATGTCTCTCTCTTTACCATGAAAATGTATTTTAACGAATTTTGGCATTATAATTAGAATTATCTTGAAAAAAGTTGTATTTTAAGACAGTGTAATTTCAACACATTTTATTTAGAATGAAGAGAAGTTTAAATGGAATTTTGGCCCCATTATAAATTATTTAGTTTTATCATCTCGTTCCCTACAAATAACGACACAGATATGCATAACATTTGTTGAACTTATTTTATTAATATTAAAAAAAACACTGAGGTAAGAGGGTGGACAGAAGGGAAACAAGGTGTGTTATGTTAACACCAAATTAGGCTATGTTCACACTTGGCGTTTTTTTTTTCAAACTGCCAGCGTCTGTTTTACGTTATAATCCTATGGAGTAAAGCGTCTTTTCAAAAAAGTCATGAGCGCTTTTTTAAACGCCACCGCCGGCGTCTTTTTCTGCAGCTCAGAGCGTCTTTTCAAGTTGAAAAAAGTTCAACTTTTCTGAAAGAAACGCCCTACGTCAAGCGCCTTTTTGACAGCTGACCAATGACAAGCGAGTAGCCAGAGCTGACGTTTCCATAACAACAAGAACAACAAGAAAAAATGGAGACGGTGCCGGTTGATAGACATTTATTTTATTGCTGTGAACCGACATTCTCCTCCCCGTTAACTTCAAAAACCGACGCGCTGTCCACAAGGCTATCGGAGCCGCGCGTCGGTTTTTGAAGTTAACATGAACACCGCTGCGCTTCGTGCGTCCCTTTTTCCAGTCTCGGCTCTCAGATCCTTCCCGATTCCGTCCCTCTCTCTCTATCCCACTTCGCTTCCTGTCTAAATACTGCCCTATCAAGTAAAGGGCAAAAATGCTAAAAAATAAAAAATAAAACACCAGCGCAAGAGCGACCTTCCTCTTTTCTCGAGATTCATAAGATTGCAGCTGTTGCTATAGCTACAAAAGACGCCCTCGGCTGCAACGCTGCCAGATTTTACTAAAAAAGCGCCGTTGTCAACTTTTTCCTGTCAAAAAAGACGCCAAGTGTGAACATAGCCTTAGTCTTGTGGCACAATTCTTCTTGTATTAGGCAATGTGTTAAAATATGTTAACATATTGCCTAATAGAAGAAGAATGTTGTCACAATTTAGTCACTACAACAGATAAATTGTTCTGTATATAACAGTTTATAGGATGAAAGGCCAATTTGCACATTAAAGTAAGTAACCTATTATAACAAGATCTCATTTGTTATACTATTACTTCATTAGGCTACAAAATACACTTTTCATTATATTTTTCATTTTAATGTTTATAGTTTTAGAGAACATATATTATTTTGCTCTCTCTCACACACACACACTCACACTGGAATTCATATTGTTACGGGTTCATGCCATAGTGTATTTAGTGTATTTTCATCCAAACTGTATTTAGCCTAGCCTTAGCCTTACCCTACAGCAAAACCTACCCCTCACACAAAACTACAGGCATATGTAGATTTTCAAAACAATTAATTCTGCATGACCTATAACATTTTTTTTGCCCATGGGGTCTAAATAAATGTCCCCACAAGGTCAGTGTTTACTGGTATTACTGTACTGCTACTACTGTATATATTTGGTATTACTATACATTTGGACCCCATAATGTAGGGAATACCAGTACACACAGACACACACTGTAATGGCAAAATCAAGATAATTTAATTACAGTTTCTACCTAATGAACAAAGCTGAGTTCTAACACTTTCTTTTTTCTTTCTTCCTTTATGTCCTTTCTGCACCTCTCGTTTTTATTGAGGTATATCCGCCTTCTTTCAGGGTCTGCATCACCCTGTAACGTCGCTTCTTTTCTGCAGCAGACAACAGCACTATTTCCTTGCAAATACATGCATAAATACTATTTAAACATCTTTTTCTTTTAAAGGGGTCATCGGATGCCCATTTTCCACAAGTTGATATGATTCTTTAGGGTCTTAATGAAAAGTCTCTAATATACTTTGATAAAAAATTCTCAATGATTTTGTAAAACAACACCCTTTTTACCTTGCCCAAATCAGCTCTGCAAAAATCATCTCATTCTAAGGGGTTGTTACTTTAAATGCAAATGAGCTCTGCTCACCCCGCCCCTCTCTTCTCTCTGTGGAAAGAAGGTCTTGTTCACATTAGCCGCATTTAGCCGCTACCACGTTATAAGGAAAGGCGATCGCAAAGATTCATAAAAAACTCTTATACTCACTTCTGCTGTAAGTGAAGCTGGATCATGAATGATTCGCGCGAACATAGACAGATATATGTAGATCGGGAGGCGCATTCCCTTCACAAACAAACATAATCTACTGCATCTTCAGCAGTTCAGATGTCGGGAGTAAATGACGACCACTATGTTCATTATTACATCCAGCAACACAACACCTCAATCGCTCAATCAGAGATATTCTTGTCTAACTTACATCCCCGCTCTGGCATCAAAACATGGAAAGTGACAGCTGGTCTAAGGTAAGAGCTCATGTCAATCAACTATTGTGGGAGCGGCCTCTGTCGGTGTGACGGCACACCCACAGGCATCTGAGAACGGGTCGATTTGAAAAAGCCAAGTATGTATAACTGCAGACCAGAGACCTCCAAATGGGGGCGGGAATTCCAAAAGTGGGCAGAACCTCTAAAATGGGGCGGGGTCTCATCGCGCAAAGACCTTCACCATTGGCTCTGGCTTCAGCCAATTGTTATTGACTTATGTTTCAAAATAAAACTTTATAAATTAAACATTGTTTCTATTTGTTTTAAAACAAAGCTAAATATGCTACATAAATCTCTGAGAGCAGATCCCAAAGCTGGCGGCCAGTGGTGTTCGGACTGGAGTTAGAACCTAATGATATAAACGGGAATCCCCGGGAATCCCCGAGCTCTCCCGTGAGCCGTCACAGCGCAGCACAAGGGAAAGGGTTTACTCTATCGCTTTGTTTTAAGAAACGGGGGCATTCCGTGGATTTGAAATTCACAGGGTAGGAGGGTGTATTAACACTGAGTGTAACTAAAAAGGTCCCATTGTCCGGTGAGGTCCGGTTGGGGAGATACGGAACGGCCGTCGATCTTATATCCCATAACTGTTTATTCACCACGCTATTCAGCGCCAATCCCACCGTGCAGTCAATTTCACTGGTTAAGGTTAGGGTCAGGTGTGGGGTAGGTTTAGGGGTTTAACATTGTTTAGTACTGTTTGAAGCATAGTGTAGGAACTCAACACTGTGATTGACACAACCAGTAAAGCCTTTAGAATCAGCTGTGGGGTGGAGTTTGCGCTTAAGTGGATTGGGGGGAAAATTTGCGCATGCGTGTCATGTGCCTGTCTGTCAATGGGAGAAAGCCACGCCCTATTTTGGAGCTCCCACCCCGTTTTGGAGTTCCCGCCCCCATTTGGAGATCTCCAGGCTGCAGTTATACCCTTCTCAAGTCAGCCATTGGTACTCACGTGAAAAACAACAAGGTAGTGCCTAGTCATCACTGAGAAAGATTTGTAACATGTTTATAAACCATATTTTGAAAATGACAAAAAATGATCAGTTTCCACTATAAAAAAGCATAACAGAATGAACATGTCATGTTTTACTGCATCAGTAAATCATTCTAAAACACTGAAAAAAGAGTGGATTAAGAAGTGTTACTCTGCTTCTTGTAGATAGTTTGCCAACAAAAAGTACTTCCTGAGAGTCATATAGAGGAACATTCAAGGGACGTGTTCAGAGGGACTTTCCATCGAAATTAACCATTAACCCTTTCATGCGTACGATCACACCAGTGTGATCATTCTTGGCTGGTCCCTGAAGCGTACGATTACACCGGTGTGATTCGAACGTTCAGCGCGTCACGTGATCAACTGCTGAATTCAAATCTGCTTTGGGGCTTTGGCTGGCGCTGAACCAGATCGGACGCGCTGAGCGCTTGTCATATTATCGCAACTATTCCATGTTTTTAACGATATACAGGTGCTGGTCATATAATTAGAATATCTTCAAAAGGTTGATTTATTTCACTAATTCCATTCAAGAAGTGAAACTTGTATAATGTATACATTCATTCCACACAGACTGATATATTTCAAGTGTTTATTTCTTTTAATTTTGATGATTATAACTGACAACTAATGAAAACCCCAAATTCAGTATCTCAGAAAATTAGAATATTACTTAAGACCAATACAAAGAAAGGATTTTTAGAAATCTTGGCCAACTGAAAAGTATGAACATGAAAAGTATGAGCATGTACAGCACTCAATACTTAGTTGGGGCTCCTTTTGCCTGAATTACTGCAGCAATGCGGCGTGGCATGGAGTCGATCAGTCTGTGGCACTGCTCAGGTGTTATGAGAGCCCAGGTTGCTCTGATAGTGGCCCTCAGCTCTTCTGCATTGTTGGGTCTGGCATATCGCATCTTCCTCTTCACAATACCCCATAGATTTTCTATGGGGTTAAGGTCAGGTGAGTTTGCTGGCCAATTAAGAACAGGGATACCATGGTCCTTAAACCAGGTACTGGGAGCTTTGGCACTGTGTGCAGGTGCCAAGTCCTGTTGGAAAATGAAATCTGCATCTCCATAAAGTTGGTCAGCAGCAGGAAGCATGAAGTGCTCTAAAACGTCCTGGTATACAGCTGCGTTGACCTTGGACCTCAGAAAACACAGTGGACCAACACCAGCAGATGACATGGCACCCCAAACCATCACTGACTGTGGAAACTTTACATTGGACCTCAAGCAACGTGGATTCTGTGCCTCTCCTCTCTTCCTCCAGACTCTGGGACCCTGATTTCCAAAGGAAATGCAAAATTTACTTTCATCAGAGAACATAACTTTGGACCACTCAGCAGCAGTCCAGTCCTTTTTGTCTTTAGCCCAGGCGAGACGCTTCTGACACTGTCTGTTGTTCAAGAGTGGCTTGACACAAGGAATACGACAGCTGAAACCCATGTCTTGCATACGTCTGTGCGTAGTGGTTCTTGAAGCACTGACTCCAGCTGCAGTCCACTCTTTGTGAATCTCCCCCACATTTTTGAATGGGTTTTGTTTCACAATTCCCTCCAGGGTGCGGTTATCCCTATTGCTTGCACACTTTTTTTCTACCACATCTGTTCCTTCCCTTCGCCTCTCAATTAATGTGCTTGGACACAGAGCTCTGTGAACAGCCAGCCTCTTTTGCAATGACCTTTTGTGTTTTGCCCTCCTTGTGACAGTTGTCCAAAAGGCGACAATACATATTTATTGTGTTCTATGGTAAAGGGGCAGTAACTTTGTAATATGAGCATTTAGAAACAAGCATTAGCCCATTTTTGCACAAAATATAGCACATTATATAATGGGGACTTAAATGGCACCAAATACTAGGAATAACCATTTGTCCTACGTGTGATCATTCTGCGTAAGAATCAGCATGAGATGGTTTGCTAGTCTTGGCTGGTTTAAGACTGCCTTTTGTCCAGCCGATCTCTCAACTGATAAGTGTGCTCAAAACCCCCTTTTATGCAGACCAGCCTAAACAGGCTGGGAAAACCTATTTTTGTATTGCATGTTTGCTGTGTGAAAGGAAGAACTATGAGCAATGGACGACCCTGCGCGTCGAGGGGTGGCGCGGGGGGAGTGAGAATGTGTTTAATTGACACACTGTTGTCCTGTTTAATACTGTAAAGTTGCTTTGACGCAACCTGTTTTCTTAAAAAGCGCTGTATAAATAAACGTGACAGATTGATTGCTTATGTTGTGTTGTACTTTCACGTTGCGATTTTGTCACCATACATTATTAATACTGTTGTACTGTTATGTATTTTGTTTTGTGCACACATTTGAATTGACTTGATGTTAAAAGTTTAAACAGTTCTCTAGTAAATCTCAAATCAGTATGTCAGACTGCGCTCTGATTCATTTCGCAAGCCTGACCCAAACACATTCAGTCAACCACCTCTCCGTGGTTTCCGCCGCATTTGACCCAAGAATAGCTGAACTATTCGCACGCCGACTTCCTTCATCCAGATCTCTCAATGACTTTTAGACTCCTCCTTTTAGACGATATTAATCATCGGGCTCTTTCACGCAGTGTGGCGCATGACACTTGCCCGGGAAATTTGCAGCAGCTTGTCGCTTATTTAAACTTAATAAGGAATTACTAAAGTGGAAGTCAATCACGAGGGTAAGAACTGTGTACTTTTACTGCAGTATCTTTTTAACCGCTTGCCATATAGTTATGATAGCACTTGGCATTTCTGTACTTTCTATCCACTATAACGTATTTATATATAAATATAACTATTTTGGAGTTAATGGTCAACTTTACACGCATGAATTCCAAACGCCGTAATATTATTAATATTATAGGATAATTCCATGCAAAGGTCAACCTTACCATGAAAAATTTGAAAAATGAGAGTTTTTACTAAAGGTTTTTACTATACTGATAGCACAGATGTCAGCATTTGGTGATTCAAATATCCATGTGAGGTCTCTCTTAAAGTTTTTAAAGCATTTTTTTTAGTGCATGATTTTCTATTGTCTGGTAAGTGCTATTTTCAGGCTTGTCACATCCATAACACGACATATTCCTCATAAATAGACACATCAAAATTAAAATAAAGTAACAATTATATGTTCTGTGAAGAGCCATCGCTTCTCTGTTTGTTGGGTATTATTGCGTATGGTTTGTGCATTTTAATTTACAGAAATCCTATAAGTATGTATAAGTATGTAGTAGGTGTCCTTTTTTGTCACACCCATAACGCATGATTATTTCCCTTTTTCTTAACATAGAAAACTCATGCATAGACTGATACGTTTCTGATGTTTAGACTCTATCAACAAGGGTTTATTAAAATATAAACAGATGGTTCAGTATATTGGTAACACATACATTCTGTAAGCATTTATATGTCACGTCCATAACGCAAAATGTTACATCCATAACGCTGGATTTGCCCTAATGATATTATTAATAATAAATAGGCCTAATAGCTATACATGGTACCGGTCACCGGAATGTGTTAATAACTTTTTTAGATGGTTTTGATCAGATCTTAAGTTTACTTTAAAGTGCTTAAGTGTATCCCTCGGATGTTTTGCCGTGTATTTTGCGTGGCCGGAAAAAAACTCTACTGATTTTACATGTGCTTTTGGTTTCCTTGAGGGTGTGAGGTTAGTTTGTGCTTTTATTTCTATGTGCACATAAATTTGTCAGGGCTGTACATCCCACTAGACGAGAGATGCACTTGCATTTTCAGACCTGCACTCTCAGACGCCTGCACTTTCGTCTGACATCACTTGCAGTCTTTTTTATTTTTATTCTATTTATTTATTATTTTTTTTAATTAAACGTCTCTCAACATTTTACAGCGGTAGTCAGGTGGTGAAGACTAGAAAAAATAAACTAAATTACAGTATCACTGGCAATCGGAGAGGGGCAATCGCCACTTGCACTCTCTGCTACCTGCGACGTCAATCCACACAAATGGTGCGTGTTGCCAATAGAGACAAGACGCTGTGGGGTTAAACGATTAAAACTAATTTAATAGCATAACATACAGGGTCCTGCAAGTCATCTGTTGGAGACAAAAACAAGACCCGCAAATCCGTGGCCACAGAACAGCTGAATATGAACGCAATGCGCAAAGTCTCTCGTTAAGCGTTTTCCTCCCGTAGAAAACCATTAACACTTAATATGGCTTAATGTATTTAGATAGGATAAGTGCCATTAAAAATCAATTTTGATATATAGTTTATTAATTTAATGTACTTCAAGCTAAGCATGTGGCCACGATGCGTTAACTTTCACTTTTATACTTGCCCAACAAAATGTGGCAAAACGGACTAAGATAATAAAGACCAAATTCAGTATAAAACGTATTGTTGACAAACTATGTACCAGCAGATGTGAACGCGCAATAAGAAATGCATTAAGTGATATTAAAAGGACCAACTCCGTATAGGCAAGCAGACGAGCCCAGAACGCAATGCCTTAAATATACGTTTTCCTCCCAAAGAAAATCAATATAAATAAAACACATAATGTAGCATACTGGACAAAGATAATAATATAAAGGGGCTGTATGAGATTATTCTTAGACTTGTAGTCAAGACCGCCTAAACCGAGACCAAGACACTACCAAGACCAGAAGGTATCGAGACCAAGACAAGACCAAGACCAAGACCAAGACAGACCATGTCAAGACCAAGACCAAGTCGAGACCAAGACCGATACCAAGTCGAGACCGGAGAAAAAAAACAGACTAGTGTTGAAGCTACGCAATAACTTGTATGAACAGCAGCATACTAGGGTTCAGCCGCAGTTTACATTCAATACATATTAGACGGTATTACTTCAACTACAGGCAGAGCAATACAGAGACAGACCATGTCATGTGTGTGACTGAGCTCACTGTAAATTTTTTTAAGACTGGGTGAGATCAACTATGTGTAGCAATTGTATGACGGCTAGGGCTGGGCGATAAAACGATAACGATATGTATCGCGATAAACACGTGATCGATATCAATAAAAAATGTGTTGGATAAAACGTTCGATATTTTTTATTCTTCTGTGTCGGAAGAAAACAGAGGTTGCGAAGCAAGTTTGGTTGCATTAACAAAGGCACTCGCTCTCTGGTAACCTAGCAACGTAGGGAGTGACACGCTAACAGCCAATCATGTAACAGTATCAACTTTCGTTGCGCCATATCGTTGTCTCGTGCTGGTCTGCTGGATTCCTCTTCATAAGCGGAATCCATAACTCATAAAATGAGTGCCGCAGCGAGCGAGGAAATTTTAAATAAAAGAGGAAAAGTCAGCTCGCCAGTATGGCAGTTTTTTGGATATTATAAGTCTGACCGTAGTCAGACCAATGTCGTCTGCAAATTATGCAAGACCGTCGTCCCCGCCAAGACTGGTAATACCACGAACTTGATGTACCACCTTAGCCGCGCTCACCAAGAATTTTGACCGATTAATACAATCAGTTAAACGGTTTAAAAGGTCTTTTTTCAGTTATTTATCAAAATATTTTAAAACGTTTTTTGGATGGTTAAAGTAAAATGAAATTGCATTTTTGAGAGAAAAAAGATAAATCGCGTAGGCCTATAACGTTAAGTCGTATTTTATTATTACATTCAGAAAGACACCAGGTCGCGAAATATTTACAGTACACTATAAACATAGGCTAGGCTATTTTAGTTCCCCTCACTCCACAAAAATAATTTCAATTTAACAGTATTTAGAAAAGAACAAAAATGAAAAATATAAGAAGCTAGGGGACAAGCAAAAACGAAACCATTTAGGGTAAAGCGAAACTGAAACTAACATTGGGTCTCTCACACGACACAAATCCAATGTCTCTGTATTCAAGATGTATTTGAATGCTAAAATATTATTTATTATGTAAACCTGGTTTTGTACTTCTCGCATTACAATATCCACATTAAAAAAAAAATGTTTGGAATAATATCACGGCAGTACGTTGATAACGATTAAGCAGTGTGATTATTTTTTTTTTCCCCATATGTTTGGCTGATTGTGTGCGCGCGTGCGGCGCCGGCGCAATCACTTTATTTTTTTCCTTCTAACAGGGGAAACAACTCTTTACAGATAATCGAAACTGTAAACGGTTCGCTATTTGTAAAATAAAGAAAAATAGGATGCCGCTTTCAGCCGTCTTCCTTTCGCGCAGCACAAAAATGTACCAAAACTCTGCATGCTAGCTACTTGTTGCACTTTTTTTGTTTGTTTGTTTGTTTTATTAAGTAAAAATAATTATCGTGTAGGCCTATTCATTCATTATATATAAATATAGCCTAGCTTTATAATGTTTTTCTCCATTCGCAGAGGCGCTGCAGGTGGTGCGACGTGTCCATATGAATCCTCATGTTCTGTTGTTTGCTGCTTTTTGCGCATGTAAAATTAATCCCGGTAAACAAATGTTGGTATTTTAACGAGTCACAGACACTTATCCTTTCTAAAATAATTAATTCTAATTTTAAAAAATCTTGTCGGTTAACGGTTAATAATCGGTTAACACGCCGTGTAGTTTTTTTTTTTGTTTTGTTTTTTTGAGCGTGTAGTACTGCTAAATCCCCGACCACTATGACGGTCTGAGACAGCGAGACTTGACAAGACCGAGAGGTCCGAGACCAAGACAAGACCAAGACCAAAGACCGTCAAGGCCGTGACAAGACCGAGACCACGTAAAAGTGGTCTCGAGACCATACATCACTAATTATTCTATATGGGAAAACGCGAATAAACGCGGTGTTGCGTTTATTCTGGGCTTATCTGCTTGTCTGTAGTGGTTTTAATAATTAATAGGAGCATATTGAGTTCAGTCTATCATCTTAGTCCGTTATGCCACATTATGCCACGTTTTGCGGAGGAAAACACCAGAGATGTGGGCTCGAATCACGACTCGACTTGGACTCGATTGGCAAATTTGAGGACTTGTGACTTGACTTGACATAATAAAGGAAGAATTGCGACTCGACTTAGTCTTTGACAACAGTGACTCGAGACTTGACTTGGACTTGAGCCCTCTGATTCGGCTGTGACTCGGAAGTCTTTAAGGCTTACCTTATTTTTAATAAAAAAAAAAACGGTTCTGATCAGACTGGTTACTGAAGGGTATGATCACACTGGTATGATTAGCGCAGCTTTTGGCACTGAGCCAAAAACACTAAGCGAGCGCTTCTTAGTGTTTTCATCCACATAATGTTTAGGATATTTAATCTTTTAGGCATTTAAAATTCACATAATCACTATAAACCACGTATAATAATAATAAGATGAAGAATAAACACTGATCTACAGAATATTGAAACAGCAGTAACCTAATAATAGGCTAAACTTTTCACATAATTAGATTTTTTTTTCACGTCGAAAGCTTGTATGTAGCCTACACATAAAGTTCACTCTATTCTTCCTGTTTACCAGCCACTCACTTTCAAGTCTTTCCGAAGAAATAGATGAAAACGTGCTGTATATCCGACAGGTTACTATCGCACATATACACTATCCCACCCAGCAAAAACTCGTCGAAAAGACGTCGAAAGGACGTCAGTGCCAGACGTCTAAACAACGTGAAAATTTGGTCGAAAAGTGAAAGACGAAAAGACGTGTTTTTCAGGTCGTCGAAAAGACGTCTATAAAACGACGTCCAAATTACGTCTAAATATGGTTGTAAAGTGAAAGTTAAAAAGACGTCTTTTTCAGGCCGAATTTCAACCGTAAATTCATGATTATATTTATCTCATATTCAAAATAAGACAATTCACAAGAGTACTAAAACATTTATTGACACATTAAATACATCTTTCAAGTAAAGAACACTTTCCTGATCACAAATTAAGCCTGCATTTGATTAAACATACCGTAAAAACAGTAAACTTATAAAATATAACTATATGTTTTCTATATGAATACATTGTGAAAGGTAATTTATTCGTGTGAACTACATTTTCATCATAATTACTCCAGTATTCAGTGTCACATGACCCTTCAGAAAACATTTTTAATATGATTTGCTGCTAAAGAAACATTTCAGATTATTATCAATGTGAAAAACAGTTGTGCTGCCCAATATTTTCTGTGGAAAACATATTTTCAGTATTCTTCAAATAGAACTTTCAAAGGAGCAGTATTTATCTGAAACTGATTTTTCAAAACAATAATCTTTGAGATACTGAAAATGTTTATAACACAGGACAATGACCAATTCTAACCACATTAGAACATATTTCACCCAAAAAATGCTAATTTTGCCATTAATTACTTAGTCTCATGTCACTCCAAACCCATAAGAAACGTTTGTGCAGAATGCAAATAAAGATATTTTTAACATATGCCTTGTGTATGCAAAAAACAGCAACAACAACAAAATTACATCTTTATTCATACATTAGGTATCTCCAACGCATTTTCACAACAGCACCATAAGATTTTAGTTTGTGTGTGAATAAAATGCAATGTTTTTTGTGCATATAAAACATTCACACCACTTCATAAAATTAAGGTTAAACAACTGGAGTCACATGGCTTACTTTAATGCTATCTTTACTACCTTTCTGAGGCTCGAAAGTGGTAGTTGCATAAACTGTGAAATAGAGGGACAGAAATTTCTCAGATTTTATTAAAAAGATCTACATTTATGTTTCAAAGATGACCAAAAGTTTTACAGGTTTGGAAAGACATGAAGGTGAGTGCTGAAAATTTTTTGTTTAACTTAACACATTAGTTAATCAGTTCCCTCAGGGGCATCAGTAGATCTCTGCCTGATCTCTGGTCTTCTGGTTCTTCTGCTCCTTCCAACATCCCAATCCTGGATTTTTGAGCCACAACAAAAGTTTCCACTTTAAATGCTTCAGCCTGGCTGCTTTTTCTCCAGCATCTAAAAATGAGAAAGAAAACAAGAACCAAAATGTAAATGTTAAAAACAAACAAACAAATCAACAAAAGAGTGGGAACTGACTTACAGCATGAGAACAATTTTCTAGAATTTTCAACAGTTTTATGTCACTTCCTATATATGCATCACAAATGTGGTACAATTAAAATTACTATGCAAGTACTAAAAGAATTCAGCTGCTGAAATGTTAAATGGATAGTACATAAGAACTGTACTGAAACAGTGATCCCTATAATGGTTATAAAAGCCGAAACATATGTAAATACTAAGAATGTGTTTGATATTTAAAAAAAATAAAAAAATAAAAAAATAAAAGATGCAGTGACCTGTGGCTGAATGGTCTTTGGTTTTATTTAGCTGTGATTGACACAAAAGGGAATAGAAAATAATAACATCACTGAATATGAGTCAAATATTGCATATTTCTGTTTAAATGAAAGTGTAATCATTCTTCATGAGTGATTATTAACTAATTAGTGTGTCAGGGGTTTTTCTCAACTCTGGCCCTCAAAGTCCACTGCCATACAGAGGGTGCGTCTCAATCACCTTAATAATTTGCTAGCTTGTGAATAGATAAATTGTGTTTACAAATTCAGACATTGATAAGGACAGAGGCTCACTACACACTGGTGACTATTTCCATCCTCACTGTACAGCATCACTACTGATATTTACACACAGCTCTTTTAATGCTATTTACAGTGCATTATGATAAATACTTTGTTACATGAATGTGCAAGATTTCAGCCATAAATAAATTGTAAATGTTTGCTAGATTAGACATTACCTGTCTAGAGATGTATGTTTATGCTGAAATATGATATTGGTTTGTTTTAAAATCGACCACATGTCATTTTGTAGTGAATTATCTCTTAAGTTTTGAGGTTCAGAACTTCCTATAAGGTAACGTAGTGAGCATCGACGCTTCCTGGTTTTCACAGCTATTTAGGGAGCACACATTTCAGTGCACAGTAAAAATTTTGTGATTAAGGCATCCCTTAAAGGAGAAGTCCACTCCAAAACAAAGATTCACAGATAATGTACTCACCCCCTTGTCATCCAAGATGTTAATGTCGTTCTTTCTTCAGTCGTTATGTTTTTGAGGAAAACATTTCTGCGTTTTTCTCCATATAATGGACTGATATTGTGCCCCGATTTTTAAATTCCATAATGCAGTTTAAATGCGGCTTCAAACAATTGTAAATGATTCCAGCCGAGGAAGAAGGGTCTTATCTAGCGAACCAATCATGTATTTTCATTAAAAGAATACAATTTAAAATACTTTTTAATCTCAAACGCTCATCCTGCCTTTCTCTCCCTGAACTCTGTGAATTCTGACTCAAGACAGTTAGGGTATGTTGAAAAACTCCAATCGTATTTTCTCCCTCAACTTGAAAAATCATTTCGAAATCATCCTACATCACTGCAGAAGTACCGACAGTGTTTACAAAGTGAACATGCAAAGAATGTTCAAACACCCTTAACAAAAAAGGTAAAACAGTGATATAAGATGATTTGGAAGTTGAGGGAGAACATGAGATAGGAGTTTTTCAACATACACTAACTGTCATGAACCGGAACAAAACAGAGGTCTGGATGAGCAAGATAAGACGAGCATTTGACATTAAAAAGTATTTAAATTGTATTATTTTTATTAAAATAACCGATCGTTACGCTAGATAAGACCCTTCTTCTTTGGCTGGGATCGTATACAACTGCATTTGGGATCGTTTGAAGCCGCATTTAAACTACATTTTGGAAGTTCAAAATCGGGGCACCATATCAGTCCATTATATGGAGAAAACTGCTGAAATGTTTTCCTCAAAAAACATAATTTCTTTACAACTGAAGAAAGAAAGACATGAACATCTTGGATGACAAGAGGGTGAGTACATTATCTGTAAATTGTTGTTCTGGAAGTGTAATTCTCCTTTAACCACTGACTAATGATCAAGGGACCTGAGAGATACACACCCATAGTTTAGGTAAATTTATAGTTAAACTGAAGACCTTGATTAGTTTGTTCAGACGCACTGGGCTAGGTTGGAGCAAAACGCATGTAAGTGGACCTCGAAAGACAATGTTGAGATCTCCTGAAATATGTTCTAAACATGACAATTCAGAGGCAGGATGACTGCTAGATTGATGACTTACAACTCTGGTTTCCAGTCCTGGTTTTTGAGGACTGGGTACTGAAGTTCTGCAGAGTTTCTGGTGATCCTTGATCAGCTGCTCAGGTCTGATTAATTGGTGTTGGAGCTATCAATCCACTGAAAAATAAGAAGCAATATGAAGTCACAGATGCATTTCTATTTATTCTTGTTAGTCTTACTATATTCTTAAAATAAGTTATCATTACCTTGTGTTTTATTGATGATTTTCAGTCTCTGAAATAGAAAAGTTCTATTAGTTATGAATGGCATCATACCAGTTTTAACACAGTGAGCAAAATGCATACAACATACGACACAATACAATAGAACCTATTATAATCAGTGATGCTGTCTACACTGGATGAGGCACAGCGCAACACTACAAATCCCCGACAGCAAACTGATGCCGCGTTCTATTTATCATGTACTGACACAAAGTTCAAATGATTTTCAATGGTCGCTCTGGTTTGCATCCAGCACAGACAGACAATCTACGTCACTGTGCTTTGCATTCTTGATATACAATAGAAATCACCAACGGTTAAAAAAAAAAAAAATCTGTTTACGTTAATATTTTTAAGAGCTTCTTGCACTTTATTAGAATAAATGGACTAATATTTGTATCCCTTGTGTTATTAACATTTGTGGTCAGTTTTGTTTATGTTTTTGAAATAAGTCTCTTATGTTCACCAAGAAAACTGCATTTATTTGATCAGAAATAAAAACAGTAATGTTTATTATAACAACTTAAAATAACTGTTTTCTATGCGAATACATTGTAAAATGTAATTTGTCATAAATAGAATGTGGTAGCAGTTTACTGTCAGGGATTTGTCGTGTCGCCCCTCGCCGCATCCAGTGTAGACAGCATCAATGATTATAATGGGTTCTACTGTATTTTGTCATGTCGTGCCACTCGCATCCAGTGTAGACACGGTGTAAGCATAATGATGCTGCAAAATCAGGTTAGATCACTTTTTAAAACATATTGAAATAGAAAATAGTTATTTAAAAATGGTAATTTCACAATATTACAGTTTTACTGTATTTTATTCAAATAAATGCAGCAGTTGTTGCCATAAAAGACTTATTTCAAATACATAACAAATCTGACCCTTAAACATTTGAATGGTAGTGTATGTTTAAGTTATTACTTACTGGTCATATGGCTCATAATGTCTAGAGATGTTCTTCGACAGGAGATACGCTCCAACTCTGGTGCACGGCCATTAGCATGGAACATTCTAGGAACATAAACAATCTGGAACGTAAACAATCTGTCAACAATATTTATTATACAATGTCAGGTTTATTAGAAGTAAACTACAGCAAAGGTGAAATGCAGAAAAGAAAAATAAATAATATATAGAATATACAAAACAATACAGTTTAATAACAATTTACATTTTTACTTTTACTTATTTAATACTCATATGCAGTGTTACTTATGGTTGTATGTTAAAGTCCTTTTAAAATAGCTAACAAGCAAACAAACATAAAAGTATATAGATAAATATAATTTTGCAAAAGAAAATTACAGATGCGTGGTGATATAGGCTAAATATATTATGAAAGATACATATAAAGTAATTTAATAAGCTTTCTCAGATCACCTGTGTTTTTTATATCTCTGTCAGCAGCTCTCTTCAGAGATTTTAAAATCAGGAACTTTTCCTGTGTCGTAGAAGTTTTTTTCTGAAACTGCTTAAGTCCCTGTGACAAGTGGACAAGTGGAATCAATATTTGTTTACCATGAAAGCTCAAAACATGCTTAAAGTACTTTCAGCTCATTTTCACACTCCATGTTAATTTTGTATCCGATTAACCGTATATTGCATACTTCTAGGTTAAATAAATTAGCTTACTTCCTTTCATCCAATGACAAATTGCCTGCAAAACCTTTATAAAAAAAAGCAAAACAGCAAGTAATGTTAATTAAGATGACATTAAAAGCCCAAACTTTCATAAACAAGAGCTCAAGTCAATAGTTAACCTAACTTACCTCTTAAAGTTAGCATTACAGTTCAGATGCTAACTGACTTTTTCTGAAGACAATAAACCATTACTATAAAGTAAATATTCAACAGAAGTGTATCATTTACATGAAAGAAAGTGTCAGGAACACATGCATGTACTATTTGTGTAATATTAGAGACTAAACTTACCTGAAATTTGTGAAAACAACAGTGGGAGACGTGTTTTGCTGCTCGACAGTTGAGTTTCCACCCCATTTCCATGGTAAATCCTTCCACTCCAGACTTGAATGTTCAGTGTGTGCGCCCATTAAAGCAAGCAGATGTCATGCAGAATGTATACATGTCATCATAAAGTAATATTATCTTATAAAATACATAATGTAAATGAAGTAAAACACTTACTTCTAGTGTTGCCCTGTTAAAAGCGACCTCCACCTCAGCACTGCATAGCAATTCAGATCTATGAGAAATGTTTAGGTGCACACAGCATATTAATATCATCATACAGTAATATTACACATAATGTAAATGAAGTAAAACACTTACTTTTGCCATTTTTCTTGATAAAACCAACTTTCCCGTCTGCTCCACATTGTGAGTGAAAGAAAATATCTCTCTGAGAAAAAGTTTAGGAGAGCACGGCACATAAATATCACTATAAATCCATATGATATTATAAAACACAAATTTTAAATGAGATAAAACACTTACTTCAAGTGTTTCCCTGTTAAAAGCGACCTTCACCTCAGCACTGCATAGCAATTCAGATCTATGAGAAATGTTTAGGTGCACACAGCATATTAATATCATCATACAGTAATATTACACATAATGTAAATGAAGTAAAACACTTACTTTTGCCATTTTCCTTTATAAAACCAACTTTCTCGTCTGCTCCACGTTGTGACTGAAAGAAAATATCTCTCTGAGAAAAGGTTTAGGAGAGAGCAGCACATAAACATCACTATAAATCCATATGACGTTATAAAATACATATTTTAAATGACATAAAACATTTACTTCTAGTGTTTCCCTGTTAAAAGCGACCTCCACGTCAGCACTTCATAGTAATTCAGATCTATGAGAAATGTTTAGGTGCACACAGCATATTAATATCAATATACAGTAATATTACACATAATGTAAACGAAGTAAAACACTTTTCCTTAATAAAACCAACTTTCCCGCCTGCTCCGCATTGTGATTGAAAGAAAATATCTCTCTGAGAAAAAGTTCAGGAGAGCACAACACAGAAATACAGTGGTCATAATTATTATACATAATATAAATGAGGTAAAACACTTACTTTCTGTGTTTTCCTTGATAAAACCAACTGTCCTGTCAGCTCCGCATGTCGAGTGAAAGGAAATATCGTTATCTCTCTGAGAAAAAGTTTAGGGGTAACATTAACATTAATTGCACAGCGCTGTCGTCTGTTCCGCATGGCGAGTGGAAAAAAATGTCTTTGAGAAAAGTTTAGCGGCATACAGCACGTTAATATCGTTATAAAACGATATGATATTACAAAACACATTTTGTGCGTAAGATTAAACACTTTATTTCGTTGTTTCCCGTCCTCATATGCTCCGCATCCCTAGGAAAAAAAATGGCGTCTGTAAAAAATATTTCAAATGGGTGAGGCGCGCACACGAGGAAATGTCCCGGATGTGAATTACTACTAAATCCGAAGGACCAATCAACGACCAATTTTTAACGTCGATTTTTGGGCAACTTTGGACGAAAATTAGACGGACCAAACAAAGACCAATTTTCAACGTCGATTTTTGGGCTAAAAGAAGTCCATGACGGGCCGACCTGATTTAGCCCAAAAAACGACGTCCAAATGACGTCTGGTGCTGGGTGGGTATATTGCCAAAAGTATTCGCTCACCCATCCAAATAATCGGAATCAGGTGTTCCAATCACTTCCATGGCCACAGGTGTATAAAATCAAGCACCTAGGCATGCAGACTGTTTTTACAAACATTTGTGAAAGAATGGGTCGCTCTCAGGAGCTCAGTTAATTCCAGCGTGGAACTGTGATAGGATGCCACCTGTGCAACAAGTCCAGTCGTGAAATTTCCTCGCTCCTAAATATTCCACAGTCAACTGTCAGCTGTATTATAAGAACGTGGAAGCGTTTGGGAACGACAGCAACTCAGCCACGAAGTGGTAGGCCACGTAAACTGACGGAGCGGGGTCAGCGGATGCTGAGGCGCATAGTGCGAAGAGGTCGCCAACTTTCTGCAGAGTCAATCGCTACAGACCTCCAAACTTCATGTGGCCTTCAGATTAGCTCAAGAACAGTGCGCAGAGAGCTTCATGGAATGGGTTTCCATGGCCAAGCAGCTGCATCCAAGCCATACATCACCAAGTGCAATGCAAAGCGTCGGATGCAGTGGTGTAAAGCACGCCACCACTGGACTCTAGAGCAGTGGAGACGCGTTCTCTGGAGTGACGAATCGCGCTTCTCCATCTGGCAATCTGATGAATGAGTCTGGGTTTGGCGGTTGCCAGGAGAACGGTACTTGTGTGACTGCACTGTGCAAGTGTAAAGTTTGGTGGAGGGGGGATTATGGTGTGGGGTTGTTTTTCAGGAGCTGGGCTTGGCCCCTTAGTTCCAGTGAAAGGAACTCTGAATGCTTCAGCATACCAAGACATTTTGGACAATTCCATGCTCCCAACTTTGTGGGAACAGTTTGGAGCTGGCCCCTTCCTCTTCCAACATGACTGTGCACCAGTGCACAAAGCAAGGTCCATAAAGACATGGATGACAGAGTCTGGTGTGGATGAACTTGACTGGCCTGCACAGAGTCCTGGACTCAACCCGACAGAACACCTTTGGGATGAATTAGAGCAGAGACTGAGAGCCAGGCCTTCTCGTCCAACATCAGTGTGTGACCTCACAAATGCGCTTCTGGAAGAATGGTCAAAAATTCCCATAAACACACTCCTGAACCTTGTGGACAGCCTTCCCAGAAGAGTTGAAGCTGTTATAGCTGCAAAGGGTGGACCGACGTCATATTGAACCCTATGGATTAGGATTGGGATGTCACTTAAGTTCATATGCGAGTCAAGGCAGGTGAGCGAATACTTTTGGCAATATAGTGTAGCTCCTAAACCAAGCCATCAACTGTGATCATTATGAACTTGTTTAAAACACAAAATACATTTACTTACATATATTTGTTTATCTGAATAGCTACAGTTTTACCGTGAATATTTTTGCCTGCCTCATTTCTTAAACCCTGAACGGTGTGGTGCCAGACATGCACTGTAAAAATGTTTTCATTCACATAAATAAAAAAATTTTAGGGTAATGATTCACATCTATATTTTATAATTTTAGCCAATGAAAAATAAATAACTTGCCCTAAACAATATTTTCTATGTCTATGAAAACTATTTTATAAAACTTGACACAAAGTATATTTTTCTTGTTGAACAAAGTCAATTAATTTAAATTCTTTTTTTGTTTAGATCAAAATAACATTGTTTAGAACAAGTTATTTATTTTTCATTGGCTAAAATTATAAAATATAGATGTGAACCATTACCCTAAATTTTTTTAATTAGTTGGATGAAAACATTTTTACTACATCTACATCAGTTGTTTTACTGTTCCAATTTGTTAAACTATAAAATTAAGAAAAACAAAACAAAGCGATATGCAATATTCTGTTTTATTTTAATTCAATTCCAAACGTTAATTTAAAAACACAACAAAACACAACGTTTTTCTGAAAACGTTTCCACATAAAACATGAAAACAAGTTTAACAAACTTTTTATGGTTTTATTCCACTCTCAGTTCACAATATTGGCAGTACTGAATTTTAGGTGCTAACTCACCTTTTCTGAGGTTGAGCATTACCTGCTGAATAATATATAAAGTGCTTTTCATACACTTAGTCCAGGTGCAGGGCATAAATCAGTCTGAAAACAATGGACACAGAAGGCCTGAGATCGGTCAGTCCATCCATTACAAAATTTTCTTCCAAGATGATTTCCACTCTAGATGGGTTTTGAGCTGTGGACTTTCTTGATCAACGCTGAGGATTCGTACTGGAGTCTGTCTTGTCAGCTGCATCCTAACAGAGGAAGAAACAGATTGACAAAGACATTATGAATAATTTTGAGTTCTACAAGGACATGAACACTTTTCCCAAGTTAGAATCTTGTAATTATGGCGATTACAACATGGGATGAATGCACTTACATACCTGGTTTACTGTAAAAAGAGCTGGCCTTTGAATTATCATCTGGGTGATGTCAGGCTTGTCACCGACAACTTTTCTGTGAAGAGCAAAAGTTCGTAAAAGAGCAAGTTAGTCTTTATAAGGGCATCTGACTTAATGGTTTGCATTTAATTGTGCAGTGTGCTAGTCAATAAAGTGATCATCCTCAGAGTCAGAACAGGGGGCTGTTTCATAAAAGACGCTAAGAAAAGCAGGGATAAAAGTCCAAAACCTGACTTGAAATAACCTAACAAATCGATCAGGACTAAAGCGGTTTCATAAATGACAATTTAAGTTCACGCAATCTCACTAAATTGATCCAGATTCAGTGAGTCAAAATAATGTCAGCCCTTATGTCAATCATAGATCAAATCGATACACCATGGCAAACAGCAATTTATTTGTGTTGTTTAATGCATTTAAGACGTGGTGTTTTCCCCAGTGCATAGCAGACATGACACACAATACACTGAATACAGTTGGTTGTAGCCTATATTTTTATTTATTGGATTTATTTAAGTTGCATTTTTTTTGTATACTTTTATTTTTGGACTGGTAATAAAGTCAAATAATTGTATGTGAGAGACAAAGGGCTTACTGACAGTTAGCCTGCTCTGGACCAGGTTAGTTTCCCAGCATAAGTTGTCTTAAGTTACTGAGCTTGAGCTATGGTAAATTTGCTTTCTGAAACCAAATCAAGTGACAATAAGTCAGACTAACTGAAATAAGCCTGGCTTATTTGGTAAACCTGTTTTATGAAATAGCCCCCAGGTCTCAGTTAATCCACGACACACAGCTGATCTGGAGTTTTGGTATGAATGTGGCGTAAGTGTACAGTTTTTGTGCATAAAGTGATTTAAATGTATGTACATGTCTGATCTAAACAAGGAAATTGTTCCGTTCTTGTATAAGTTCTATGTTTGAACATAGAGACAGGGTTTCACAGACAGGGCTTAGCTTAAGTCAGGACTATGCCTTAGTTAAATTAGGATATTTAAATAACTTTTATAAAAAGGCCTTAAAAACGTTACTGGTGTGCATCTTGAGACAAGACAATGGCACTGACATATTTTAAGATGCGTCAGTAATGATATTTTCAGTTAAGACTGCTGGAACGTGCATTTTAGTCTGAGACTAGCCTTAAGTCTTGTCTGTGAAAACGGGGGTATAATGTTTAACACAGCTGTGCTCTCTTATAACAGTTATGTGGATCATACTTACACCTTCAAAACATCTCTTCTATTTCTTGTTTCCTCCAAAACAAGACAGTCATTAAGAGGGCTCTCAGCCTAGATAGAACAGAAGTATATTCATCCGTTTTTGTATTTATACCGTTAATTAACTTAAACGTACTCTTTCAAACAATAGCCATGTCTCAAATAAACGTGGTAAATTATTGCACTCACCATATTAGCTCCACTATTGTCTCTCCTCCGCTGAAATCGCGGCTGCGGTATAAGTAAAACCAGTTTACACTCCTCACAAACAACTTCGAGTGAAACAAAGGAATAGGCGAAAAAAACGTCACGCTTACTCGCTGGTCCGGCGTTCAAGCGCGGGTCTGTCCGCTGCATGAGTGAGAAAACGAACTAGCTAACGGAGAATGTCCCATCATTTAAACAAACAACAATTTTTGCCGAGCACAAACAGTTTTTTCGTAGGAAAGAAAGAACGATACAATGTAAATGGCGGAAAAGAACGTCCACAGAACTATCTAAAACAAAATTTCCACCTTCTCATCCAAAGCTCCTTGTACTCTCACAGTGGCAGAAATGGCGTCTGGCTATTAACTGGTATTGCGCTCGATCGTCTCCGTGACAGCATGAAATTTGAATAATTTGTTATTATGAATATTTGTTGAAGGAATAGCCTGTATAAGAACATAAAATAATATAGAACTATAATAAAACACATCCAATCCATCTTTTAAATCCGTTCACTGATGGTTTCTTATTTTTATTTAACATTTGTATATATTATAACCAGTGGTGTGGTGCCTGAGGTGGGTATACGCTTCATTTATTCCCTGACTTTTCGCAATCTCTGATCAAATCGGTCGTATTTACTCTGATTGGTTCAATAAACACATCACACGCCAAAACATTTATCTTCATTTAGTTCTCGCTGCCGCTCGCTACCGGGGGAATGGTACTTTTAATGTACACATACATTAAAATAAATAAATAAACAACAAGTTAATTAAAACATGATACTTTATAAGTTGTGTACCATTAGGTTAGACTCTCATGTGTTCATCCTGAATTGTTAGCTGGTGTTAACATTATTGGATTGGTTTGGCTTTACATTGAAATGCATATATCATATAATATAGGCTAATATATAGCTGATGTTAAACATTACAAAATGATATGTGACAATGCTCAACAATAGTATCAGAGTGCTATACTTTTTATAAAACCTATTTCTAAACTGAAAAGCTACATAAATCTGAATTTGACGATTTTCCAAAACCATGTCTCTGTTTATTGTATTTAACACTCAGTTGTATACTTTGAAATTTTTTAAAACAATTTGTAAAATCCCCTTAAATTATAACATGTTAAAGTGAAAAAAATAAATAAATATTATATTCACTATATTGAACCAAATTTTAGTTAAAAAAATTTAAGTCGTCCCTGATCAGTAGACAGGTGAAATTATGCATGTTATTATAAATTACAAATTATGAAAAAAAAAAATGTAGGTGAACTTTGATTTATAACTATACGAAATTAAACTTACATTTTAATGAATTATATGCAGTAATAAACATAATTTAAACAAGAGCTTCACGATTCTGCATAAATTGAGAATCCCAGTTGTTTTTAATAAATTGGAGACCATGATTCTCTCACGATTCTGGAGAAAAAAAATTAGAAAACTAATGAAATTATATTATAATGAAGAGGAGAGGCGTTACAATACATACAAGTGTTAAGATACTTTCGTTTTGATCGCTACTGTAGACAATAAGTGTTTATACCCAAACTATAAACTTTTATCTCAGTACTTAAATTATTTAATTGTCTGTAACACAAATAATTATTTTAATGTGGTTGAAAAGACTGTTGGTGTTGCTCCTTCTGGATCAGTAGCAGTATGAATGTAGATTTGAATGACTTTAACACCTGTTTCACATCGGAAGAGTCAGTGGAGCGTGAACAGTGTTTTGTCGCCGCCCATATCAGTGAATGACAGCGTTCATATCGAAAGGGTGGTCGACCCTCTGATTCTTTAACATGGACAGCGACAAAAGGTGTTTCTTACGCTCCACTGACACTCGGGATGTTAAAACAGCCGTAATAGACATAAATCGACATAAATCATTGGCATAATAGGACCCCTTTAAGAATGTATTTCACCCCGAATTTAATAAAAATGAAAGTTTGTTTATTTGTTTGTTTTTTAATTTATGTATTAATAGCCAGGGGCGGACTGGAACAAAATTTCAGGCCGGGAAATCTCACACTCATCCAGGCCATCTCATACAACCACAACAAATTTTGAAACCATGGACAACAATATTTTTTAATGACCATCATCATCATCACATAAAAAAGTTTAAATCGACTGGGGCCCTGCAAAATAATTAAAGATTATCTCTTGAACTTCATTTTCATTTTTAAATCTCTCATGTGTGTGTTTACTTTTTGACTAATTTTCTTGTATCTGTCACTTTTTTTTCCACTTTTTGCAACACATCTCCACCTTGTTCGTGACATGCACGACCCTGTACGTTATGCTATTAAATTAGTTTTAATCGTTTAACCACCACAGCATCTTGTCTCCTTAGATACTGAAAAACCTGTAACTGAAAATGCAAAAAAAAAAGGTGAACTTTATGATTTATAACTATATAAAATTAAACTTCCATTTTAATGAATTATATACAGATAAACAACATTTAAACAAGAGCTTCACGATTCCGGATAAATTGAGAATCCCAGTTGTTTTTAATAAATTGGAGACCATGATTCTTTCACGATTCTGGAGAAAAAAAGATTAGAAAATTAATGAAATTATATTATAATGAAATATAAGAGGTTAAGCAAACAAATAAACAAACTTTCATTTTTATTAAATTCGGGGGAAATACATTCTTAAAGGGGTCCTATTATGCCAATGATTTATGTCGATTTATGTCTACGGCTGTTTTAACATCGCGAGTGGAGAGTGAGAAACACCTTTTGTCGCTGCCCACGTTAAAGAATCAGAAGGTCGACCGTCATTTAGTGTTAAGATACTTTCGTTTTGATCGCTACTGTTTATACCCAAACTATAAACTTTTATCTCAGTACTTAAATTATTTAATTGTCTGTAACACAAATAATTATTTTATTGTGGTTGAAAAGAATGTTGGTGTTGCTCCTTCTGGATCAGTAGCAGTATGAATGTAGATTTGAATGACTTTAACACCTGTTTCACATCTGAAGAGTCAGTGGAGCGTGAACAGTGTTTTGTCGCCGCCCATATCAGTGAATGACAGCGTTCATATCGAAAGTGTAATGATGGTTGACCCTCTGATTCTTTAACATGGGCAGTGACAAAAGGTGTTTTTCACGCTCCACTGACACTTGCAATGTGAAAAGCAGTAATTGACATAAATAGACATAAATCGTTGTCATTCAGGAATAAGATCACGTGGGCGTTTGAATCGAGATATCAATCTTTTAAGGAGTAATCATGCAGCTCTAATGTAAACATCTGGTCTCGCGAGACACATCCCTACTGTCTACTTATAGGTAAAAAAAAAAGTTTAGTGACTGAAAAGATACACGTCATTTCTCAGTAGCATCTCTGCTTTAACAATAATTAGATTTACTTACAGTCTATTTATGATTAAATCTTGTGTCTTAAATTAATGTGGCTAATTAATAAATTGATCAACTGTCACAGCTGTCGCTCACTGGACTGGACTGAACTGTTAGGCTACACTATTTCAAGATTTGCTGGGCAACTCAATGAAAAGCGCTCTGAGAGTCTGTCCCTTCTTTCGCTCTTTCGGACGTAAGGTCAAATGGGACAGTGTAACTATACAGAATTTATTTTCTCACCTAATGAGTGAAAATAAAAACTGTTTTGCTGAGCCCTAGCTGTAAGACCACATAATTAAAATGGGATACCCTTATTATTGGTGTGACATCATGTATGGGCAGAGCAGGCATCAAACCGGAAATTGACCATAAAATGCATGAACTGAGGAAAATGACAAGCTTTTGCTAGTCTTCATAATAAGGTACCAAAATTGTCATAAAGACATAAATATGATGCACTACTTCTACAAAATCAGCACAGAATCTGTTAATATCATGCTAATTAAGAAAATGATTGGCCTTTTAACAGCGAACGATTGTATATGCTCTGTATGCCCTAAAAACCAGTGGTTTTCAACCTTTTTATTTGTGCAAGCCCTAATGAACCACAAAAATATTAATGAACTTGCTAGATTTTGCTTTCTGAAAACAGAAGCATTATATTTAGATTTTTTTTTTTTTACTGATTTTGTTGCAATAATAAACCATATTCATGTGCTTTTTAAAGGTCAAACAGTTCATTGGTGATGGGGCCACCCAACATATATTTTTAATAAAATATAAAATAAATTGTACTGCAGGTTTCATGATTGAATGTCTGTGGAGGCCACTAGTAAGAGTCTGGAGACTCCTGTGCTGCCATGTGACTGATGGCTCTGGTATGTATCTAAAGGATTAAAAAAAATTACATTTCAGTGTATGAGGCTTATATGTAGCTAATGGTTTACTGTCGAGTTAACTTGCAGTGTTTTTCTTCTTATTCAGAAGTTTTTAAAAAACACATTGAAAACATGTGGCCTAAGTAAATTATGTATGTGATGTCTTACCAGAAATAAAACTTTCAGAAGAGGAAACAGAACCAGTGTCCATCATCACCAGTGTCCCTAGCTCTGTCGATCCATGGTTTGGGAATTATGGAAAAGATAATGGAGTTCAGTGTGGATGAGGTAAATACATTATTATTGCATTATATGTTATTATGGTTCTTTGGGTCATTGCTCATAGGCTCCCACCTCTTTCCCTACCTGTGCATGTATTAGGAGCACATGCTTTCACTTTGTGGAACAGCTCTTCAGGAATCTCAAGACAAGACATACCCAAAAGCACCAGAGTGTAAAAATTGCGGATACTCATGTATTATCAGAATAACAATGTAACTTCATGAGTATATATACAAACTTGATAGGTATTCTTTTTTATTTCCTGGAAATGAGTGTCTAAAACAATTTCATAAATTGTAAAATGTATTTTGGATACTTTTTTGCTTTGTTAAATGGCAAAGCTGAAACTGTTAAAGGGGTCCTATTATGCTCTTTTACAAAGTCTTGGGGGTGTACAAGAACATGCTTTCATGCTTGGTGGTTCGAAAAATGCATTTTTTAAAAACGAAATATCTCCCTTTGGAGTGGACTTTGAGATTTGTAACTTTGTAGATATTTTTTATGCCCAAACATACATACTACATACTGGCTAAAATTCAAAAAGTGAAAAAGCATAATAGGACCCCTTTAGGAATGTATTTCCCCCTGAATTTAATAAAAATGAAAGTTCGTTTGTTTGATTGTTTTTTAATTTATGTATTCATAGCCAGGGGCTGGAACAAAATTTCAGGCCGGGAAATCTCACACTCATCCAGGCCATCTCATACAACCACAACAAATTTTGAAACCATGGACAACAATATTTTTTAATGACCATCATCATCATCATCATCACATAAAAAAGTTTAAATCGACTGGGGCCCTGCAAAATAACTAAAAATTATCTCTTGAACTTCACTTTCCTTTTTTAATCTCTTATGTGTGTGTTTACTTTTTCACAAATTTTCTTGTATGTCACTTTTTTCCACTTTTTGCAACACTTGTTGCAAAACAACCACCTCATTGTAATTAGTTTGCATAGGCCTACATTTATTTTAGAAACTTAAGTATTACATTAGGACCACGTGTTTTTCAGCTTGCCTAAATGTCAAATAATATTAGCCACATCTAAATATATCTTCATAGAAAAATCTTAAAACTGAACATGTTTTTGCATTATCATGGGTCATGTTTTGTTCTAAGGAAAATTAACCATGGTGTTATTGGGCCTATAAACTTATAGCATATGTTTTTTTGGCAGATTGATTCCCATTTGTATAACCACAGTTTTACTACAAATACCATGGTGATCCTATATAGTGAACCAAAACCATTTTAAATTTGTGGTTACCATAGTTTAACTATAGTAACCATGTTTTTTGGTTTTATTTTTTGAAAAACCATGGTTAATTTTCATAAAGGTTGTGTTGTTGTCTGCCTTAGCTCCCTCTAAACCTGTTTTACATCGATGTGAATATTCCTCCTCTTTTAAATTCCTACTCTTTACATTTGTAATTATGTCCTTTTCTTATTTTTGCAGTAATTGACTGCTACTGCTAACATTTGCTAGCAGTTTAATGCTTAACTAAGTAAACAAAGACAAAACTACAATCGTCTATTTGCAGATGTAACTGACCTGCACCTGAAGCGCTAAACAGGACAGTTCTGTCTCTCTGCTCCACCTGAGCGCTTCCACTACACTCGCGGAGCGTGCGCGAAGCGAAACGCGATACCAGTCAGGACTAACCGATTCATGATTTATTACACTGTAAAAAATTTCCCTGTAAAAAAACAGTAATCTACTGGCAGCTGTGGTTGCCAGCATTATACTGTAAAAATACAGTGTGCTACTGTTTTTGAAATTAACAGCAAAATGCCGTTTTGTCATCTACAGTATACAACTGTAATTTAGCAGCATATATCTGTTAAATGACATATTACACTGTAAAAAAAATTCCCTGTAAAAAAACGGTAATCCACTGGCAGCTGTGGTTGCCAGCATTTTACTGTAAAAATACAACGTGCTACTGTTTTTGAAATTAACAGCAAAATGCCGTTTTGTCATCTACAGTATACTGTATCTGTTAAAATACATACTACTCATAACTCCATGATCTCAATTTTCAATGCATATTATACCCTGCATTTTCTATTTGACTATTACAAAAAGAACAAAGTCCAGTTATGTTTTGTTATTTTATTCTGATATAACACTAGATAAACTTTTACAATATTCCCTAATACAGGCATGCATACAAACATACAAACATGCATAAGTCTTTATTTATTCATAAAATACAAATGTTCTCTCAAATTAGGCTTCAGTGAACACCAGCTAATGTTTTTTTTTTTTTTTAACAAATGGTTTATAAAAGATATCAGATGAAACGACTAGTGTCTTTAATTAATTGTACCTTTATGTTCCTTTTGGAGCTCAAATGTTTGGTTCCCATTTGTCTTCCATTGTATAGGCAAACATTTCTCTATGAGAATATCTTAATTTGTCCTCTAAGAGAAAGTCCTACTGGTTTGAGACAGCATAAGGTTGACTTAAGGATGAGATACTTCCTGACTGATGTTCTTCTTCATCATCTTGGGTCTTCTTCTGCAGTTTTTCCAGTTATTTTAGACACCTCTTTTCTCCATGCAGCTTTGATCCTCTTTTCTGAATTTATTCCAATAAAGTATCTGAAAAATTAGAGGAGAAAAGCTTCAGAACATATTCTTGTGTATAATTTGATTTGGCCAAATTGAACTTTCTAACTAAAAACTAGCCGATAATTAAAGAAGTCCACTTCCAGAACAACAATTCACAAATAATTTACTCACCCCCTTGTCATCCAAGATGTTCCTGTCTTTCTGTCTTCAGTTGTAAAGAAATTATGTGTTTTAAGGAAAGCATTTCAGGATTTTTCTCCATATAATGGACTTGATTGGTGCCCCGATTTTGAACCAAAATGTAGTTTAAACGCAGCTTCAAATTGTATACTTTTTAAACACAAAAGTTTGTGAAGCACAGGCTCTGAGATGCGCGTTCACGACACTACATACTATTGAATCACGTCGAAAGATCACGCTTAACTATAGACCCAGTGTTTACAAAGCGAACGCGCAAAGACTAAGAAAGTGCAAGTAAGTCAAACGCTGTTTACAAACAAAAAGGTACAACGATGTCGGACGATTCTGAAGTTATAGGAGAAAAATAAGATGGAGTTTTTCTCCATACATCCTTTTGAGCCAGAGTACACAGACGATGAACTTAGACGTAATTCATAGTAGTGATGGGAAGTTCGGATCATTTTACTGACTCGGACCTTTGAGTCTCGTTCAGCAAAATGAACAAATCTTCTGTTCATTTTGTTCATTTTAGCAAAATATAATTAAAATGTTACGTGTCACTTCCCTAATACATCTACTGCTTACACAAACGTTGATCACACTACAAACAAGACAAAACTATAATGCTATGAGAAACAGAAAAGATTCATTCATTGTTTACCTGGGTGTTTAGTCTATGATTAGCTCACCTCACCTCTTATCTGACAAGTTTTCAGGTTTGAGTCGTTCGTTCATCATGTGACAGCCCCAAAAGTTGAACGAACCACTCGAAAAACCCGAAGACGCGAAACAGGTGAACTAATTCCAGTGCAGAACCTAACAGGATGTTGCACATGTGCGACTGAACAAATCACTCCCTGAGACGACTCATTCTTCCCGAGTCACATTAAAGATTTGTTTAAAATGAACAAATCGTTCAAGAACGACCCATCACTAATTCATAGCATCGTGGACACGCATCCCAGAGCCTGTGCTACATGAGCTTTTGTGCTTAAAAAGTATACATTTTAATTTTTTGAAAAAAATGACTGATCATTTCAGTCAAAGACCCTTCTTCCTCGGCTGGGATCATTTAGAGCCATTTGAAGCTGCATTTAAACTACATTTTAGAATTTAAAATCAGGGCACCAATGAAGTCCATTATATGGAGAAAAATCATTAAATGCTTTCCTCAAAAAACATAATTTCTGTACGACTGAAGACAGAAAGACATGAGCATCTTGGATAACAAGGGAGTGAGTAAATTATTTGTAAATTGTTGTTCTGGAAGTGGAGTTCTCCTTTGACTGAAGCCTCGGAATACACTGCACAAGTCATAGAAACTAATGTAGTAGCTTTGTTTTAGTGAAACAAAATGCAGACATATACTTGCCAAGAAGGATCAAGCTAGGAGTCACAGACAGGTTACCCATTTTCTCAAGGTCAGAAGGAGTGGAGGATCTGTTAGTAAAGAAAACAATTTAAAATGATCAACAACAGCAACAACAACAACAAAGAACTAATGTGCTACTTGTTGCAATATTCTACAGAGACAATAAAACTATTTTACTCAGAGTGGAATTTAAAACTGATAATTTTCCTATTTACTTACCCATATGCTGATTTAAACTCTGATGATGCGATAGATGATATTTAATGGAGATGTGATGTCTGTTTGTCCCTACAATGCAAAAGAAAATGGGGACCAAACTTTAATACCAACAGATATACAGTAAATGGAGGATAAAGGTAATTAATCGCATGGTTTAGCCAGTTTTCTGAAGTGATTCAATTTGTTTGGGTGAAAACAATTTTGAATTTTGCAGTTTCAGGTTCTAATTTGTGGTTCTTTGGTCTGATATTTTGATATCAGACAAAATTACTGGTAATTAATCATACCTTTATGTTCCTTTTGGAGCGCGAAGGTATGGTTCCCACTGGCCTTCCATATGGGCAAAACAGACATCAGTTCTCCAGGACAATATCTTCATTTGTCCTCCAAGAGAAAGTCCTATTAGTTTAAGACAGCATAAGGTTGAGTAAATAATGAGATTTTTAGTGAATGATTTCTTGAACAAACAATAGGCAAACTTCTTAAAGAATGAGTCATTTGCTTCTCTACAAAGTCAGCCTTTGAACTACAAGGATAAGGAAAACATAATGTAAAGAATAGATAGCTTCTCTAGTTAACTAATTATAGACATCCCACACACAAAACATTAAAATAAAGCTTAAAAATATAATAAAAACCGACAGATTCTTTTGGTCCATCTGCTGCTATTTTTGCAATCGCTAGCAGCGCTTTGAATACGTTCACAGCAATCGTGCAAGAATTATGAATTTTGTTCATACACATGTATCTTTTGCTTAGATGAAGTTCGGAGCATGTTTCAGTTACACTGTGTGATGGTAATAAATAACAAATAAAATGCAGTCTGAGTATATGCTAACGCGCTAACAATGCTATCATATCTTACTTGGTTACTGTTCCATGATTAAAACATGCTATCCTTTCATCAAATTATGCTTTGGTGGCTCTTTATAATGTTAATATTTAGAAGTGTACGCGGTAAGTTAAAACCAAAAGTGTGGCTGCAAATAACAGCAGCAGATAATAGCCGGTTTGAACCTCACGCTAAAATTGTAACCACAAAAGAAAAAACAAAAACATAATTTCACAAAACATCATATTTTTACTCAGATAAAGTTTAAGATGTGCGGGTTAGAGAAAAAAAGTTTCTTACCAGTTGTGTGTTATATGATGCCAGTCTGTACGAAGGGCTGACACTCCTATGGTAACTTGCTCATTAAAACACTGTCACGAATCCAATTTAAATCCCAAAAGCTTAATTGGATGTTGAAACATTAATTTTTAAAAGTAATAAGTACTTTAGAAATAAAACAATAAAAGGCAGAGCTGCAAAATGACCTCGTGCAGATAAACCAAAATGTCTTCCTTTCCCTGCACATGTACAACGGAAAATATGGTATTATGCTGTTAAACAACACTGTCATACTGTTGCTGATCAACATATCCCACAATGCATCGCAAAATACAGTAACTTACTGTTATTATATGAAAACAGCATTTTACTGTTACGGCGAATTCCGAAATAACCACTTAATTACAGGGGGCCAAATGGGCTGCCCGGCCACCGGGAATTCTAAGCAATTCTAAGCAACACAAAAGTATGTCAGATTTTTTAATTTTGGTGCATGTGGATCAAATGGGTTTTGCTATGACATTGCTGTGACATCACCTTATAAAACCTTTATTTTTATGAGTGTATTATTAAAATGTAGGAGGACATGCAGCTGTCATCAAATATTTTCACAGGAGATCTGCAACCAAGTAGCGCATTTACTTTTTCCCCCATAATTTCAACAAACCACATCCTCTTTCAGCCTGATTCATCAGACTTGTTTTTAAAGTGCGCACTTCGGTATCAGAAAACCAATACATTCTTTTATGCTAATTTCTGAATTATCAAAAAACAAAACAAAACAAAACAAAAAAACAAAAACAAAACAAAACGAACAAAAAAAAAAATTAAAGGTATGACATAATGAAAATTTCAGGATGTCATGGTGTAGATACAATGCCTTCAGCTCGGTGGTTTTGTTGTTTTTGTCAAGTAGTCTGCAGTAATAATGAGTCATCCTCTGACACATATTACACCCACATACATGTTTTTAAATGTCTGAAACCTAAAATAAACATTATGTGGTTAAAAACACAACATAGCTGTGATTAAATCACATGTACACAGTAGTGTACATGTATTGTCAAGATACAAATATGCGCACGTGATTGGTGTGTGTGAAACGGTGAACACAAAACTTTCGCTGGAGTCTGCAATTGGACCGGCAAAGCAATTTTCCTGAAACATTGGCTCTGATCTGTCATATAGCCTATTAGGGCTTAAACGGATCGCGGTCGATCCGTGATACGTACGGACCAGGTTCGTAAAACCCCACCTTTCGGCATGTGATTTCGCAGGTTAATTTGCCAATTTACAAGTTCAAGCTATTTTAAACCACAAGAAGAAGAAACGAAACAGAACTCGATTCGTTACTTGCGCGCTGTTCTCGAATACACCCGAAGCGCGCACAAGCACAGAGACGTGTTTCAGACAGAGCGGCAGACCGAGTTGATTCCTCTTTCACCTCTCCCTGCGTTTAAGATGCATACGCATGGGGGTTTGCGGTTACGTCGCAATATTGGAAGTATTTCTGTTTTAAACCATGAAGGCGAGCCAATGGATATCAAACTTTGCGCAATAGTTATGCCGGCGAACGTCTTAACTTCAGTTTTAACTTTACAATTCACTATATAGAAAGTGAAAGTAAAAAATTACTGAAAGAGTTTTCTAACGCTGCAATATGGCGCACATTCTCTCAGACACGAATCTACTTCATCATGTGCTGATAACGGTATATAACTGTCTAATAGTCTTAATAATTTTAATTTCAGGCCTATAATCTCCCCGGTCCGCCAGTGGGGCTCGAGGAAGTGACGTCGCCTGCGTCTGCACAGTAGCGGGGTTAAGTTGGTTTTGTTTTCGATATTCGTGACACATTCAGCGATAAACGCGAATAACTTTAAAACGACTTGCCCTAAAAAAGTCTAAACGGCGTGACTGCCAAAAGGGCAAAGCTGATCATGTTTCACAGCCTTCATTTTCAGTATTTTCGCTCTATATAATGAGCACTGCCCCGCACAAGCCGTCGCAATGTGCATGAAGCCGGGAGAGCTCGCTCTCAGCGGAGCGTTCAGTAAGGGACCGTGGGGAAAGTGCAAGTTTTCTTCGTTTTTTGCTGTAGCTCAGTGGGCGGTGTTTTTGTAATAGCTTCTTTGTTTTAGCCTTTCATGCATGGTGTCCACATTTATGGACAGTTATTTAACTCCATTTAGACTAATATGTTAGCATTTTATAAACTAAAATTTTGAGTAAAAGTTTTTATTCATCAAAAACCGGTCCAGGTATGTGCATGTCATGCAACAGTGGAGTCAGATTCCACAAAGTCTGATTTCTGTAATCTGCTAGTATATCAATTCAATTTTTTCCAAAGATGCTATAAATTATATTATATTGTATTATAACAAATATATCAACATAAAATGTATTATTATAACATTAAATGGCCACTTTACACATACATATGGAGACGAATTTGCATTTTGCCTGCCAAACAGGTACAGCACAGGTCAAGGAGTCAGTACAGAATAATAGAGAATATCCCAGAGGACAGTGGAAGTAAGATAAGGATGAAAATATAATAAGTTCTTAATATCAGCAATTTTTGATTTGATTTTTATGATTTGCCTATATTGCTAATAGGTTTCTGCATATATGTAACTACTGTTATTGTTCCACTTCCTACAATATGTGTTTTATTGTTATTATATTGTAATATTATTGTTTTTAATAACTTAACTGGTATAAATAGCATAACATGCCATTAAAAAAAACACATTATTACATATTGTCAGCTGTGGCTTTATGTCCCATTTTTCTCCTTTGTTCCATGATGTCAGGTAAATATAAACTGAATTTTATTAAAACAAAAGGATTTCAATTTTAGCTTCATATTAAAATAATAAAAAGAATCATAAAAAAAAATCTAGATAATGTTTTCCATAATGCATGCATGAAAGGGTTAAAGGGCCTATAGACATGAGACCAGTGTCAATCAATAGAAGGGGACAGTGGACATTTTTCACAACCTCTTTTTTACCCCTACTGGCTAATTGCGGAATTGCATGTCCAAAAATTAACATTCTTTTTTCGTGACCTGATGCAGCCCACTTCAGAAATACTGCAAAAAATAATAATAACGCGACTAAACAAAACGAAATAACGTTATAACATTTCGTTTCGTCTCGTTTTCGTCAACGAAAATGAAGAGACATTTTAGCATAATTTTTATTCTGTAAACCACAGTCTCGTTTTTATTCGTCAACAATATTACATTATACATTTAATTATAGTAATCGTCACACGACCAACATTTTCGTCTCGTTTTCGTCACGTGATAAACGTTCGTTGACGACGATATTTAGTCATACTTTTCGACGAAAGCAACACTAGTACAGAGCACATCAGTTTCAATGGACTTGCATGTTTTAAAATAATACTGCTCAGTTATTTCCGGTTATGTATATTTTCAATGTGCTGTAATCATTTAGTTCACTTAAAGGGGTCATCGGATGCCCATTTTCCACAAGTTGATATGATTCTTTAGGGTCTTAATGAAAAGTCTATAACATACTTTGGTTAAAATTTCCCTTCAAAACTAAAGTAATCCTCTGCGTTTTCAGCAGGTCAGATGTCTGGAGCAAATGATGTGATCAAATCTCTTGATCTGAGACAGGATTAAAAAAAAAACTGGGTGGATTTTTAACATGGTGGTTGTTGTGTACACACACTGCCAGCACACATTTATGTTCAAACACCTAAAAGTGAATTTTGCCTCCAATGACCCCTTTAAACGCTTATTAAAATGAGAGTCCGTGGGATGATTTAAAAAAAATCAAGACATTTTCAGAGACAGGAGATGAAATCCTGATGATTACTTTGTACAGAATTTTCCAAACTCCACAGAACTTTTAAGTTAATCTAACATGCTGATCTGAGAATACAGTGGCTGGTAATCATACGTGGTTGTTTCACCACAGGTTGGCAATGCCATAGATATGTATACGTAGATTTCTCATTAGTGACTGTTTCTATGGACCGCTATACTGTACATAAGCCGTCTGCCATATTGTAATGGTCAACTTGACGTCATTCACCATAGTAATCAATGAATAATCAAAGATGCCACAATCCTGCACAGCCGATGGTCTGCAATCCCATAGTATGGTGAATAACGTCAAGTTGACCGTTACAAGATGGCGGACGCATCTATGGGAAATCTATACATCTCTATAGTCAGCGCCTGTACAAATGGGTGCAACCATTTGTAAATTCTATGTGTCTGGCTTCCAGTCTCAGCCACGTCCTGCTATTTTTAGCTGTACAAAACAGTTTGTTTTGCTTCTTAATACTGAAAATTGGTGTGTCTTACTATATTATTTTTGATTGTATTATCTTAATTATGAACACACAGGTTTGTAGTGCAAACAGTTTTACTGTTTACTGCACATTGTTATTCTTCTTGTTATTTCCCTATAGTGGCTAATGAACCAGAAGTCTTACGGAAGGCTTACTTCCTTGTTGAAGAAAAAGGTGGACACAAGCGAATATAAACAACAAAAAGATAAATTCAACTTTTTTCACTGTAGCCTATAGACACACAAATGATATTAACCCCTATAATAATGGGTGTTCACATTATTTTGTCCAACCCCCTAACATTGTTTTTTGTTTTTTTTGACAAAAAAAAATTCAAAACATTCTATAGAAGTACAAAAATTGTCACATAGGTAATAAGGTATCAACAATCAAAAGTGTTGTACCCCTTTTTTTGAGAATATATTTATGAATATATTTATTGTATTCATCATTAGCACTTAGTTTAACATATTAAACATATTTATTTTTATTTTATCACATTTATAAAGATCTTTATGAACTCAGGACAAACTTTTTTGATATAAAGATTTGCTGAAATCTCACAGAAATCTGGATAATGGTGTCAGACCTGTGTGTACCTGTTTGTCGGTGATTGTATTGTCTTCCTTTGCTGTTTAGTTTAGTTTGGTTTGGTTTGGTTTGGATTTCCCCGCCGTTTCTGTCTGTTCCTGCCTCCTATGTGGACTTATTAAATAAAGTGTGTGCATTGGACTCTCTCCTATGCTCCTCGTTCCTCGCACACCACGACAGCGTGACAGAAATCACCGACCAAAACAACATGTACGCTGAGGAGGCTGTGACGCGTTTGCGGCAAGGCGGCCAGAGCTTGGAGCGGTATGTGGGGGATTTCCTCGAGGTTGCTAACCAACTAAGTTGGCACGAGGCAGCTTTAGGTTTTTGGTTTCAGATGGGGTTGGACGAAGACACAATCCGTTGCGATCTTCCCGTTTGTAATTATCCCCTGATCGAACTGTTAAATGTGGTTCTCTATTTAAACGGATCTGATTTTGAAGTCGAAGAGTGCCACATGTCTAATCGTCCAACCCCCTCTGAAGCACGCCGCGTCGTGTCAGGCAACGACACCTCGGGAACCCCCGCATGCCGCGCCAATAGTTCGGCTCGCCAGCCCCGCCGCAAACCAACCCCCCTGGTTCAAACCGCCATTCACCTCCTCAGCCCGGAACCGCCGACCGCGTCCAGCACTCGGACGCCGCCCACGGCTCGCAAGAAGGCGGCAAAGAGAAGGCGCCGTAAGAGCATAGTTACGGCAGCGGTTCCTGAATTAGGTCAAGTTGCAGCCGCGTATACGGAGTCAAGTAAAGTTGCAGCTGCGTATACGGAGTCAAGTGAAGTTGCAGCTGCGTTTTCCGAGTCAAGTTGCCGCTGCGTGCACGGAGTCCAGTCACGTTGCAGCTGTGTTTGCTGAGTCTAGTCAAGTTACAGCTGCGTTCCCTGAGTCAAGTCATGTTGAGGCTGCATCTCCCGAGTCAAGTCAAGTTGCAGCTGCCTTTCCTGAGTCAAGTCAAGTTGCAGCTGTGTTTCTTGAGTGACAGACGGGAGTCAAGTCAAGTTTCCGAGTCTAGTCAAGCTACAGCTGCTGTTCCTGAGTCTAGTCGAGATATGGCTGCCACTCCAGAGTCAAGTAAGTTTACAGCAGTCATTTCTGTGTCTAATCAAGTTACTGCTGTGTTTCCAGGGTCAAGTCGAGTCACAGTTGTATTTCCAGTGTCAAGTCAGGTTACAGCCGTGTCTCCAAGGTCAAGTAAAACTACAGCTGTTGTTCCTGTGTCTATTCGAGTTAGAGCTGTGTTTCCTGCGTCAAGTCAAGTAAGAGCTGCTCTTCCTAAGACTAGTCAAGTTAAAGCTGTGTTTCCTGTGTCAAGTCAAATCAGAGCTGTCGTTCCTGAGTCAAGCCAAGTCAGAGCTGTTGTTCCTGAGTCAAGCCAAGTCAGAGCTGTCGTTCCTGAGTCAAGTAAAGTCACAGCTGGTCTCTACGAACCAAATCAAGTCATCACTGATCCTCATAAGCCAAGTCAAGTCACTACTGGTCTCTATGAGTCAGGTAGAGTCACTACAGATCAGCCAGGTCAAGCCACAGCTGATCCCCATGAGCCAAGTCAGGCCTCAGCCAGTCACCACGAATCAAGTCAAGCCATAGTTGATCTTCATGAGCCGAGCCAAGTCAAGTTACTGCTGCTGTCCCAGAGCCAAGTCTCGTCTCGTCTGTCCGCCCAAAGCCTAGTCACGTCTCGTCTGTCCGCCCAGAGCCAAGACACGTCTCGGCCGTCCGTCCAGAGCCTCCTCATGTCTCCTCTGTCTGTCCAGACTCTCGTCACGACCCGTCTGCCAGTGTGATGGCGATCACCATTCTCAGTATGTGGGCTGCACACTACGCTCCAGAGGTCTCGTCCGCTCCAGAGATCCTGTCTGTTATCAAGTCTGCGCCAGAGGTCTCGTCCGACCTCCCAGAGCCTCATCACGTCATGTCGGCCAGTGTGATGGTGATCACCAACCACAGTATGTGGGCCGCACACTACGCTCCAGAGCTCCCGTCTGTCACCAAGCCTGCTCCAGAGCTCCCGTCTGTTCACAAGTCCGCTCCTGAGGTCACGTCTGATCACAAGTCTACCACAGAGGTCTCGTCTGTTCACAAGTCTGCTCCTGAGCTCTCGTCTGTTCACAAGCCAGCTCCAGAGGTCCCGTCTGGTCTCAAGTCCGCTCCAGAAGCCTCTTCAGCCGGAGAAGCCGCGCCAATGTCTCCAGAGGTGTCGGCTCCAGTTGTAGAGCCTCCTATGGGGGCGGCGTTAATCTATGAACTCTCTGCTTCTCCCCCGATTCTGTCTATTTCCTCTATCCCTGCTCTCCCCAGGTCCCAGTCCTTGACGCGGTTGCTCGCTCTGCCCTGGAGGGCTCCAGCGCGCCCTCCAGAGCCGGCACCCCCCCCAGCGCGCCCTCCAGAGCCGGCGCCTCCCCCAGCGCACCCTCCAGAGCCGGCGCTGCCCGAACACCCTCCTGCGCTTGCGCCTACAAAGCCCGGCCTTCCCGTGCTCTCTAGGGCGGGCTACACTCTAAGTCCCCCCGAGAAGATTTTGGGGGGGCTACTCCCCGGATCAGCCATGGCCTTATGGACTGTTTACTTGGCCATGGCTCCCTGAACCCCCAGACCTGCCATGGCCATATGGACTGTGTACTCGGTCATGGCTTCCCGAACTCCCAGACCCGCCATGGCCACTTGGACTGTTTGCTCCGCTGTGGGCCCCCGAGCTCCCTGACCCGCCCTGGAGGCATGCCTCTCCTGTGTCTGCTCTACACGAGCCTCCAGGGCACCCACCCTCCCACCCCGATGTATTTTGTTACGATGCGGGTGCTTGGGGATAATGTCAGACCTGTGTGTACCTTTTGGACTGTTTTGTATTTTCCCAGTGTTTGCCCATATTTGGTCTTCCTGTTCCTGTCCTAGTTAATTACATCATTGTCTCTTTGTCTTACCCTGATTGGTTCCTTTTGTGTATTTAAGGTTGGTTGTGTCTATCAAGTTTGTCGGTGATTGTATTGTCTTCGCTTGCTGTTTGTTTGTTTAGTTTTGTTTTGTTTGGATTTCCCCGCCGTTTCTGTCTGTTCCTGCCTCCTATGTGGACTTATTAATAAAGTGTGTGCATTGGACTCTCTCGTATGCTCCTCATTCCTCGCACACCATGACAGCGTGACAAATGGATTATAAGAAATTCAAAAACACAAATAATAAAGTATCATATCACTTCAGGTTTCGTTACACTCCCACCAATCATACAATGTACATAAACATGAATGATTTCCAGATTTAAATACCCTCAAACTCTTAGTAAACACAACCATTTTATAGAATGCACGATTTTCACTCCCTTGAGAGAAAATGATCTAGTGGTACTAATTGTTTTCCATTAACAGTACCAACTTTTGTATAGACTTCTTAATTATTGATGGTTTATCAAGACCTTGTTTGCCCTTTATGTCAAGTTTCGGATCACCTAGACGTATTCTGGCCTTTCTTAAAATTTCCTGGTGGAGGTAAAACAACCTTTGACTTTAGTGTGAGTAGATGATTAGGAGTGATCAGTCTCAAACTCTCAGAGTCAGTTAAACAATCAACAGTAAGTGGTCTGCTATTTACAATCGCCATAGCTTCATAAAGAAAGGTTCGTAAAGAAGAGTCATCCAATCTTGCTGAATGAAGTCAAAGTATAGAATTTAAGACTGATTTCACAGTCCTGATCTGACGCTCCCATACTCCACCAACATGACTAGCATGTGGCGCATTCATCACAAAGTCACATTGTTTTTCAGACAAGAATGCACTTACTCTTTCTGTTTC
This sequence comes from Labeo catla, assembly GCA_012976165.1. Lineage (NCBI taxonomy): Eukaryota > Metazoa > Chordata > Actinopteri > Cypriniformes > Cyprinidae > Labeo > Labeo catla. The sequence continues at coordinate 571,397 of VONZ01000099.1, forward strand.
CATTTCATTGAGTGCTTTTTTGAATTCATTTTTTGCACCCATGAAATTTGTTCCTTGATCAGATCGAATTTGATGTACAGCACCTCTGATGGCAATGAAACACCATAGAGCATTAATGAAGGAATCCGTTGACATGTCTGGGAGCATCTCAATATGCACAGTGCTGGAACACAAACAGGTAAAAAGTAGGCCATACCTCTTGCACACACTTCTTCCCCGTTTGACAAGGAATGGTCCAAAACAATCCATACATGAAGTGGTGTACATGAATGGCGGAGACAGATTCACTCGTTCTGATGGCAAATCAGACATTTTTTGCCCCTCAGCAGGCCTTCTAAGTCTTCTACATGTAACACATCCCTTGATATAAGAGGCAACAGCTCGACCGATTCCTGGAATCCAATACCCACAAGATCTAATCTCGTTAATGGTAAATCCTTTTCCTTGATGTTTGACCTTCTCGTGATAATGTGCAATAATCATTTTCGTGATAGGGTGATTCTTTGGAATAATAGCAGGATGTTTTGAAGAGTCTGAATAATCTGAGTGACTAAGCCTACCTCCCACTTTTAGTAGCAGCCTGTCTCCATCAATGAATGAGTCAAGAGGATACAATTCAGAATGAGATAAAACATTTAGTCCCTTTTCCAAATTCTTCAATTCATCTTTATAGACATGACCTTGCAAGCATTTGATAATACGCAATTCAGCTTTCTGTCATTCTGATGTAGTATTTAGACGACTTGACTTATCTTTGTTGACTCTCCTCATGAGTCGAGCAACAGCTCTAACTGCTCATGACCATGAAGAAAATTTAGACAATCGATGGATCCAATTCACTTCACCAGTGCCTTCTGTTTTCAGAACTTGAGCAATCGTTACTTCTGGGTCTTCCAGGGAGAGTTTTGACTTTGTCTCTATTGGATTCGATAAATCTTTATTCCACAAAACCAAGTTGATGACAGAAATCCACGAACACTTATACCTCTTGGGGCAAGGTCAGCAGGATTTTCTTCGGAAGGAACATACTTCCATTGTTGTGGGGTTGTACTAAGCTTACTAAGGTTGTACACGATTTGCCACGAAAGTATGAAACCTACGAGCTTCATTCCTTATGTACCCCAATACTGCTTTTGAATCGATCCAAAATTATTCCTCAACATCAGTCTAGTTCTCTTTTAAGCACATTACTTGCTTCAACGGAGATGATTGCAGCTGTTAATTCTAGTCTGGGAATCGTTACAACCTTTAAAAGCGATACTCTTGATTTTCCCATTACTAAAGCACAGTGCATCTTCCCATCCTCGTTGAAGAGTCTCAAGAAAGAGCACTGACCATACCCATAAGTGCTAGCATCTGAGAAATAATGCAACTCCACTTTGACAATTTTCCCGAAATTGCTAGGTGGATGTGTTCTTGGTATGCTGATTTCTTGCAAGTCAGAAAGATTTTGTTTCCACTGCTCCCACCGTAACTGAAGTTCCCTTGACAAGGAATCATCCCATCCAGTACCGCGCTTACATATCTCTTGCAGAATTCTCTTTCTGTTAAGTAGAACGGGTGCTATAAATCCTAACGGATCGTATACTGAAGCGACTGTTGACAATATTCCATGACAAGTGGCAGGTTGTTGCTGCAGCTTGACATTGAACTTAAAACAATCCAAATCCCTTTGCCACTGTATTCCAAGAGCTCTTTCCAATGGCAGCTCAGATGCAAAATCCAAATACTTAGCATCAGATGCAAGCTTAGTCACAGGAATACTATTCAAGAAAACGTCATCATTTGACATGAATTTATGCAGTCGCAAACCACCCATTGCACAAAGCTTTCTTGCTTCATCAGCAACCTTGATTGCCTTCTCTGCATCTCCCACACTGGTTACTCCATCATCCACATAGAAATTCTTCAATACAAACTCTGAACCTAGAGGATATAGATGGCTGTTCTTGTTTGCAATAAGCTTCAGGCCAAAATTCGCACACCCTGAAGAAAAGGCGGCACCAAAAATATGAACCTTCATTCGAAATTCAAGAGGATTCTGATTCAATTATTCATCTTTCCAGCAAAGGAAATGAAGATAATCTCGGTCAGACTCACTCACATGAAATTGGTGATACATTTTTTCCACATCACACATAAGAGCAACTGGATATTGCCGAAACCTAATCAGAATGCCATTTAAATTATTAATCATGTCAGGACCTTGAAGCAAGTGATCATTCAATGAATAACCGTTACACCTTGCTGAACAATCGAATACCACTCGTAACTTGTTGGACTTCTTTGGATGGAAGACACCGTGATGAGGCAAATACCATGTTTCTCCTTTTTTGCCACAATTATTTACTTCCTCAGCAACCCCTCTTTGAATGATCTCACTCATGAATTCCTTGTACTGTTCCTTATACCTTTCATCCTTAGACATCCTTCTTTTAAGATGGTCAAGTCTAGCCACAGCCAATTGTTTGTTACTTGGTACAACAGGCCTTTCCTTAAAAGGTAACGGAATCTCATAATGCCCATACACATTTTTATGAATGCCTTCTTTCAGCTTATTGAGACAAAGAATGTCATCTTGAGATACCTTTATTTTCTCTTCGCTAATGTCCTTGAAATCAGTCTCAAGAACACGAATCACGTCTGTCGGAGTTACAGGAGGAAGTTCCCTGGCCACAAGGCGGTGACATAGACTACTTTCTTTAGGCAAATCAAGACGAGGAGATGAACATCCTATAATACTCCATCCCAAATCAGTTTGCACAGCAAAGGGTTCATCATCTTTTTCAACAATCACCTCTTGAGGAGCCATCGACCTAGAGTAGTTGTGACCTATTAGCAGACTAATCTCACAATCCTTCAATGATGGCACTTTATCCACAATACTTCACAGATAACACCATTTCTTTGCGACCTCGCAAGTGGGAATGTGATCACGATTCACAGGTATATATAGTCTCTGGTATAAGCAGGAGGGAGGTCGATGAAATTACCTGATTCATAATCGCTGGTTTCAACAATTTCTGACTTTCACATTTCATTTGAGTATTGAAAACTCAAGCCTTGTTCTTTTTAGTCTCCTTCAAGATAAGTTTGTCAACAGTGGGACTCAAAGTGTGCAGTGCTTGAAAGGAAGTTACCGGATTGCAAGCAGTATCTGCCTCTGCTTACACAAACGCACAGAACTCCTTAAAGTCTGGGAACTCTTGATTTTGACTTAGAGCTTGTGTGACTTGTCGATTCCAACGACTTGCTACCCAGTCAGGTAACTTTTGAACAAGTTTTTGATTTTCTTGGTAATCATTCAGAATTTGAAGACCTTTAACATGAGGCATGGCATTTTCACATGCACTGAGGAAGTCAGAGAAGTTTCGAAGACCTATTGCATCCTTTGAATGAATATTAGGCCAGTCAGCCAATCTCTCTCTAAAGGCTCTTTGAATGGCAAACGGCTGACCATAGAGACAATTCAGTTTCGCCCAGGCATCATGATAAGCTGGGGATAAGACAGGGCCGCTCACATACCTCTTCAGGTAGAACACTTTTTCAGCAGATGAGATGCACTTTCTTTCATAAACGCAATGAATTAAAGTTTTCACTCAATAAATAGGAATCGAATAGGGTCTCCTGTAAAAACTGAAGATTCCGGTACTGGCAACTGACTCATAGCCAAACTGTCTTGAAAGACTGAAGCTGAAATGGGCATTCCAGACACTGTTTGAGAGTTTGGGATGCTGCAAGGTTTAGATCTGCTTAAGGTACTTTCTGAGATGCATCTTGCTTCCTTTTAAGATTTACTTGAGGAATATCTTGCTCCTCTTTGATCTTGCTGCACTCTGAAGATGTGCACATGGTTTCTTTAACAATCTCTTTATCATAAACATCTAACTCAGCTTGCTCAGCTCTCACGTCTTTTTGTGCTTGTATTCGCTCCAACTCTTTCACTTCCGCGCCAATAGCCTTTTTATGCTGCTCTTCCAACTGTTCAACTGATTCAACACAGTTTAATCCATTGTACTCACTGCGGTCCACTCAAATGAATGAACTTTATCTTGCCTTATCCAGTCCATCCGATCCATTTGCCTGCCGCACGTTAATGAGAGTCCTTTAGTCGAACCTTGACCAACTCTCAAACCATGACGAAAGGAGCGATGTATCTTCTTTACCAAACGAATCATCCTACGAAGCAGCTCATCACGTTGACAAGGATCACCGGATCAATGAACAAGTTCTTACTGTAGCATCCTGGCTAATAAATGGTCAAATTCTTCCACTGATGATTTACTTCAGTTAAGACATCACACAATAATGCACCATGAACCACCGTACGAACTAAAGATAAAAAACAACAACAACGATAAAGAAGCAACAAATGAATCTTGAAACAGCAAACAAACAAAACATCGATTTCAAACACAATTACATACATCAGTAAACAAATCATCACCTTGTTCTCCCTTGAACCAGGAGCTAACTCATAAGTTGGAGTCCGTGAATCAACCGTGCACCCGTGCCTTGGTTGGCATACTTTGCCTAGCGTTCCTCGCCTAGCATGCTTCGCTTAGCACAGAGCCGTATAGAGAGAGAGTTGCGACAACTCCATTGACTCCAATGGACCGTTTTTTTTTTTACAGCAATGGCGGATCGTGGAGGCGCACAATAGTTCCCGGAAGTTAGCACTAATACTATCAGCGCCATAGAGATGCAGCAGAAGAGACCGCTGTGATCGACTTTTACAAGGTAAGACATATATAGAACAAAACTATATATTATCAGAGCAGCTAATTAAATTACCTTATGCATTAAAACAGATTATTATTAGCTTATTCCTCACTAAATTAGTAGAATTAGAGGGTATTATTAATTCTCTTAATGCAGTTTCATTCATCCTTGTGTAATTGAGGCTTTTAAACGTGATTTTTGCTGGTGGACAGTTAAATATTAGAATTAAATGCTGACGGACCTAAGTGAGAATTAAAAGAGGCAGGCAATTTTCAGTTGAGAATCATACTAGGCCAAATTACCAGAAATATATTAAATACCACTATACTGTATACAGTTGAAGTCAAAAGCTTACATACACCTTGCAGATACTGCAAAATGTTAATTAAAATAATTTATTTTACCAAAATAAATACATTTAAACATTGTTTATTTAGTACTGACCTGAATAAGATATTTTACATAAAAGATGTTGTTTACATATAGTCCATAAGAGAAAATAATAGTTACATTTATAAAAATGACCCAGTTCAAAAGTTTACAGTGTAATTAATTAAAACCATGAATCTTATACAATTTACCGTCAATTAATCAAAAGTTAAGAAAAATTACATGTTTAGGACCCTGTGAAATGTTTAATTTTTTCTCACTTTACGTTTTATTGTTACCAAATATGTTTTAGCATGTATGTTTATTTGAATTCATAAAAACAGCTTTTATTTATTTTTAGAATAGCCTTATGAAATTCTGTGTTGTGTGTTTTTCTGGTTATCAGATGAAGGTATAAAATATTGATTTAATTGATCTTTTAATGAAAATTATATTTTATTTTTGGCAAATAAAGGGGATTTACAATGTAAAACATGGAAGAAATATTGTGTGAAAAAAAAATGTATACATTTTTATTAATTAATAGTAGTAGGCACGTACATTATACTGAATGATTAATAAAGTTAAACCGAACTTTTATTTTGACGGGTTGCCGACTTGCCGTTAATACATTTACATTTCTGTGTATATATTTGACACTTGTTTTACTCAAATAAAACAGTGAAATGCTCATGAAGTGACTCTCAGAGCAGTTCTGGACATAGATATATATAGAATGACTAGATGTGTTACGTCGAGGTCTAGAGCGTCCGCACAGGTCGGCCATCTTACCACAGGCTGGCTTTCTGGCGGGATCAGTCCGTCGAACCTGAGGTAAACGGAGGTAACCTGATGTAAGGTAAGTGACCTGCACAAACGTTAATACTCTTATCTCGCTGAAATCTTGATGGATTTACAAACTGTTTGTTTTCTTACAAACATTATTAACGTGGTTATAATTCTGGATGCTTGAACATGTTGAAATCGAAGCTTTTCTCCTTGAAAAAAACCTGACTTAATCGTGCAGTGTAGTTGTGTATCATGGCTAGCTAGGCTACTAGCTACCCAGTAATTTGGGGAGAGGCAGAATTACGCTTTCTTTTCAATATAATACACACATTATAAACATGATTTAACTGAATTTACACATGATTTCCTGTCTGGTCGGTTTGTTAAAACATCTTACATTATGATTTCTACAGGAAATTGCTGACAAGATGCCAGACTTTTGTGCCGCCTATGGCTGCTGTAACCGCCGTTGTCTCGAAACGAGAACCCGAGGGATCACCTTTCACCTGTAGGATATTACAATATTAAGAATTATTTTTAGGATGTATTATTTAAGTGTGCATATTGTATTATTGACTTCCTGGCCTGCACAGCCTAGCGACCCACAACCTGCCAACCTATTCACTTATCACTTCATCATCACTTATCAGGACCAGCCGGATGAGGACCAGAACCAGCACCACTGGGACACCTTCGTTACTTCGCTAAATTTTTAATGAAAATGTAAAAAAAAAAAGAAAAATCCATCAAATGTCTCTAACACCTCTGTCCAAACATTGATTTTAATAAATCTTCAAAAATCTTTGAAAAGTGCCTTTATAATGTCTAAACAAACTGGTTTACTACCATTTTATGTGTAAAAATATTTTATTAACAATTTGGAAGTATGGGCTTTAGTTCTTTGTGCTGTGTTATTGTCATCACTGTACAGGGTGGGGATTTCAACATGCAGCGTTTCTTGATGTATATTTGTTAAGGGAAATCTTGTAGGCTTAGTATACCTATTTTAGAACATTATTCTATTTTTTAGAACATAAGATAATTATTCAAAAGTATTCAGTGTCATAACTACATATTTGACGTTTATAATAAATCAAACCGTTTGAAAATCGGTTAAAATTGAGCACGTTATGGCTATTTAAAAATTACATGTTTTACTATCAACACAATATTTTGGGTGAGCGAGCAGCCTGTGGTAAGATGGCCGCCATATGCGGACGTTCGACTCCGTTGGCCAGCAACGCAGACGAGACATCTAGTCATTCTATATATATCTATGGTTCTGGAGATGTTGTCAATGTATTTCCCAACAAACACAGTTACGTTGTGGCAACGTCGCTGCCACGTTCTATTTTTACTTTGGCAACGTTGCAGTCTACGTCCTTGCGACATTGTAGCAACGTTGAAATGTAAGACGTGAAAAGGCTGTAGCAACGTTGTTGCGCGACATTCAGCAACTGCGAGACGACGTTCCGACAACATTTATTTTTATGCCAGATTATAAATCTGCGTCTTATTTTTTTATTTATTTTATTTGCATTTTTTTTTTTTAATGCTGTTTAATCATTAATTGTTCTTTTTAACATTAAACCTGCTATGAAACTTCAAAGAGGAAAAAATGCCATACAGGTTCATATAATCCAACTTTATTAAAACATTGCATACATGGAAAAAAGGCATTTGAGAACGTTGCTAACAAACAAAAAGAAAAGCAGCAGCAGGTCACCGGCCGATGAGGTGGTCTCCGGACTGGTAAATACAGCGGGCAGGGGAGCGCAGACGAAAACGACTTAGACACAAGTCAAAACCAGACAGACAGTCCGGGGCCAGAGAATGATGTGAGGCAGGCACAGTTCTAAACAGAGAACAATAAAATAGCAAAAAATCAAAAATCAAATACCAAGCCACTAATGTAGGACTCATATAGGAGCTTGATACGACACACTTTATCAGTCGGCTTTGCCTATTCCTACTTATAAATGCGCATCATTCAGTAGTGTCCTGACAGTCCACCACATGAATAGCTACTTTAGTTGCGTGTAAATAAATGCAAATATTCCCTAAACTCAAACAGTAAAGACAGTGATGATGCTTCCTTTGAAACGTTTAATGATTGAGCCTGCTGCGCCCGCGCCCGCGCCCGCTCCGTCCCCCTACTCCATTCTGCGTGTTAATACACGAGAGCATGTTAGGGGAGGCGCGCAGAGTGTAAAATATTATTGATTACTAATTTGAATCAGTACATTTATAGCTAAAACAATACCTTGAAAGTGAAAAGAAGCAGGTTTTTACGATCAGAAATTTCTTAAACCGGTGAACCTCTGTAAACTTTACCAGCGGTAAAGTTTAAAAATTAACACTTTTGAAAGAGTTAACATTATTAACACCCTGACAGTGTTACTAACAAAATTTTAACATGTAAAATATTAACACCAGAATGGATGATGAAAATACCAAAGTTGGATTAACTGGTCAACAGCAACAATGTTCAGGTAGAAAAAAAACACAAAACAATGCACATTTACATTTATTTACAAAATTAAACGTATAATTTTCCCTGCAACAAAATTTCTTCACATGCAGTGTTTTCAATACATGTAAAAACATGTTCTTACAGCAATTAAAACATCATAATGCCAAGGCATATCAATGCAAAGACACAAAATACACATTCTAATGTGGTGCATATTATGTACTCTTAATGTCATAAGGTTTATAATGACAACAACAGTCTTTGCTAATGGTGTTTGGACCTCCTTGAAGAGAGCATAGTCTCATTTTTTGTTTTCAGCATGACAAGATGTGTTTCTCTGCAGTTTTCAGCCAAGCAAGATATACATTTTCACTTGCAGCATCACAAAAGTGCTCCTGTAAAATTGAAAAATAAAACAAAACATAAAAAACAGGATAAGTTCACATCCATTTATCAGGTGAAATGTCAGAGACAAGTGTCAAATAGTCAAGTCACCATTATATATAATGTTTTTTACAATGTAGAGTTTTAAAGCAGCTTTACAGTATTAAAAGGTTACTCCACTCCAAAATGAAAATTGTCATTATTCTCACAACGAAATAAAAAAATTACAACCTTATTCAAAAATTTGTCTCCTCTGCATCACCCTATAGCACCATTTTAGAATGTTTTACCTGAACACAAATGGCGTATGCTGTTTTGTGTCATCTGTACCACACAGATACGTCTTCTATATTTATTTACACTTTGATTTGAACAATACTTTGTTTGCATTCAGGTGATACTGATGCAGAGGAGACTAATTATTTTTGTTTTCTTTGCATACAAAAAGTATGTTCCCGTAGCTTTGTAAGACATGTCACATGGATTATTTTATGGATCTCCTTGCCACATTTCTGGACGTTGATTGTGTTAATTACATTACTGTATATATGGGAGGGTCAGAAAGCTGTCAGAATGCATCAAAAATATCTTAATTTGTGTTTTGAAGATGAACTAAGCTTTTACAGGTTTGGAACAACATGGGGGTAAGTGGTTAATGACAAAATTTTCATTCTGGGGTGGAGTAACCCTTTAAACAGGGAAATAGTATGTTAAAATAGTTCTGTTTTCCTCTGGCCAGACGAAATTTTAAATCTACCTTGCAACAAAGTTTGTGCAGAGAACTCATCTGGTTCCTGTGGTCTTGTCCGGATCGCCATCTAGGTGACAAGGTCTTCAGATGGGATCAGTCTCTGGCGCTCATCTATTTGTCCTGGTCTCCGCTGACATTCAGGGCTGTAGAGATCATCTCTAGGTGCTGATCCACTATCTGGGCTGGGTACGGACTATATCCGGGTACCTGCAGTGACCATTTGATCTGGATACAGTCTGGATCTGGGTGGCTACAGTGACCTCGAAATAAGAACCAAAAAGACTAACATTAATGTAGATGCCAATCTGACAGTTTAAATCTAGATAATACAATAGAATACAAAAAGCAAATAAATTACTTTGAGTAAAAGCATTTAATTCACTGTAAATTTATGTACATATATATTGTCAGTCTTACTGGAAAATTGGTCTTTTAACATCAGCGACAAAGTCATAATTCCAAGTGCGTACTGATCTCTCTTTACATTTAAGTTGGACTCCTCCTACCAAAATGAATGCGCATAAATGGGACAGCACATAAATAAATGACAGTGCAAACCCAAAGGAAACCAGATTCTTTCTTATTATTGTTTAAAAAAAAAGCATCTTAAAATATGCAATTATGGCTTACCCATGTCTCTGTTATGTGTCCTAACAAAAATCTTCTCATCCCACTTAATGTATTGGTGGATTCATACTCTTCAAGCACATCATCTCCTGAGCAAAAGAAAAACAATCCATCTGAGAAAAGTTTAGGAGTGCACAACACATAAATGTTGCTATAACTCAATATGATCTTATGAAATACATATTTTAAATGAGATAAAACACTTACTTCTAGTGTTTCCCTATTAAAAGTGACCTCCATCAGCATTACATAGCAAATCTGTGAGAAACATTTAGGCTCGTTTAGGTGCATAGCATACAAATATCTTAATAAAGATATTATTACTATTACTATTAATGAGGTAAAACACTTACTACTGATGTTTACCTGGTAAAAGCGACCTCCGTACTCCACACTGCATAGCAATTCAAATCTGTGAGAAACGTTTAGGCTTGTTTAGGGCATACAGCATACAAATATCTTTAAAAAGTAATATTATCTTATAAAATACATAATGTAAATGAGATAAAACACTTACTTTCTCCTTTTTCCTTGATAAAAACAACTTTCCTGGCTGCTGCGCATTGCGAGCGAAAGAAAATATTGTTCTGAGAAAAAGTTTAGGCGTGCACAACACATAAATATCGCTATTAATCAATGTGTTGTATACTGTTAAACCCCTGATGTCACATGGATGTCACATTACCAATCTCCTTGCCTTTTTCTGGACGTTGATTGTGTTAATTACACACACACACACAAACATATATTATAAATTATGCATATACCCACTTCTTCAGGCACCACTACATCACTGCTTTTGCGTTGAGACATTTTAAAGTTATTTTAAACATCTATCAAATCTTTTTTTTTTTTCATTTTTTTAGGTCCTTATTATAATAGGATAGTACAGATATGAAAGAAAAAGATGTGAATGAAATGTGTAGGGTGACAGGTTTGAGCCCAAGTATATGAATACTTACTTAAAATTGGGAGAAGAAGTCCAATGAACCATCTTGTAAATGTGGGGTAACTGATCGCTGTAAAATTAAATGTCAAACTTAGTATCATGCCAATACCAGCTGTACAGAACATTAAAGCAATATTAAAAATCTCACACTTGGTTTTTAGTTTGGATTAATCTAGTATATATGAAAAGGCCCTAATATAAATAAATAAATAAATAAATAAATAAATAAATGTGTTCCTTTAACAATGATTATTCTATATTTAATTTATACAGTGAAAAAAATGCAAATTTATTTGATTATTTAATTTCTGTACCTACAAACCTAAGCAGTGTTTAATACGTTTTTGTAATAATTAATGTGATTAATTTTATAATAATTAATAGTGTTCTAATAGATAAATATATAGATGTCCTATATATACTATCTATCTATCTATCTATCTGTCTATCTGCTAAATTGACGCCTAATATCAGTATGAAAAGCCATAAGATCTGATGATTGGTTAATGAATTTTAATCACGTTGTCTGCTTTGGCTCAAACTGATTTGCTGAAATCAGAACGTGAACGCAATCTGTGAGCCTTAGTCAATGAAAACTAATTCATTTTAACTGGAAAAAAATGAACTATATACTGTGCCAATTTTAATCTCATTGTAGCGTGTGTGAGAGAAACGCGGAGCTCTTTCCTCAGCCATTAGCTGCATTAGCGCTCACTGTTCTATATAGACAGAGTGAAACATAACCGTTCAGTCCGAGTGCTCAAATGTAGGAACAGATGTACACGTTTAACAAAAACACTGGCGAGTTAAATCTAACAATTTATTGGCCAATAGGTAACAGATATTATTTGTAGACTAGATTGAATGCGTTGCTGTCTGTTGTGCTGAAATGTTAATCACTTTTCATAGCTTCATTATGGCTTATAACTTTTGGCGTAATGTTAAGACACTTTATCATTTACATGACCTGAATATGTTTAACTCTTTTTCCTAAATATCAGCAACGTTATCTGAATAGAGAAAGAAATATAGTTAGCATTACACCAAACCCGATCGCAAACACTCATTATGTGAATTGTCAGCTATTCTGTCCATTCAGTTTATTAGCAGAACAAATACATTTCACATTGGACACGAAAATTGTAGGTTTCGTTTGGATATTTACATATTTATCTGAGAAAACCAAAGCAATACTCACTTATCCTGGCTTGAAGAAGAATAACGGCCCAACGGTCTGTTCAGTTGTAAAATGCGCTTCGGAACAGTGACGAGTACACGTCGTACAGTGGTTGTCCAGACAGCCTAAGCACAACCTTCAGCGATCCGTGGTTGAATGACAACATTGTGACAACGCAGTAACAACCTTAACAAGACAATGTAGAACCAACAACCATTTAGCCATGTTGTTACAACGTTGCTAAAAGGTTGGCTACGTTGTAGCAACGTTCTGTGTTTGTTGGGTTATGCCCTCATTTAGTGAAACGGCAGACGCTGAAATGACTGCGCGTGTCAGTATTACATGTATAGAAAACGAAACCGCGCATGCGCGCCGTTCATTCATAAAAAAACACGCAGAACCTGCAGGATTCATATTTAGTCTTTTGCGGCATAATATTTACAGATACCAATCCATATCGCGATTTGATTTAAGTTTAATGACCAACTTTTGATTAAATCATTCAAACTTTGGAAATCATAGGAAATCATAGGGCCATACAAAAAAACATTCGGGGCTGGAGTAAAAACTTTCGGGGCTCGAGCCCCGAATGATAAGCCCTGGCGACGCCCCTGGTTGGAACGATATTCTCTCTCTCTCTCTCTCTCTCTCCTTCCTCCGAGTGTGACACAAATATTAGCGTATTTTATATTTTAAATACAACACTGATATAACTACATACTACATATACATGTTGATGAAGCCTTAACCCAACAAACACAGTTACGTTGTGGCAACGTCGCTGCCACGTTCTATTTTTACTTTGGCAACGTTGCAGTCTACGTCCTTGCGACATTGTAGCAACGTTGAAATGTAAGACGTGAAAAGGCTGTAGCAACGTTGTTGCGCGACATTCAGCAACTGCGAGACGACGTTCCGACAACATTTATTTTTATGCCAGATTATAAATCTGCGTCTTATTTTTTTTATTTATTTTATTTGCATTTCTTTTTTTTTAAATGCTGTTTAATCATTAATTGTTCTTTTTAACATTAAACCTGCTATGAAACTTCAAAGAGGAAAAAATGCCATACAGGTTCTTATAATCCAACTTTATTAAAACATTGCATACATGGAAAAAAGGCATTTGAGAACGTTTGCTGACAAACAAAAAGAAAAGCAGCAGCGGGTCACCGGCCGATGAAGTGGACTCCGGACTGGTAAATACAGCGGGCAGGGGAGCGCAGACGAGAACGTCGTAGACACAAGTCAAAACCAGACAGACAGTCCGGGGCCAGAGAATAATGCGCGGCAGGTACAGGTCTAAACAGAGAACAATAAAATAGCAAAAAATCAAAAATCAAATACCAAGCCACTACGACAGACTTTATCAGTCGGCTTTGCCTATTCCTACTTATAAATGCGCATCATTCAGTAGTGTCCTGACAGTCCACCACATGAATAGCTACTTTAGTTGCGTGTAAATAAATGCAAATATTCCCTAAACTCAAACAGTAAAGACAGTGATGATGCTTTCTTTGAAACGTTTAATGATTGAGCCCGCTGCGCCCGCGCCCGCTGCGTCCCCCTACTCCATTCTGCGTGTTAATACACGAGAGCATGTTAGGGGAGGCGCGCAGAGTGTAAAATAATCATAATTATTGATTACTAATTTGAATCAGTACATTTATAGCTAAAACAATACCTTGAAAGTGAAAAGAAGCAGGTTTTTACGATCAGAAATTTCTTAAACCGGTGAACCTCTGTAAACTTTACCAGCGGTAAAGTTTAAAAATTAACACTTTTGAAAGAGTTAACATTATTAACACCCTGACAGTGTTACTAACAAACTTTTAACATTTAAAATATTAACACCAGAATTGATGATGAAAATACCAAAGTTGGATTAACTGGTCAACAGCAACAATGTTCAGGTGGAAAAAAAAAACACAAAACAATGCACATTTACATTTATTTACAAAATGAAACGTATAATTTTCCCTGCAACAAAATTTCTTCACATTCAGTGTTTTCAATACATGTAAAAACATGTTCTTACAGCAATTAAAACATCATAATGCCAAGGCATATCAATGCAAAGACACAAAATACACATTCTGATGTGGTGCATATTATGTACTCTTAATGTCATAAGGTTTATAATGACAACAACAGTCTTTGCTAATGGTGTTTGGACCTCCTTGAAGAGAGTATAGTCTCATTTTTTGTTTTCAGCATGACAAGATGCGTTTCTCTGCAGTTTTCAGCCAAGCAAGATATACATTCTCACTTGCAGCATCACAAAAGTGCTCCTGTAAAATTGAAAAATAAAACAAAACATAACAAACAGGATAAGTTCACATCCATTTATCAGGTGAAATGTCAGAGACAAGTGTCAAATAGTCAAGTCACCATTATATATAATGTTTTTTACAATGTAAAGTTTTAAAGCAGCTTTACAGTATTAAAAGGTTACTCCACTCCAAAGTGAAAATTGTCATTATTCTCACAAAGAAATAAAAAAATTACAACTTTATTCAAAAATTTGTCTCCTCTGCATCACCCTATAGCACCCTATTTTAGAATGTTTTACCTGAACACAAATGGCGTATGCTGTTTTGTGTCATCTGTGCCACACAGATACATCTTCTATATTTATTTACACTTTGATTTGAACAATACTCTGTTTGCATTCAGGTGATACTGATGCAGAGGAGACTAATTATTTTTGTTTTCTTTGCATGCAAAAAGTATGTTCCCGTAGCTTTGTAAGACATGTCACATGGATTATTTTATGGATCTCCTTGCCACATTTCTGGACGTTGATTGTGTTAATTACATTACTGTATATATGGGAGGGTCAGAAAGCTGTCAGAATGCATCAAAAATATCTTAATTTGTGTTCTGAAGATGAACTAAGCTTTTACAGGTTTGGAACAACATGGGGGTAAGTGGTTAATGACAAAATTTTCATTCTGTGGTGGAGTAACCCTTTAAACAGGGAAATAGTGTGTTAAAATAGTTCTGTTTTCCTCTGGCCAGACGAAATTTTAAATCTACCTTGCAACAAAGTTTGTGCAGAGAACTCATCTGGTTCCTGTGGTCTTGTCCGGATCGCCATCTAGGTGACAAGGTCTTCAGATGGGATCAGTCTCTGGCGCTCATCTATTTGTCCTGGTCTCCGCTGACATTCAGGGCTGTAGAGATCATCTCTAGGTGCTGATCCACTATCTGGGCTGGGTACGGACTATATCCGGGTACCTGCAGTGACCATTTGACCTGGATACAGTCTGGATCTGGGTGGCTACAGTGACCTCGAAATAAGAACCAAAAAGACTAACATTAATGTAGATGCCAATCTGACAGTTTAAATCTAGATAATACAATAGAATACAAAAAACAAATAAATTACTTTGAGTAAAAGCATTTAATTCACTGTAAATTTATGTACATATATATTGTCAGTCTTACTGGAAAATTGGTCTTTTAACGTCAGCGACAAAGTCATAATTCCAAGTGCGTACTGATCTCTCTCTACATTGAAGTTGGACTCCTCCTACCAAAATGAATGCGCATAAATGGGACAGCACATAAATAAATGACAGTGCAAACCCAAAGGAAACCAGATTCTTTCTTATTATTGTTTTAAAAAAAAAAAGCATCTTAAAATATGCAATTATGGCTTACCCATGTCTCTGTTATGTGTCCTAACAAAAATCTTCTCATCCCACTTAATGTATTGGTGGATTCATACTCTTCAAGCACATCATCTCCTGAGCGAAAGAAAATCAATCCATCTGAGAAAAGTTTAGGAGTGCACAACACATAAATGTTGCTATAACTCAATATGATCTTATGAAATACATATTTTAAATGAGATAAAACACTTACTTCTAGTGTTTCCCTATTAAAAGTGACCTCCATCAGCATTACATAGCAAATCTGTGAGAAACATTTAGGCTCGTTTAGGTGCATAGCATACAAATATCTTAATAAAGATATGATCTTTATATAATACCTAATGTAAATGAAATAAAACCTTTACTTTCTGTGTTTTTCTTGATAAAACCAACTTTCCTAGGTACTCAACATCACAAGTTAAAGAAAATATCACTCTGAGAAAAAGTTTAGGAGTGCACAATTATTCACAATTAATCCTTAAATATTGCTATTAATGAGGTAAAACACTTACTACTGATGTTTACCTGGTAAAAGCGACCTCCGTACTCCACACTGCATAGAAATTCAAATCTGTGAGAAACGTTTAGGCTTGTTTAGGGCATACAGCATACAAATATCTTTAAAAAATTATATTATCTTATAAAATACATAATGTAAATGAGATAAAACACTTACTTTCTCCTTTTTCCTTGATAAAAACAACTTTCCTGGCTGCTGCGCATTGCGAGTGAAAGAACATATCGTTCTGAGAAAAAGTTTAGGAGTGCACAACACATAAATATTGCTATTAATCAATGTGTTGTATACTGTTAAACCCCTGATGTCACATGGATGTCACATTACCAATCTCCTTGCCATGTTTCTGGATGTTGATTGTGTTAATTACACACACACATACACAAACATATATTATACATTATGCATATACCCACTTCTTCACTGCTTTTGCGTTGAGACATTTTAAAGTTATTTTAAACATCTATCAAATCTTTTTTTTTTTTTCATTTTTTAGGTCCTTATTATAATAGGATAGTACAGATATGAAAGAAAAAGATGTGAATGAAATGTGTAGGGTGACAGGTTTGAGCTCAAGTATATGAATACTTACTTAAAATTGGGAGAAGAGGTCCAATGAACCATCTTGTAAATGTGGGGTAACTGATCGCTGTAAAATTAAATGTCAAACTTAGTATCATGCCAATACCAGCTGTACAGAACATTAAAGCAATATTAAAAATCTCACACTTGGTTTTTAGTTTGGATTAATCTAGTATATATGAAAAGGACCTAATATAAATAAATAAATAAATAAATAAATAAATTTGTTCCTTTAACAATGATTATTCTATATTTAATTTATACAGTGAAAAAAATACAAATTTATTTGATTATTTAATTTCTGTACCTACAAACCTAAGCAGTGTTTAATACGTTTTTGTAATAATTAATGTGATTAATTTTATAATAATTAATAGTGTTCTAATAGATAAATATATAGATGTCCTATATATACTATCTATCTATCTGTCTATTTGCTAAATTGACGCCTAATATCAGTATGAAAAGCGATAAGATCTGATGATTGGTTAATGAATTTTAATCACGTTGTCTGCTTTGGCTCAAACTGATTTGCTGAAATCAGAACGTGAACGCAATCTGTGAGCCTTAGTCAATGAAAACTAATTCATTTTAACTGGAAAAAAAAAATGAACTATATACTGTGCCAATTTTAATCTCATTGTAAGACATTATAGCGTGTGTGAGAGAAACGCGGAGCTCTTTCCTCAGCCAATAATGCGCTCACTGTTCTACATAGACAGAGTGAAACATAACCGTTCAGTCCGAGTGCTCATATGTAGGAACAGATGTACACGTTTAACAAAAACACTGGCGAGTTAAATCTAACAATTTATTGGCCAATAGGTAACAGATATTATTTGTAGACTAGATTGAATGCGCTTATGTTGCTGTCTGTTGTGCTGAAATGTTAATCACTTTTCATAGCTTCATTATGGCTTATAACTTTTGGCGTAATGTTAAGACACTTTATCATTTACATGACCTGAATATGTTTAACTCTTTTTCCTAAATATCAGCAACGTTATCTGAATAGTGAAAGAAATATAGTTAGCATTACACCAAACCCGATCGCAAACACTCATTATGTGAATTGTCAGCTATTCTGTCCATTCAGTTTATTAGCAGAACAAATACATCTCACATTGGACACGAAAATTGTAGGTTTCGTTTGGATATTTACATATTTATCTGAGAAAACCAAAGCAATACTCACGTATCCTGGCTTGAAGAAGAATAACGGCCCAACGGTCTGTTCAGTTGTAAAATGCGCTTCGGAACAGTGACGAGTACACGTCGTACAGTGGTTGTCCAGACAGCCTAAGCACAACCTTCAGCGATCCATGGTTGAATGACAACATTGTGACAACGCAGTAACAACCTTAACAACACAACGTAGAACCAACAACCATTTAGCCATGTTGTTACAACGTTGCTAAAAGGTTGGCTACGTTGTGGCAACGTTCTGTGTTTGTTGGGAAGCGGGAGTGATTTACATGTTAAGTCAATGCAAAGACGGGAATAGACATCCTGCGGCGCGAATTGAGCGTTTTGGGCGTTTGACACGCGAACGCGTGATTCGCGCGAGTTATAAAATCTGAACTTCGGCGAATATTCGTGCCGCGTTAACCAATCAGGAGCTTGCTCTAGTAGTGACCTGATTACGACGTAGGGAGCGGAGGCAGAAATCAGAAAGAACAATGGAGGACAAAATCATTGTCGTTGTATGTGGATATCTGGAGCTGTAAGATACATCTTTGTACTTTTATAGAAACAGGAATAAAAAGGATCTTAGAAAGTTAGTAAGGAGGTCGGACAATCTGGTAAGTTGTAAAAAAACGCTTTTTACTCAATTTGAGCTATATTGATGGACTCATCTGATGCACCCAGACACGGCGCCGAACGAGTCTACGCCGTTTTTCAGCCTTCCATAGCACATAAAGCGCTGATACGCTCTTAACAAAATCCACGTCAGCCATTTCGCAATGAGACTGAAAGCCGCCTGGCTGAAGCCCCTCCCATGACGCGAATTCGCGTCTGTTGTGAAGTGAATTTCATGCGTGAATGCAGAATTTCACCGTTACGGTGAGTTCACACCAGACGCGACTTGCGCGAATAAATCGCGCTATTCACGCGTAGTTGGACGTTTGAACATTTTGAGTTTACTCGCTTAATTCGCGCGTGAAATTCGCTTCATTCACACATGAAATTTACTTCACAACTATGGAACGCCATGAAACGCGTGAAATCTGGACGCATTAACACGCAAAGTTTGTACGTGTCTTTTTGGTACGTGTAAACGCGAACGTTTTGTACATCTATACACGAAATTTTTTGTCGTGTTATTTAAAGACAAGATCGTTTGTATCGCCTTAACGTAACATTTTTGGCCGTGTATTTTTGTTACGTGTTTCTAGACGAACGTTTTCGTCGTGTAAACATGACATTTTTGAACGTGTAATATTTCTAAGTCTTATTTGATGTGCGACATACTAATTTTTCTGTTTTAGTTGAACTGGTGATAATTTAGGGTCAATGATTAAATACACTCAATGACTGCATGAATTAACATTATATTCTTTTGTAACGTTAAAGGAATTTGTCCCGTAGGTAAAGTGAGTGGTCTCGGTGATCCAACGACCACATTTCCCCTCTGATTAATACATTCGAGGTGTCCACTGCAAATAGCCTACTTGTTGGCAGAACTAAATACACTAGGCCAGTCTAACGTTACCCTATATGTGAAAAAAGTCACCTCTTTAGTCAGCGGTTTCTGTGGCGTAACGTGTAAAGGGAGACCGGGGTTCTATTCCCACTGACAGCGCTTTTTTATTACTTTACAGTTAATAAACGCATTTGTTTTCAATAAAAATGACTTGATAATTTTAATTCATAAAAGTTACATTTAGGGTAAGGTTAGGGGTAGCGCTCTTTAATATCTCAATAAGTTGCCATGATTTTAATATTGTTTTATAAATATAATGATTTACTGTCAGTTATATTGCAGGATGTTTAATGCACAACAATACTGAGGAGCAAATAGTAACGTTATCTCTCACTATTTATAAGTAAATAGCATCTAAATGTCTACTGAATCCACAACTGTTGCTATTTACACTTAGACTTGGACTGGCTGCCCCACAGTTTACGTTGCATGGTCCGCCTGTTGTAGTGATTCTGTAATGTTTATGTGTCGTATGATTGTGTCTGGGTTTAAAGGTTGAATAAAGATTTGTGAATTGTCATAGGCTACTGGTGCTTTGTTTTCTGCTTTTGGATTTGCCTGATTGTTATAATTGTTAAATTTGTGATTGTTACAATATATTGTTGTTATTACATTATTTTTATCTGACATATACAGTATACATTCAAGATATTTGTATTATTTGTATTATTTCTAACCTGCATGAGTACAAACAGGATGAGATGACACAGCACGGACATCACAACCAACTTATAAATGCATCATTGACTCTAAAGTTTTACGCTTGCCTATGTACATGCCAACGTAAAATTATGATCTCATTCACGAACAAATGTTACGTGTGACGTTTGCATAGGTATTTGCTTACCTAACAGCACGTCATCCCTCACGAAAAGAAATGTCGTCTTTTGTTTATATACGTATACAGCAACCAGGGCTGGACTGGGACCAAAAAACGGCCCTGGCATTTTTGGCCATAGCGGCCCACCATGATTATTTAAACAATATGCTGAGGCATATATATGACACATCAAAGGATATATGCGCTCACTGTTTTGTTTCAAACATTAAACCACAATAACCTGCATGGAAGCGAATAACCTTGGTAAAAAATTATTCTTAATTATTATTGTTATTATACAGACGTAAGACCACTCGTTAATTTAATGTGGATGGCAATGTAGCCTAATTGGCAGACGGTTCATTTGCGAGTAGCAGCTAGGTAGGCTAGTGGTGCAGGTTGTCGACAAACACTCAAATGCACGAGTGACACACACACACCACAAAAAAGCCCTCTGTCTTCCCTACATAAATGTCCCTCCCTTCACTCTGCCAACATTTCGACAACATTTGCAACTTACTTCTTACCGGACTAAATAGCAGATTTTGTCAAGTGGAGCTGAGGGCTGACCAGGAGGGAGGCAGGGCGTGGCCTGAGATTTCATTGGACTAGCTCAATGTCCTTTAAGAAAGTCAGCCAATGGGCCGCGATTCTTGTCTCAGATACTCTACCGTTGCGGTAATAAATAAATTGGCCTAATAAACTTTTTAAAAAACATTAAATTATGACTGACAGCCCCAGCCCAAAAATGTGCGTCGGCCCGGCGGGCATTGCCCGGTATGCCCTATGGTCAGTCCAGGCCTGACAGCAAGGTGCCATCCCATCACAAATGCAAATTAAATCCTAAATAGAGCAACGCTATTGGCTGTTGTGCAGTCTGACGCGACACCTGAACATATACTTCGTATTTACGCGTACAAACTTTGCGTGTTAATGCGTCCAGATTTCACGCGTTTCATATAATAGGTATTGTCCCCAATGGCGTTCCATACACAACAGACGCGAATTCGCGTCATGAGAGGGGCTTCTGCTAGGCGGCTCGTTGCGAAATGGCTGACATGGATTTTGTTAAGAGGGTAGCTAAGCTTTATGTGCTATGGGAGGCTGAAAAATCGGCGCAGTGTCTGGGTCAATCAGACCAGTCCGTCAATATGTATGTAGCTCAAACTGAGTAAAGAGCGTTTTTTTTACAACTTACCAGATTGTCCAACCTCCTCACTCACTTTCTTTCAAGCAAGATCCTTTTTATTCCTGTTTCTATAAAAGTATGAAGATGTATCGTACAGCTCCAGGTATCCACATACAGCGACGATGATTTTGTCCTCCATTGTTGTTTCGGATTTCTGCCTCCGCTCCCTACGTCGTAATCACGTCACTACTAGAGCAAGCTCCTGACTGCTTAAGGCGGCGCGAATATTCACCAAAGTTCAGATTTTTTAGCTTTCAAACGGCCAAAACGCTCCATTCGCGCCGCTCCATTCGTCCCGCGTCATTGGCGCGAATCGCACTGCAGGATGTCTATTGGGGTCTTTGCATTGACTTAACATGTAAATCACTTTCGCTTAAAGCAATCCAAATCATGCCAGTCGTATCAGTGCATCCAAAATGCTCCCTGTCCTGCACCGCTTCACCCATGGATTTGGCCAACTCATCCTTGGGAAAGGATTCATGTGGATTTTGCTGGTCCCTTTGAAGGCCATATGTACAACACATCCGCTCTGCACCCTATAACCCTTCCAGTAATGGGCAAGCTGAACCCTTTGTCCAAACACTCAAACACGCTCTGAAAGCTTCCAGGGGGTCAGCTCCAATCCAACAGAGGCTTGATGGTTTCCTGTTAACATACAGAAACACTCCTCATGCTACTACTAAGGAGTCACCTGCGATGTTATTTCTCAATAGCAAATTAAGAACCCGACTGGATCTGCTTAAACCTAGTCTTGCCAGAACCGTAAATCAGTCCCAGGAGGCTCAGTAGTTACGACGCCAGAAACACGCCAAGTCAAGGGAAGTTTGTGTTGGAGACTCTGTCCTTGTTTGTGACAACCGAAAAGGAGAAAAATGGATATCTGGAGTGGTAATGTCAAGAACGGGGCCTGTCTCCTACATTGTCAAACTGGGCGCTGCTGGATCCTGGAAACGTCATGTTGATCAAATGTTGAGACAGGGAGCCCCGTCGTCTGACACTTTGATTGAGCCAGATGTTCACATTTTTCCTGATAACTCCCAAACACATTCCCTTCTGGAGAATATCAGTGAAACGACTAACGATCTTGTGGATGTGATAACTGATAGCACAGGGTCAAGTAACATTGACACAGTACCTTCTGAGACGGTACAAGCAAGAGAGACTTTAAAACGCTATCCTACCCGTCTCGTTAGACCACCTGACCGTTATCAAGCATCCTAATATATATATTGTGAAAGAGAGATTCATGCATTCATGCAGAAAAGTAATACTACTTGTTGTGTAAGGTCACCTTCTGTTTAAGCTGGGAGGAAATGTTATATATTCTGTTCAGAAATGGGTTAATCCTGCAATTGTTGTGTTGTGCTTTTGGTGGCGCTGTGTGACCCTGTATATACTTCTGAACTGTGTTAAGTAAAGGAGAAACAAAGTGGTTAAGTGCACTCGGCCTCCAGCATGTTTTTGTCCATAGAATATATTGATATTCAGACAATACAACAGCCACAAATAAGTTTCTTTGTAAGTTTAATGTGAATGTTTCATCTCTTTGTAATTTTTGCTTTGGATCAGAGACTGTTTTTCATGTCTTTACTGAATGTTTTAGATTTATACCACTGTTTGCTTTATTGGAAAGAATACTTGGAAATATAGGTTTTATCTTTAATAAGGTATTTTTTATTTATGGATGCAAGTATTCTAAAGAACGCAGAGTAAAGTGTACTTTGGCGAATTTTATAGTTGGCCAAGCTAATTTAGCCATTTGGAAAACTGGCTGCTAAAGGGCATAATGTAGATGTATTGAAATTTTTTACTGACTTGATTGAGTCTAGAATTAAAATGGCATATAAATTTGATCAAATCACAGGCAATTTACTTGAATTTGAATTTAAATGGTGTGTAAATGAAGCTTTATTTACATTTTGTAAAGAGAGGATTATATCATTTAATTGGTGATGTTCTGTGATCTGTTATAAGTGGTTCATTCCTTAAATTAGATGATGTTAAACCTGAATGGAGAGTTCTGTATAAGCCACCGTTAGCAAAAAGAGTTGGAGATATGCAGTGGAGAGTTCTTCATGGCGCAATTGCTGTCAATGCTTTTGTTTCTGTTTTAAACCCTGAGGTGAGTTTTGAATGTCCTTTTTGTTTCAAAAGGGAAACGATTTTTCATGCTTTTATGGAGTGTTCTACACTGAAAAAACGAACAAACAAAAAAACAATAAGATTTACTTAATTTTTCTTTTGCAAGTTTTTGCACACATAAAATAAGGAAAATTTAAATATTGAATTAAGTAAAATTTATATAACTAAGTTATGTAAAATAGCAACAGAAATAAGTACATTTAAAGTGGCTGGTCAGAGTCTGATGAGTAATTTCTACTTAATTATTTTAAGTTAAATCAGTAACACTCAAGTACATTTCACTCAGTCACAGTTTATAAAATTTACTTTAACAATGTAGCACAAGAAAAAAACGATGCCTTTAAAGCATGTGCATGTGTTTTACTTACAGCAAGCAGACAGCTTGTTATCCTTTTAAGATAATATGTCCACTCAGTAGAATTATTACCCAAATAAACACAGAGACCTCAACTTGGTACACAATGACGGTAGCAAGTGGACAGTGTTTGAGAATGAATGGGTCATTTTGAGTAGAAGATTTCCAGATGTTACAAAACAGTAAGTTACTAAACCTAACAACAAAATCAAGCATTAAACAGTGTAAATACAACTGAAAAACAGTGAAAAATATAACCTTTTTAATTATCCATGCCACATTGGATGATGGGAAAACAGGATCATAACTTTGTTATTTACTTAAAGGGGTCATCGAATGCCAAGTTCACTTTTTCATGTTGTTTGAACATTAATGTGTGTTGGCAGTGTATGTACAAATTTACCCTATAATGATAAAAATCCATGCAGTGGTTTTTAATTAATCTGTAAAAATAATATCCCCTTTTTCAAATCGAGCCATTCTCAGATGCCTGTCGGTGTGGCGTCACAAAGACAGAGGCCGCTCCCATGAGTTGACTGACATGAGCGTTTTACCTCAGATCAGCTGTAATAGTCCGAACTCCCCATTGTTTCCATGCGGAGCAGTTATGTAAGTTAGACAAGAATATCTCCGACTGAGCAGTTGAGGTGTTGTGTTGCTGGATGTAATAATGAACATAGTGGTCGTCATTTACTCCCGACATCTGAGCCGCTGAAGATGCAGTAGATTACGTTTTTTGTGAAGGGAATGCACCTCCCGATCTACATATATCCGTCTATGTTCGCACAAATCATTCATGATCCAGCTTCACTTACAGCAGAAGTGAGTATAAGGATTTTTTTTATGAATCTTTGCGATTGTCTTTCCTAATAATATGCTAGTTAGCAAGGGTACATTTACCCGCTAAACTTGCTAACTAGCATATCATTCGCGTCATGAGAGGGGTTAAAGTAAACAGGCTCGTCACTCCACAGAGAGGAGAGAGGAGCGGAGCAAGCAGAGCTCATTTGCATTTAAAGCAGCCTGACCAAAATGAGATAATTTTTGAAGAGCTGATTTTGGCAAGGTAAAAAGGGTCTTGTTTTACACAACCATTGAGAACTTTTAACCAAAGTATATTATAGACTTTTCATTAAGACCCTAAAGAATCATATCAGCTTGTGGAAAATGGGCATCCGATGACCCCTTTAAACAAAGCCATTCTGTCCCACATATGCCAAGACAGATAATGACTGTTGCGCATCTTAAGGGCAAAGCAGACCTCACGCTTCCAACACTAAGAACAATCCTCCGCTCTCACTTTCAAGAGAAAAATGCAACAGAACTATACAAACAGCTCACTGCAGAAGCCCAGCACGCTAAAGAAATGCCACAAAGCTTTCTCATTCTTGTTCTTGATTTGAGAGAGAAAATTCTGTTGGCTTCACAAGAAGATGAGTCTGGCTTAAAATATGACCCAGCTTTAGTCCAAAACATGTTCCTTCATACCGTGCTGACTGGCTTACAGAATGACCGTATTCAGAGTGACCTCCAGCCATTCCTGTCTGACCCCACAATTTCAGATGAAGTGTTGTTGGAGAGATTAAATGTTGCTGGGCTCATGAGACAGAAAGGAAATCTGAGCGCAGTGCTGCTGTTCATGTCACACAGTTAAATGAACCAAAACAGCAAACAAAGCAGTCAAAAGTTGACCTGATGTTGAAACTGCAAAGCTTAAGTAATGAAATAATGCAAATTAAAGAGACAATTCAACAGCCCTCACCTGCTTCTCAGTGTTTTGCAGTCAGTAACAAGGCTCCAGTGACGACAACGACTCATCAGCCACTGCAAGATTTCTCACAAACTATGAGATTTGTGTGCACTACTTGGATGATATCCTGGTTTTTACAAAGACTTTTGATGGACATCTTAAAGCAATGAAAAAAGTATTGCAACGTCTACAAGCCCATGGAGTAAATCTGAAGCCACGAAAGTGTGAGATGTTCAAGAATGAGGTTCGCTACTTAGGCTGAATTGTTTCTGCAGAAGGCAGTAGAATGGACCCTGAAGACATTGTCGCTGTAACAGCACTAAAAGAAAAGAAACCAAGCACTGTGGGAGAGCTACGAAAAATTTTAGGTCTACTAAGTTATTATCGCCAGTACATCAAAGACTTTTCAAGAATTGCTTTGCCCCTTTACGACCTTCTGAAGAGCAACGAGAAAACTGAGAGCACAAAGAAAGGAAACTGCAGAGTAACCAAAAGAAAAAGTCACATGGTGCCATCCTGTAAGCTGATCGAATGGACTGAGTATCACCAAGAAACATCATCAAAGTTGATTGATTGTCTCGTTCAACCTCCAATATTGGGGTTCCCAGACTTTTCCAAATCATTCATACTTCCTACAGATGGGTTCAACCTGACCAATGCAGAGAGAAACTACCATCTGCACAGTGGAAAACTAGTTTCTAGCCCTCAAATGGGCTATAACAGAAAAGTCTCGAGACTACCTATATTATGCACCTACCTTCACCGTGTACAGTGATAACAATCCCCTCACTTATGTGTTGTCCTCTGCAAAGTTAAATGCCACTGGATGCAGATGGGTTGCTGAAACTCGATTTGTGCAGGCATATGCTACAACTTCAAAATCTGGAATAACTGTAGCAGACCGTTTGTTCAATGATTTTGCCCTAAGGTTTGGGTTTCCCTCACAAATTCACCATGACCAAGGCAGAGAATTTGAAAATCAACTCTTCGACCTGTTCCAGGCTCAGGAAAACTTAGAAATTTCTGGGAGGATGAAGTCCACATTGTCATCTGCCAGGTCGTGGAGAATACTCCAATCTATGAAGTGAAACCAGAGCAGGGCAAAGGCAGATCAAGAGTGTTGAATCGTAATCACCTTCCTCCCTGTGATCACTTGCCTTTGAGAGATAAGAGGAACAAGAGCCAGAGAATGATAATGAAAGTGATGATGAGTATTATGTGCAAGCTGAACCCTACCAGTTTAGAACACGGCCAAACAGTCATAACCAGATGGAAAAGAAAACCACACTACACCTGTTACCTACTGAACAACACTTACCTCCTGAAGAACGACACTTACCTGCTGGAGAACGACACTTACCTGCTAGGGAACACCGCTTACCTAAACAACACTTACCTGTTGAAGAACGAAGTTTACATGAACAAAATTAGCCTGAACAGCACGTACATGTTGAAGAACGACAACTACCTGATCAACATTTACCAGAACATCACTTACCTGTGCGGAGGAATCCTGTAACAGAACCATCTAGAGTCAGACAACGACGACCACCAAAGAGATTCACATATGAAAACTTTGGAAATCCTACATGCCACAGTGTACAAAATGCAAGAAATGACTTTAATCCACACCCCATACACGCATGGACACCAAATATGAATTCTTGGGTGCCAATATCGATTCATTATTCTCAGCACTCACTTATCTATTATCCAGCCAATTAAAGGACCCCACTGGACTTTCACTTGACCAGGTCTCAGATGGCACTGCAAAACTGTACTGACAAATTGCCATCATATTGACACTAACTGCGTGAATCGGTTGCAATTAACTGTTGCTAACTAAGGGACTCTCACACTGACACAGAATGAACTGTTGTTGGGCCGAAAAAAAAACAAACAAAAAAAACAACATGGACTGTTTATAGGCCTACAGGGCTCGAAATTAACTTTTTTATTTGGTAGCACTGGTGCTCCCAACTTCAAAAAGTTAGGAGCACCAAAAAAAATTTAGGAGCACCACAACTTACAACTGAGCAGAACGGCCAGCACTCGCCCGGCATTTCTTTGTAGTAATGCACCGATCTTGATTCTTCATGGCCGATTCTGATTGCCGATGTTTTTACAAGCAAATGGGCTGATTCCGAAAGCCTTTTTTTAAATATTTATTTTACGCCTTAAGCAAGGGACAAGAATGAATGAAAATATGAGTACATGAATAAGATGTTTATTTTCTCGATTACATGTAGAGCCATTTAAATTAGAGGCAACCACTGCATTTTTAAACAATCTACAGTACAAATAACAAAAAATAAACGACACAATTCTTTCTTAGTCGTATTAAGTGCAAAAAATAAATGCAGCCATAATCAAAGTAGGCTAGTCTCTCAATATTCAAAGTGCAAATAGAGACCGAATTTTTTAAAGCATGATACAGAGCTATAGACAACTTCACAACCTATTATATCCTACAGCCTAGATATGTTATGTAGCCCAATTTGCGCACATTGGGGAGTCGATCTCTAAACTTGTGGAATTAAAATTGCTTTTGAAGGCGCGTGCGCGTTTTACTTTCGGTTTCGTTTTAGCGATCGCGCGAAACTCTCTGCGGTGCTGAGCGTGCGTTACACAATACAAGACGTTAA